>VYXC01009630.1:0-30160 GCA_013397175.1 Platysteira castanea | reverse complement strand
ATCGCTCCGGTCTGGAAACTGGTTTTCCTGCTCCCGGCACCGCACCTGGTCCCGCAGCGGCGGCGCCGGGCTGCGCCCTGCGGAGCGATGAGGAAGCGGAGCCGAGCCCGGGGGCGAGCAGGTGCTGGGGAGGAGCCCGGGGGTCCCGGGGGGTCCCGGGGGGTCCCGGGGGGCCGGTGCGGCCCCTTCTCCCTGCCCCGGGGCCAGGCGGGCTCCCCGCGCTCGGGTCCCGCGGGCGGAGGGGCCGCTGCCCGCCGAAAGTTTCGGGCGTGCGGAGCCCTGCGGGTCCAGGGGCCAGGGCCACGGCCCAGGGGCTCGGTTCGGGCGCGGCGGGGCAGTCCCGGCTTGCTTTAGGTGGGCTCAACTTTGCGAGCCCGGGTGTCCTGCGTCTGTGGCGAACGCTTCTTTCTGCTTTCCCAGTGATTTTGGAGAGGGTTTCGGGTGGTTTTGCTGCAATATCTAAAAAATTACCGAAGTGCCCAGGGGTTTTTTTTTCCGCTGGGGAAGCGATGTGCTCGTGTTGCACCGCAGGAGAGCTGCTGGAATCTCTGAAGCTCGGTGTCTGTGCGCTGTGTTACTGATTTGTGTTGCACGATCAGGGCATCGGTGAGCCTGGCAACGCAGTCCGAGGAGATTCTGTTCTCTGTAGCCAGACACAGCAAATGTACGTGGGCTTTTCATCTGTCACTCCCACCGTTAGGGATACTTTGCTTCTCCTGGGGTAGAAAGGGACTAAGCTATGTTATGTTGGATTATGTGCAGGTATTCAGCACTACCTGGGAGTACTTCTGCTTGAAACGTGGTTTTGGGAAATTTCACCAGAGCGGTGGCAGGTGGCATTTCTGTTTTGTTGCCGAGGGTTCGTTTGGTGTGACCGAGTTGATGTGTGCTGTGTAGCTCCGCCAAAACCCATTTCATAAGCAATAAATAATAAATATTATTATTTTAGATACCGGTCTGAGGAAAGGAGAGGGGTGAAAAAGCTGTACTTTATATAAATATGTATTTTTTGGCCATTTATGAATGTGAAATATCACCTTGTTGGAGCTGTGCTTGCCATCTTCTGACCATTGCTTCCCACGTGCCTCTGCTTATCTTCTGATATGAAGTATCAGAGTGCACAACTTCTGCTGTGTTAACACTTCTCTCTTGCTTAAAAGTAAGAAATTTCTCTCATCTTTCAAAAANCAAAACAAAACAAAAAAAAACCAAAAAAAAACAAACCAAACCCCAAAACGAAATAAATCCCTGTCTCAATGGGTCATTAAAAATTAGGAAATTCTGGTTCACCAGTTTCTGGCCCTCACTTAGGCTGAGCATCTGCTGTCAGTGGAGTCTGGCTTGCAGAGGAACTACAAGTCCAGATCATGTGACATTAAAATAAGATACACAAGATAGGACACTCAGATTTGCAGAAGGTAATTTCTTCAGAAATACTGCCCAGTGTATGTGAAATTATCGTTAAATATCTTCAGTAAAAAACCACCTGCCAGCAATCAAGAAGTTGAAGTTTTGCCATATGCAGCACACAGCTTGGAAACCAATTTGTTTCTAAACTCTTCCTGTTTATTGTTGATTTTTATCAAAATAGGGATGGGATGCATCTTGAATATGAGGCTGGAATAAAGAGACTGTACTTCAGCAATATGCACTTGGATTACATTTAACTCAGTAAGCGTAATTATTGTGGCCATTTAGTATGAGTAACTTCAGTAATTAAACTTCATGAATGAAAATATAACAGTCCACTTCTTTTCCCAAACAGATAAGCCTTCATTTCAATGAAAGATTACATTATTCACAGCTTGGATGTGGACTTCGAGTGGCTTGGATTGGGGCCACCTTGTTTGCCAATAAAAATATACTTTATCACTTCTATTTGGGAGGAAAAAAATTGGAACAAAAGGTATCTATTCTTTACATGAAACGATGCTGGGGACAGTTGCTTCTGTGATAAGAGAGGATCTGCTCCTTTCCCCAGGGGGAGGGGACAGGGACTACTTTAAACACCACTAATTAGTTCAGTTTATCTTGCACGCATGACAATGCTGTAGTTAGTTAATTATAGCTCTTCCCATTAGCGGTATGTTAAGGATAATGAATTAACATATCACACAGATCAAAAGGACATCTACAAAGTTTATCTTAGAGGAAAGAAAGTGTTACTGCGTGTCAGGAAGTCCCCCTGGCTTTCCCAAGGCACAGATTTTGTTGGAATTCCTGAGCTGGTGCTTCAGAGCCCGATGAATGACTTGAATTGATCACAAACAAGTGACACTGGAGCTCTGGGTTGCTTAGCAACCCCACCAAGATGCCACAATTTCTTTTGGTATATTTGTCCAGTAAAGTAGAAATTCAGTTTTGTTACAGATCATGGGTTCTTTGCTAGCACAAAGCCCACCCTGTAACAACCCTAAATCATGGAGAATGAAAACTGAGGTCCCAGCACAGGGTCTGGGAGAGCATGGGTATGAAAGCAGAGCAGGAATCCTGTAACCATATTCTGGCGGTGATGTGCTCAGTGTTTTATAACGAGTTTCAGTTGTCCTTTCTTGGTTAGACCTCTAAAAACCCCAAATCATTAGTGGGACATGTTCCAACGATGACGTTGATCTACCAAGTGCTGTTTGAACAGTTCCCCTCGTGCTGTCGTGAGCTGTGAGGTCCTGCAAGGCCTGCGGGGTTCCCCTGCGCTCCACTCTGGAATGGAACATGAAACGTGGGGTTTGATTGTGGTCTGAATTATCCCACGGCCCGCAAGGCTGGGGAGCTCTGCTGGGCTGTCCTCACAGCAGGCACTGGTCCTTGGCAGGTCTATTTTGTGTCAGGGCACAACAGGTTTGGTACTCAAAGAGCAGAAGGAAGATAAATGTTATCGTGGTGATAAACACCTGAAGTACCAACACTGGCCTCAATGAATTAAATTTTTGTTGGTGAGCTCTGTCTGTTCCCCCTGGCTCCACATGTGCTGCCCCTTAGTCCTGGAGGGCACCTTGGAAGGGAGCCCTGCATGGTCCCATCCCCACTCTCTGTGCTTTTTTGGAGTTGTGGGGACACCAGCAGGGTCAGTTTGGGCTGGACCTGAGCCGGGATATCTGTTCCAGGAGCTCGCTCTGTGCACTTCAGCTGTGCTGGTGGGCTTTGCATCCGTGCCCTCCCCACTGGAGCTGGAGCAGAGCTCTGCAGCCTGGGTGGTGGACCTGGGGTCCCCAGCACCGTTTTGCTCTGCCTCCCTCCAGCTCTGCTCCCTGCTCATAGAGACACATCCTCTTCCTGCTAAAACTGTGCCTAGGAAAAGCCTGCTGGGGCTGGGAGAACTGCAGGATGTCAGGGCATTCATTCTACCTAAACAGCAGTGGCATTCTGGAAGACTTCTGCCCTGTGGATGAGAAAAAGGAATCCAGGTATTTCTCTTTATAGAACTTGCATTTTCCATGATTTGCTGGGTACGGGACTAGAGGGGATGTTGTAGCAGTGCCCACAGGAACTGCTAAGACCACGCTGAGCCAAACCCCAGCTCGTTGTTGGTATTCCTAGGCTAAGATTATTATAGTTCATAATCTGTGTACTTGTAATTAATTGCCTTTCTAGGCTCAGACAGACTTAGGTAGAGATTAAGGTACCTGTGATCTTGGTTGACTTTGTTGTGGGTTGTTTTTTTCCCCCTGTTGTCTCTGTGTAACAAAGTCAGTGCTCAAAACTCAAGGTTGTTGTATTTAGCTTCTTTTTTTCCCCAGCTACTCTATTCTGTTTTATTCATTGATTTCTGCGAGTAAATTTGCATTCCCAGATGCTGATTAGTGATTGCTTCTGCACAATTAACAGATGAAGGTACTTGGTAATATTTGGTGCCTCAGGTTTCTCCTGCCAGCGTGTCCAGGCACCCTGCATGAGGCACACAGTGTGTGATGTTATTTTCTGGGGTTTCAGCACTCCCTAGCAGATGTTTTCTTCTTCCTCCATTGCACCTGGATGTATAAAAATCAAAAAAATGCAGATGGAGAACAGTTTATCATTAAAAGTAGTGTTTGTTGTTGCAGCTTAACTAGTTTGTGGTTTTCAGTGTGATGTCCAGGTGTAGATCCTGTTCCATGAAAGAAGGACAAAAATTATGTTGCTTTCTTCATTATTATTTCTTCATTTTCAGTCTTCATATTTTCCTTTGACCCTTGCTAGCCCTCTCTTTTCTCCATTTATGAAGAAAATTACCAACTTCAGGTGGTTTTCTCTATTTGTATTGTTTTTTTTTCCCTTGCAGCAGGATGGAGCTAAATCAGAGGTGTGGTGAGGATGTGACTCAGGTGTGGTGAGGATGTCACTTAAGTGAGGCTGAAGGAGAGGTTGAGGAGGACGGGCACGAGCCTGCTTGGATCCATCCCCACCTTTGCTGCTGCTCTCTGGCACAGCAGAGCTGAGCAGTCCGGGTGCTGGCCTGGGCAGCTGGGGGAGCAGAGCCAGCGCTGGAGCCTGGGCAGGGCTGTTTGTGTGAGACTGCAGCTTCTGAGGATGATTTTACCAGCTGGTTCCTGGTCTGGCTGTGAGAGCTGGGCTGCCAGCCTGGGCCAGCCCCGCCGAGCTCCAGACAGGTGACCTCAGGCTGTCCCTGTGCCAAAAACGGAGCCTCAGCGTCCCTGCTGAAGCCTGCCCGTGTTTGCAGTCAGGGAGGTGTGGGCAGTGATGCCTGCATCGGTGTTCACCCCCAGGGCAGCATCGAGGGGCCTTGGCACTGCTCTGGGAGCACTCTTGGCCCCAGCCTGGCCCTGTGTCACTGTCCCCTGCCTCTCTCTATAGAACTTCATAGCAGCTGCTGCTGCTGCCCTCCCTGCCTCCTCCTCCTCCTCCTCCTCATGAGAGCATCAAAGGCAGCACCTGGGCTGTGCGTTCCTGGTTTTGAGGAGGCTGTAACTTTAAAGGTGGGATGAACCCACGTGAAGGGGCTCTGATGGCTGGGGAGTCTCTGTGCCCTCCTGGAGAATAGAGAGTGTCACTACAAACAAGCCAAGCAGTGAAAGCACAAGGCTCCAGTCCCAAAGAACTCTAAATGTTCCACTGAGCCAAAGCCCTCTGACCTCTCAGCAGAGCTTAGATGATTTTACTGCTTTCAGAAATCTCATTTCAAGCTTCTCTGTTTTTTGGAGACCCATGGGATGACTTTGCAAGGTTTAAGTCAGTATTCAGAACAGCATCGTGGCTGGAACGAATGGGAAAGGCAGAAATCTGCTCAGAGGAGTAGGAAAAAAGGCAGAATTGGGCCCATCCACCTTTCAGTGTGTGTCTGCTTTGGTGACTTCTGGAGTGTGACACAAGCAATTCCCTGTCAGCCTTCCCTGCTGGCTGCCACAGAAGAGGTGGCTTTGAATGCTGCCTGCTGTGCTTGTGTGGCACTTGAAAGGAGCGAGGGCTGCCTTTAAGGAGTGTATTCCCACAGCTTTAAAGGGTGTTTGAAAAATGCAGCGCTGCGTCCTGTCACGTGTTGCTCCAGCACTAAACCCAACAGAAACCTGGAACAATGTCTGAGGCAAAAATGGCTGGTGCCAGTGTGCATCCCCAGTGCTTGGGATAAAATCAGGCCCAGTGAAAGATTGCTCTGCTTATAGGGAAAGTGAAATTTCTATTCCAGGGCAGATTTTTTTTTTCTGTTAGAAAACACCCCAGCAATGCTTTCAGCTAAAGGAGTGATTAACCCAGTGGGGTTTTCTAACACGTGCTCACAGAACGCACCGTTACTTTTGCAGCTTACTGAAATCAGAGAATGGTTGATAAGAAGGGATTGCCTGCAGGTTTGGAAGCACCCAGGTGTTTTTCCCAAGGCTGATCTCATAGCTCGGTCTGTCCCATCACTAAAACCCTTCCCTCTGGGGCAGTTTGTGTTGGTTGACCCAGGTGTGTGTGTGTACGCTTGCATCCATGGTTGTTCAGCTCATTTTGCTGATTTTATTTCTTCCTAGGCAAAATACTCCAAACCACAAGCTGTGTGGTGAGTTCAGTGAACTTAGTACCTAAAATTTGGGTTATTGCTCAAATGTTTTACTGAATAAGGGCACAGTGCTTTGTTTTTCACAGGTTATTCTTTCATATCACTCCACCGATGACTTTGTCCCAGCAAAATTTCATTGAGAGGATAGATTTTAGAGGATTTCTGTTGTGACCTGCTATAAGAGAGAGGAGGTCCTTATCTGATTTTTTTATCACTCAGTTTTACAGGAATGAACTGTATTCAATGCTTGCTTTGAGTTCGGCTGAGGCATTGGTCAAAACTGCAGTAATTTTGGTCATTAACATCCACATTCCTTTGAGATAAATATTCCTTTTGTTGCATTTGAGCAGAAGAAAATGCCGCAGAACTCAGCTACTGGTATCTGCCAGTACTGGTGGCAGATTTTATCTACCATATTTTTAGGAAATTCTGATGAACCTTGGTGACTTCCAGGCTGAATACTGCACAGGCAAACCACCGGTGAAGTCATGGCACCACTGAAATGGATGCTCAAACTCCCAGTGACCTCATCAGAGTCAGGTTTTTGTCCCGGGAGTGATGAAAATCTAATTTACAACCTAACCAGTTTGAGGAGGAGGCGTAATGGCTGGGGTCCTTGACTGATACAAATGAGTGTGGTTCCGCTGAGGGTGATTGAGTTCCCCTGGCTGGAGCCATCTGGGCTTTTGGAGGACCCACGATCCACAGCAGTGGGCAGCAGTGCTGGGAGCTCTGTGGCACTGCCTCCTCTCAAGTGCCACATCCCCGTTTTGACTGGGAACAAATAACCAGGAAACAGCATGAATATTCTGTTTTCCGAGTCACCCGAGTGACAGCCGTGGTGTGCAGGGTGCGGGGGAGCAGTGATTAAAGGGCTGTCCCAGCTGCACAGAGCTGAGCTGTACCTGCTCCGCTGAACTGACAGGGTTAGTGCTGAAATCCACGGTAATTGCTCAGGGTTTACCACCCGCGTGACAAATGCACCTTTCTGTCCCTGACTGCGTGAGGCTGGGCTTAGGCTTTCACCTAAATCTGGGATTTTTATCATCTCTGCTTAGCCCGTGGGGTTGCAGCCTCCCTGCTGTCCGTGTGTGTGCAGCGCTCAGCCTGGGGGTCTGCCCACCCTGATTTTTGGCTAATTCCTGTCCAGACAGGGCCTGCCTGCTGACAGAGGCTCAGGCTTGCCTTTTCAGCTTTGCATTATATCCCAGGGAATTGCTGAAAATTGAGCTGTTTGAGGGGTGTTATGGAGCAAAGCTTTATTAAAGGTGAAGTGCAGTCAGTGTGGTGGCACCAGAAAGTGATCACAGAGTGACAGAATGGCTTGGGTGGGAAGGGACATTAAAGATCCTCCCATTCCACCCCTGCCATGGCAGGGACACCTCCCACTGTCCCAGGCTGCTCCAAGCCCTGTCCAGCCTGGCCTTGGGCACTGCCAGGGATCCAGGGGCAGCCACAGCTGCTCTGGGCACCCTGTGCCAGGGCATCCCTACCCTCACAGGCAGGAATTCCTTCCCAGTATCCCATCCAAACCTACTATTTCAATTTTAATCCATTTCCCCTTGTTCTGTCACTACATGCCCTTGGAAATAGTCCCTCTCTCTTTTTTTGTAATGCAGTTATTTGGTGATGCACCCCCTGAAGAAAAGGAAATTTCTCCCATTTTCTTCCCGGTGTGCAGGATCCTGCCTTTGGAGCACTGTGCCTCATTATCCTGCCAGAGCAGCACATTTTCCCTGTCAGCCATTCCCCCTGTCAGACATCCCTGTGCAGTGAAACCTCACAGAATTCCAGCTGCATAGCAAGAGGAAAATTTCATCTTTGGCGCATTAAAATATGCCTCTGTGGTTATTAAAACAAACAAACAAACAAACAAAACAACCAGGAAAACCACAGCAGGCAACAAACCTGGAGGGTTATTCACAATCTTATCACGTGTACCACAAAAAAAAAAAAATGGAATAATCTTTGCATTCAGCAGATAAGCAGTATTCTCCATACAAACCTATTCCACTGTGATCCTCCAAAATGCATGCTGAGCTTGTCCGTGCACAAAGCTCCCTGAAATGGGTAGTTAGACCAAATTTTTTTATCCCTGTATAGGATGTAGTCAGGAATGCTGTGTGTTTTCTGTGCTAATTGCATTATGCACTCACTGAAAAGAATAATGTATGCAAAGTTTGGATGCTGAGGCAATGACAATCCATTTAACCATTTATAGCTTTATGTATTTTATAATCCCTGAACCCAAGTGTCCCCGGAGAGGCAATGTGCCCTTAAAAATTTTAGGCCTTTAAATTAAGTGAATTTAAATTCCCTCATTTGCATATTTTCCCTTTCTTTGTTCTGCCCGAATGAGATATTGCTCCAGTAATTGAACTGTAATTTCAGCTCAGGTAAATGATGTAGGACAGGCGGGATTCCGGGCGCTGCCTGAGCCGCTAATCCGGCAATTTGCAGCACACCTTGGAGAGGAGAGGCTGTCCAGTCCACTTAGGATCACCCAGCGTGGGGCTGGCACTTGAGAGTTCAATCAATCTCGGGTGCTAAATGTGCTCCTGGAGCAGGGGCTCGAAGGGATGCCGTGGGGGGAGGGAATTCCTGGGAAGCAAACTTCCCACTGAGCTGATACCACGCAGGATTCCAGAAGAGTTTGGGTTGGGAGGGACCTTAAAGAGCATCTTGTTGTAGCCAAGCCCTGTCCAGCCTGGTCTTGGGCACTGCCAGGGATCCAGGGGCAGCCACAGCTGCTCTGGGCACCCTGTGCCAAGGCCTGCCCACCCTCCCAGGAAGGAATTTCTTCTGTATATCCAACCTAAATTTCCTCTCTTTCAGTTTGACCCCATTACTTCCTGACCTATCACTCCAGTCCCTGAGGGAATACATAGACGGCTCAAAGCTGAATTCTCCCAAAAATCAAATTTTACAGCTAAAACAGAGCACTGAAGCTTCTGAAAGAGCTTTTGGGTGTGTGTTATTCTCAGCCCATGGATTTGGCATCTCTGTACCTGTGGGACAGCTAAACTGGGATGGGTGGGCAGGGAGAGGCTGCACTGACAAAGGGATAAAATACCTGTTGGAAAAAGTCTTGGTTGTTTTCTTTGGAAAAGATAGGGTGATGCATCATACAAGGAAGGCTGAGTGGTTTTGGCTCTATTATCCTGTGTATCTCGGTGTTTTGTGGGAAAATGGGAGAAGCTCGTGTGCAGAGGGTAAAGCAGAAGAGGTAATAGATGATTGTCTGGAGAGCTTGGCACCAACCCCAGAAAAATAATGGAGAAGTTGATAGAGGACTGAATTAAAATAGAGTTAAAGAATGGAGAGGTGATTTAGGCCTCTCTGGAAAGGGAGCCTGTTCCTCGTGGAGTTACGGGTGTGATAAATGTGGGTGACTGAGCTTTGTGGCAGAGTTCTCTGGTGTTCGATTTGACATCCCATGAAATCTCAGTTCAAACCCAACCAACCCAACCAAGCTGGCATGTGGAATTAGCAGCAATCCTGTTTCAAAGAATCCCAGAATGGTTTGGGTTGGAAGGGGCCTCAAAGCCCATCCAGTGCCACCCCTGCCATGGGCAGGGACACCTCCCACTGTCCCAGGCTGCTCCAAGCCCCATCCCAGCTGGCCTTGGGCACTGCCAGGGATCCAGGGGCAGCCCAGCAGGCTGAAGGACAAGTAGGATCCTTTTACACAGGGATCTTATCGGAGTCCATGAGAATTGTGGAAAGCCAGGGTCAGTTTTGGTGTCAACAGCTGAAAGAAAAGGTTTACAAACCTGAAGAGTGAAGGAAATAACCACAATATTGATTCGAAGAGTGGAGGGAATTCCCCGCAGTGAGAGATTTAGAGCTCAATCTGCTTAGCTCATCAAAAAGAGGATTGAGAGGCGACTTGATTACAGGGACAAGTATTTTCATGGGGAAAGCATATCCAGCTTTTTAATCAAGAAGAGAAAAGAAAAATCAGATCCAATAGCTGCGAGCTGGAGCCAGACAATTTTAAATTAGACATTAAAGACAATTTTGTTTTATCTGTGATTAACCACTGTAATGAACTGTGATGTGTTCAGATGGAGACTGGATGCCTCGTGTGACACAATCAAACAGGAGTTGCTGGATATGATTTGCCAAGGACAGGAAAAAACCCACCAGAATGGGCTGTGCAGAAAGGTGCAAAGGGCTCAAAATCTGTGAGCATTGAAAGGGCAGTGGAAGGAAGAAGATAAGAAAAGGGAAGACCTTACATGGGAAGCACAAAAAGGAGGAATAGAAGCACTGAAAGGACAAAGAAAGGAGTTTCAGCCTGAGACAGAGCTTCTGTTTCGCAGTATTGGAGCATATGTGTGAGCAAAGTGAGTTTTGGCATTGGGAGCATCTTGGGTGTTGGCAGGGCTGGAGTCATCTGTTTCCCAGTCAAAACTGCAGTTTTGGATTCTGGGCTTTGTTAATGATGATAAAGAAACCTCCTATTTCTGGACCAGGCTTTTGGCTCTGCGGGCTCCCTGTTGTGGTGCTGGGGGAGGGGATGGTGCTGCCAGGAGCCGGGATGGAGCCGAGGGTGGGATCCCACCAGGGGGGTTGTGCCACCTTCCCCTGGAGCAAAGGGCACGTCCTGTGTCCCTGGGTGTGATGTCCCACCCCAGCACCGAGCTGCCCCTGGGGTCTCTTGTGTGCCCCACTTTGCTGGTATCAGTTCTACACACACAGGTGTTAAAAGAAATTGTGAGCTTCATGTTTCTACCATTAAACCAAATTTTCCAGAAATCCCTCAGGGAAATCTCTGTGGTCTCAGTTGGTTTTGGTGAGTTCTCTCTGTATGTTTGTCCTCTTGAAATAGCTTCACCAGACGAGTGATTAAGACTTCTTTCTTTCCAAGAAGAAATACTCTAATGCTCTATTACAACTGCTTTCAGTGCCTAATAATGAGGTAATCATTAATTTAAATGTAATATTGTGTTTTTTCTGTGGGGAAGTGCAGTGTTTCAGTCATGACCATGCTCCAGGTGACTTGGTCGCTGCTTTTTTTCCTGTGGATCTTCAGTGATAATGGAATTGAAACAGATGCCTTAAAGACTGGCGGTAATTTTTCTGTCACTGGAGCTCTTTAGCCAGGACTGGAAATCATTTTTCCGGAAAAATTTCCAAAGCTGCCTTACCTCCACAGCCGAGAATACTCTGTTATGGTTATGTGGAGGGAAATCACTCACATATGCTCTTTTTTTACAACCCATCCCAAAGCTGTTACCTTTGATTAGCAACATTTCCTGCATTGTTTTTGGGTTGGAAGAGAGTCATTATTTCAGGATCTTTTCAGTGGAAACGGGAACGTGTTTGCTTTGGGCTGTTTAGCAGAACCATAAACTCTTTGTGGTCAATTGGAGCTCCAAGTACCTGCAGCTCTCTTCCTGCCTCGGATGGCCATGTATGGCTTCTGCCGATTTTTAAGATGTTTTATGGCTGTTTCTTAATCTTAGAAAGTCCCATGCCAGAGCCAAGAAAGGTCGGAGACGCCTGCGAGTTCGTGTTCAGGTTGTTTATTGTTTCTTATCTCTCAGTGTCTGGAGCAGGCACAGCACGACCTGCTCCACCGAGATCCACAGCAGGAGTGACGCCCCGCAAAGGCGATTTCTCCTTTTTATCTCTTTTAGGAAAACCAACCAAGTTCCACAACGTATTATTATTTATCAATTTATACCAATAATTCTCTACCTTTTCTTACCATGACAGTGCTGCCTCCACCAATGCCCATCCCCATCGTCACAGCAGGAGATGGAGGAGAGAGAAGAAAGAGGAAGGGGAAGGGGCACCGCCCTTTGCCCTCCATGTTTGCTTTTTTCCCTCCTACCCCCATAAATCTAAAACCTACATTCACCCAGTGATAAGATAAGCTAATTACACATTTTCTTTCCGTTTTGTATTTCTTCCCTCAATGTGGGCAGCTTTCTCCAAGGACACGGGTCAAACATAGAGTTCTGTGCTTTCGTCTCGAGTTCCGAGATGTCTGGCAGGGCTCCAAACCCCCCTGGACAGTCAGAGGGATCCTCTGGGCTGACACAGCCATGGACCTTTTGCACTGCCAGCAAGCCGAGTACCAGAGTGTAGAACTGGGCTGGGCATGACCATATTCTCCTTGGAATCAGGAAAAGTGATAAATGGGAATAAACTGATGTAGGGCAAAAAAAAAAATGGAGCAAAGGATGTGTGTCCTACCTGTAAGAAGTGACTGGGTGGGCAGTAATTATCCCAAAATCCTGTTGGAATATCTCGACCTTGATGATTGTTTTCTTTCTCAGTGGACGTCCCAGTAATTGTCCTTGCCTAGGGATCCCCTGGAAGCTGCTCTCAAATCAGAGCAGCCCTTCAGCGTTTAACTCCTGACATTGTGACATCCATTAGGAATGCAGAGAGGTAGGAATTACCCTATTCAATCCGATTAAAGATCCAATTAAGTTGGAATCCTCTCTCTGTTAGTAACTAACACCACATGACTCAACACCCTGGGAAAAGCCCCAAACCTTCCTCCCTCCTCCCCTGAACTCTCAGCACAATTAAGGAGCAAATTGGCCCTNTTTTTATTTCATTTTTATTTTATTTTTATTTTATTTTTATTTTATTTCATTTTATTTTATTTATTTTTTTCCCCCTTCTTCCCAAGCACTTACAGCTTGGCTCCCATCCTGAAACACGAGATCAATAGCCCTTATAAATTCTTCTCCTGCCTGAGGAAAGTATTATTATCAGCACTTTAAACACCTAATCATTCTCCTAATCATCCTGCCCTTTGTATCAATAACGTTTTTGTGTCAGACAGGTCGCAAAGTTAATTATTGTGATTTTCTTTCTCGTTCTAAACGTGCTGTGTCTTAATTCTGGTGTGATCACTGGAGTGACTGTTTGACCTCGTTTCACCCGTTCTCATAAACACTTGGGTCTGTCATGTCTGTTCCTTGAAACATTTCATCTGTACATGAAACCCTGAGGATTCTTCTCATTCCTTTCTTAAAGGGACTTTTTGTCTTTTCCTTGGGGTTTTTTTTTTCTCTTTAGTCCTTTTTACATCTCTGATTTTTGAGTGCAGTCATGCTTGGTGTCCAAGGCAAAAAAAGAAAAAAAAAAAATCAGCACATCTAAATTATTAAAAATTATTATTAACAATCATTTTAGTCCTTTCTAAGGCATTCTGTGCAGAATCCTCATCTCAGCTGCATCTTGAGCACCTTGGGCTGCTGAGCAGATGCTTCCTATTGACGTGATTTTTCTTCTTTTTTCTGGAAAGAAAACAATCCAATTGAAACCCTCTTCTCCTCCAGCCTCCTGAAGGCCAGGGGCTATTTGGTGAATTTAACTTCACTTACATCAAATGAAACAAATCTATTCTGACCCTTGAGGAAGTCTCATGTTTTAGATCATAGGTCGCTTCTAAAGATAGGGATGGGAAATTAATGTCTCCCTGGATGGATGATCCTGTAGCTGTCTCCTGCAAGGGTTTTCAGAGTTCCCTTTGAACTGAGTGGCCTGGTTGTTTCTGAAGAGGCTAGATTTGAGTGGATAAAGTGTTTATAAATATATATTTATGTATAAATATGTATTTATGTCTATATAACATAGATATAGATCTGTATTTATCTGTGTGTATATATACGTGTGTGCACACAATTAGTTAAATTACTGTAGATGTGTGGTTTTGCCCAGAATTGTTTAACCATAGTGGCAGTTCATGGGAAATAAAATCATTTGGGAGATACATCTATGTATATATTTCTCTTTATTTTTGTTTCAAAACCATTTTGTGCAACAGGCAGTAGTTTTAGCCTTGGGCTTTTGAATCTGATATTACATTTATCTTCCCTGAAAATAATCAGAGTACAGCAACATCTGATGGGCCTGAAAGGGAAACAAACCCAAGTGAAGCAGCTGAATGTGGAGCATATAAAATGTTTAGAATTATTCCTGAGCTGTGAACTTTGAAATTTGATATTATACACCTATAATGTGTTTGCATGTGTGTGCACACACAAGTGCATTTATACCTTCTATCTATAAATAAATTGGTTTTATGCCTTGCGTGGGCACATAGAAGTGCTGGAAAGTTCATATAATAATGTTTATTACTTCCTAATATTTAACAATTAGGTCTTAACCTGAGAGGTGGTTCAGATTCCTTCTGTTTTGGGATATTGTTTTATTTGGGTGCTCCTCTCCGAGGAACAGCATCATCCTGCCTTGGGCACTGGCACTCTGTGGCTGATGTTATGACTCAGAGCAGACAAGAAGATTCAGGTTTATATTTTCCTCTTTTTTTTTTTTTTCCCATAAGTGACTTGCACCCCAGGCATGTTTTGACAGGGAGGATATAGTTTCAAATTAAACGTGAATGCGGAGGCTTTCCAAAGCTCCAGACTGCAGAGGTTTCTCAGCCTGGCTCAAAGAGAAATAAAACTCTCCATGCTGATGGGCTGCTGTGATGGGAGGGGGCAGCTCTGGTACCAAACTCTGAGTTTATTGCCTCGGTACAAATTTGGACACAAGAGAGGCCCTGTCCATCACTGAGCTGCTTTCACTTCACTCCTTTAACAACCCTTTCCCTCCTGGAAACCTCAGGAAGGCCAACAGGGCACAGCTGGATTTTCACTTCTACCTCCAGATGGAGACTGGTGGCTTAACATCTTTAGCAGGTGAAGAGCATCAGTGAGCACAGGTGTTTTTAAGAGGAGGAATTTGGTGTCAAAGCCGCCATTCCAGAGGGCCAGGAAGGGCTTTTTGTCCGTGCCAAGGTGTTTGCTCTCATTTTGGATGGAGAAAGATGCAATGAGGAGAGGATGTCCCTCTTCACTCTGGTGGTTTGTGTTTTTTTCCCATGTATTTTAGGAAATTGGTGGCTGTGATCTGTACGTCTTTTGAAGTAAAAAACCACTCCAGATCTAAAACCTGTGAAAGGATGTGCCCAGTTCAAGAGCAGAACTTTCTTCCTCATGGAACAAAGCACGGAGAAACCTCAGTGTTTCTTGCCCAGATCTCCAGATTTCTGTCCCAGCCCTAACAAGGTCGGGTTTGCATTGTCTGGAGCTGCTCCCCTTTGTGTGGGTTCTGCCTGACTGAGGACATGACCTCTTCTCACAGTTTGCCTTTCCTTTTCCCACCTTTATTCTCTTTCTCACCTTCTGTTCCCACATTTGACCCGTGTTTCATCTGTTTCTCTGCTCCTCCCTCTCCGGTGCTCCTGTCCCCACCTCTGCTGGTCTCAGGTGTGCTCAGCACAGAGTGGGTTCTGCAGCCCCTGGAACTCCCCCAGTGGGGGTGTTTTGGGGTTAGTGGGGTTTGATGCTGATCAAGGACTGTTTTAATCGGGGATCTGTAAATTCATACATCTCTTGGAGATGGTGGAATTGCAGAAATGCGTGTGCAGGCAGGATCTGTCCCTCTGCACCAAGGTCTGGAGCACCTTTTGTGGGACGTGGCCGTGAGTTTCCCTTGTGCCCCCGGGTTCCAGGAGGGTTTTCCTTCAGTGCTGAGGATCCAGCCCGGGAAAGGAGCGAGAGCCAACTCGGAGAGCTTTAACCCATAATAAGCCTGATGTCCTCGGGGAGCAGGGAGATTAAAGAGCCCAAATTCTCCAGGAGATTGTCACTTGGCTAATGATGATCGTAGCCCATGGCAGTGGGGGATGATAGGGCCGATACTTAGCAGGGGTTGTGAACCAATTAGTCTGCTCGACAAAATACTTGGTCCACTGGGTGCAAATGTTAGGAATATTTATAGGGCTGGCTCCGCAGTCAGCTAATCAAAACTGGGGAAAGCTACTTAAGAGGCTGTCCCAGGCTCTACAGAGGCCCTGAGATTACACAGCTGACAGATAAACAAATGTTTGCCCGTGTAAATATTAGGACTCAAAGACTGTATTTGAACTCTTTCTCAGTTTCCTGGTGGTGTAAAATCAATTAGGGGTGATTAAAACACACTGCAGTGCGCTTCCCTGTGGAGAGCAGGCTCTGATGGGGGCTGTCCGTGGGCAATCTCCTGTTGGCTTTTCCCAGCCTGGCTTTTGGGGTGTCCCGTGGTCCAGGTGGGGTGGGGACAGAGGATGCCCCATCAGCTGGCCCAGGTAAAAGATAAGAATTCAGAATTTGCTGGCAGGGTTTTCATTCATTAACTGCCTGATGCTAAATCTCTGAGTGTTCCCACTGACTCCCCAACCCGTTCACTCTGGGCCCCGCTGGTTTTCTGGAACGTGGCACTGCTGGAAATAACCACTGGTCTCACAGGTAGTGCTGTCCAGCCCCTTCTGCTGCTGGAGCTGAGACTTGGTCCTTGCCTAAAGTCTAACAGTAGAGCTGGAGAGGAAACACAATAATTCATCCTAATTTAAGGCTGGCTTAAACGTTTCCAAAGGTTTCTCTGTCGGCTTGTTTATTTATTTGCACTTTGTTTCAAATTTTCAGAGCTTTTCCTCTCTGATCTCAGGCCTCACTTGCAGAAACACTTCTGTAAAACAGACAAGAGTAAGGAAAATCCACAGGCTGCCCTGGAAAAGCTTTTTGAAAGCTGAGAGTATTGATTGCTCAGATTGAAGGCATAAATGTGGTTATACATGTTTTCACAGGGAATCTGCAAATAGAAGAACAGCTTCCAACCCTACTACTCAGCTCCTCATCAAAATATTCTGCCGTGCTGTTTCCCAGCTGTTATTTTACAGCAAGCGATCATTTTGAAATACAACCATTTTGGGTTTGGGGCTCAAGGTGGTTTTCTCCAGTTGATTTGAAAAATCACATCTTAAGCTGGGGCATTTATTGCACTTGGCAAGCTCTCCACTCGGTCTTTACACAAAGAAAAATAAAATTTTAATAAAAGCCAGGTTGCAGATTGTTCTGGTGAGCACGATGTGATTTTATTTTTTTTTTTATTATTATTATTCTGGTTTTTTACACCTCCCTGTGTGTAAAAGCTTTCTTTATGCTGCTGCTATTCTGGCTGTAAGTGGCTTTAAGTGCAGTGGGTTTTAATATACAGATGTTCTTTCTGATGGGTCCTACAGATTGAAAATGACATAATGTCTTTTTTGAGCCTGAGGAGCCCCATTCTCACTGGTCCTGGCAATTGTGTTAATAATGCTCTTTATTTGGGGGTTTTCTTCTTTTTTTGCTTTCTTTTTGTTCACGTGTGTATCAGAGATGCAGCACACTGGCAGTTAAATGGGGTAAAAATGGTCTTTTGGAGAGGACGGTCTGAGTCCGTGGAGACTCTCCAGGGATCTCATTAAAGCATTCTTTTCTAATCCAGTGTGCTGCAGTATCAGCTCTCAGAATCCCCACCGTGTGGCTTCCTGATAGGTTGGTTTACTCAGAATTAATTGTCTAATTTTGCAACCAACCAGTACAGTGCACATTGATTTTTTATTTATTTATTTATTTATTTAGCTGTCTGTTTTTAATCTGAGGTGTTGCTCTTGTGGCTTCTGCTTTGTATTTCGAGGTAGTTTTTACAAACCATCTTGCTTTACACCGGTTTGTCATGATCACATAGGATTCATTTTTTTTTATCATTCTTTCCAATACATAAGAATTGCTGGTAATTTAAGCAATGATTTTCTGCATAAAAAAACAAATATAAGGAGATATAGGAAAAGCAAATTCAGATTGTATAAGGCTTCAGTGGTTTAGATGCTCCAGAGACCAATCCTGAGTGAGGAACATGGATTTCCTGTGTCCTCAGAGGTCACCTGGCTGGTTTGGTGGTACTGGAATGGCACAGGGAAAATGAGCCTTGCCCAGAACAAAGGACCAGCAAGTGGAGATCAGTTGGTACAAAAGCACAGAAAAACATATTTGAATGAAATCTCATGGGCTGGGCTGCGAATTTGGCTTGAACAGGTTTTTTTAATGTGTTTGGAGGATCTGTTTTAAGGTAAAGATCTTGAAATGTAACTTGAACACAGAGGATTTCTCCATTAGCACCGAGAATTGTTTAGGTTGAAAAAGACCTTTAAAGTCATTGAGCTCCACGCTACTACCTGTGGGTTTTAGGCACATGAGGAAGATGGATTTACTCACAATTTCCCTCTGCTTGCTTTGGGCAGGGTGGCTGCTAAAAACCTCCTGCTCCCAAGCACCTGCTCCCAGCTTGGCTCCTCATTCTGCTGCCCTGGGAGCACAGATCCCCAAACCTTCCCTTCCCTTCCCTTCCCTTCCCTTCCCTTCCCTTCCCTTCCCTTCCCTTCCCAAACCTTCCCTTCCCTTCCCAAACCTTCCCTTCCCTTCCCAAACCTTCCCTTCCCAAACCTTCCCTTCCCAAACCTTCCCTTCCCAAACCTTCCCTTCCCAAACCTTCCCTTCCCAAACCTTCCCTTCCCAAACCTTCCCTTCCCAAACCTTCCCTTCCCAAACCTTCCCAAACCTTCCCAAACCTTCCCAAACCTTCCCTTCCCAAACCTTCCCAAACCTTCCCAAACCTTCCCAAACCTTCCCGAACCTTCCCAAACCTTCCCGAACTTCCCGAACTTCCCTTCCCAAACCTTCCCTTCCCAGGAACAGTTGATGGATGTCTGCTGCCTCCCCAGCCCCAGCCCTGGCTGTGCTGCTGCCGCCTGCTGAGCGCTGTGCCCTGAGGAGCAGCCTTGCTCTCCAAAGCTCACCCCAAATCCAAACCTCTGCGGGACTGGGGCTGTGCGCTGGCATCAGTGTTGGCTGCAGGAATCGCTGGCTTCATCCTCAGGGTGTAACCTGGAGAAGTTAATGTCCTGAATCCCAGACTGGTTTGTGGAGGGACCTCAAAGCTCATCCAGTGCCACCCCTGCCATGCAGGGACACCTCCCACTGTCCCAGGCTGCTCCCAGCCCCGTCCAGCCTGGCCTTGGGCACTGCCAGGGATCCAGGGGCAGCCCCAGCTGCTCTGGGCACCCTGTGCCAGGGCCTGCCCACCCTCTGAGTAAAGAATTTTTTCCTAATATCCACTCTAAACCTGCCCTCCTTCGATGTGAATCCATTCCCCCTTGTCCTGTCACTCGATGCTGTCACAAACCATCTCTCTCCATCTTCCTTTCCAGTTGGGAGTTCAGGCAAAGGGAATGGGAGTGAGAAGATGCAGGAGTGAGACACTTTGGTTTATGCAAGGGAGGGAGATTAAGGCAGTAGGACGAGGTGAGAGAAAGGATAAGCTTATTTGGAAGGGAAAAAAACCCAGGCAAAGCAGCAAAATTATCCTCAAAGCCTGTTATGGTTCAGAAAATGTGTTAATCAATGCTTGGATTTCATCTTCCATTTCTCATTTACATACATCCAGTGAAAACTACAACTTTTGGTGTAAGAAGTGAGCATTTTTGACAATGTTCACGTTCTTTATGTTCCCTCTGCCAGCATGTCTAGGAGGGTGAATAAAAAAGAAGTCAGGGAAAGTTTGCTTTGCCATCTCATTTATTGTCCTTTCAGCTCTTGCTTCTATTAAAGAAGTTCAGGAGCAGTGAACAGTGGGAATTTATGTTACCACAGCTGTTCCAAACTCCTTTTGCAATAGGGATTGTATCTCCCTGTTGGACACTGGTTCTGGAAAATCAAAAAGGCAAATGGGATTTCGTCGCTATAGGACAAGAGAAAGAACCACTCTGACCCGCTGAGCTGAGCATGAGAAAAAGGGGAAGGCTTTATTTGTCCTCCTGTATTTATACATTTTCCAATTTGACAAGGGATTGGAAGGATGGTGTCACTTCCTCTCCAATCTCACTGGTAAAAAAAGATGCTCGTCAAACTTTTCCCCCATCACAAAGGAATGAAAACCAGAAAGGACAGTTAAGTAAACATTGTCTATTATTTACATGAAAGTGTGTGAAAATTTCTGACTCCAAGGTTACAACAGAAGGCTAACAAAAAACAGGACAACAGGATTTCTCCATCACCCCCAAAGTTCCCAGGAATTGCACACTGGGCTTGAGCAGACCTGAGGCTGTTCCCTGTTAGGAGGCAGCTGAAATGGGAAGGTGGCACGATCCTGTCTGGCCCTGTGACAGGGATGTGACAGCGAGCAGAGCCCCCGCAGGCTGTGTCCCATCCTGGCCCCACCGGGAATGTGCCCGTTCTCCTCCTGTCAGTTGTTATCTCGGGCTGCTGACATCCTACACTAAATAACACTTAGGCAGGTCTCTTCCCATTAGAAGATGAATTCCCGACACAACCGAAATCACCGGGGCCTTTGTCACCGACTTCAATGGGCCCCAGCTCCCACCTCGGGGCTCCACGGGAGGGGGGATAAATTGCCGAAAACGCGGCTGTCTGTGCCACGCAGGGGGAAAGGATAATTAGCAGTCACTCATGGAGCTGCCGTCGTGGTTGTCTGATGAATAATAGAACTGAGTACAAGCGAAACGTTGCCTTCCAAGTGGGTAAAGTGATGTTAGCAGATTAACATGAGTGTAGGCAGCCAAGAAATATGGCATGAAAACCAAGTGTGAGAGGAGTTCTAGACAGGAGACACCGGCTTTTCCGTCTGTCTGGCGTCCAAAACATGCTGTGGATTTTTATGTAAACACTGCACCAGGAAGTTGTTGGGGATCAAGAAGACGAAGTATTGTGTAACCAGGATTTGCTCCCTTTTTATTTTGTGGAGTTGGGTTGATGCTTTTAGAGGAGCACAAGGGAGATTTCAATGAAACTCTTCTCCTTTTTTTGCTTCTGGTCAAAAACACCTGTGGAACTGGTTGGATGGTTGGAGCTCCTTTGTAAGGTGTTCAGGATCAGCTTGGATGGGGTTTGGAACAACCTGGTCTAGTGGGAGGTGTCCCTGCCCATGGCAGGGGCTTGGAATGAGAACTTTAAGGTCCCTTCATACCCAGACCATTCCGTGATGGCCCAAGGATGAAGGACCATGTTTTATTGGAAACCCTGGCTTGGGAGCTCTGACTCCTAACAGAAAGAAGGTGACACCAGCTGGTGCAGTGAACTTGGGGGACAAAGATAGGTGCTGGATTTGCAGATCTGTTGAGCAAAGCAAGCAACAATTAAAGCAGAAGAAAGGCAGCCCAGTGTAGTTTTAATCATTAGTCTCAGTTTGTCGTTGGTCTTAACACTGCGTGAAGCTTTGTGAGAGCATAAAGGCAGCTCTGTAATGCCGAGCCTTTTAACCAGCCCTGTTTGTGTATTGTGATTGCAAAGCCATTGACTTCATATTCTTTCATGTTCTCTCTGTTCCCTCCTGTTTTGATGTTATCCTGCAGTCATCTTAGCTGCGTGTTAAACAAGAGACTGCTTCAATATGAAATGATCAAAGGGCTGAGGGAACACAGGGCCATAAAGAATATATGGAGAGCTGGGGGAGAATGGTGAGTTGAATTTAAAGGCTTTTTCAAGCTGCTTAATTCCTGCTTAGATTTCTGGTGTCACCAACAGGCAACAGTCCCTTTCTTTAAATCTTTTACCAAGGACTGACGGGCAGAATCGCTGTTTTACATGGGTTTTAAAGAGGAAAAGGCCACCCTGAAGGTCAAACCCTAGGAGATTTCCTCTAAGAGCTCATTGATTCTCCTAGATTTTTGACTTGGAGAGAAACCACTCCTTCCTAGATCTGCAGCTTGGATACAAGTGCCTCAGTATGTGCCAGCACAGAAAGCAGGAGCCAAAGTGTAAGGGCAGGAAAAAAATTAGAGAGAAGGATGCTGTGGGGCAGACAGACAATGATCTCAGCCTTGTATCATTCAAACTGGTGACGTTATTAGCTAGTGGTCCATGAAAAAGAGGGAAGTATTATTTTATCTGTCTCAGAAATGGATTGTGTTAACAATGAAATCGGGCAGAATTAAAGATTTACGGCCCCATCCTCAGCCTGAGTAAACAGGCAGAGAACCTGACTGTGTGGGGATGGAAGAGCTGGGATGGAAACGCTGGGGATCTGGTTTTCTTCATATAGAGACATGAATTCAAGGATGCTGTGACTGCACAGGCAAGAAACTGTCTCTTTTTTGCACAAAAAAATTAAGATGAGCATGTTTTGCTTCTCTAACCTCATTAAAGCCTTGGCTTTGTGAGCTGCCCGGTGCTGTGGTAGTGATTAGCCAAAGCCTGCCCCATAAGCAAACTCTGTATTTGTGCTATTACCTACTCCTGTGATATTTCAATCTGATTCATTAGAGAAATTAGCATTTTTATGGACTAATTAGGGGAAAATGTTGCTCGTGCTCTTCCTGATACTCAGAGATGTTTCACCCAACAAAGCCACATAGATGTGAAACATGATTCCACCCCCCCAAAAAAGAATGAAAGCAGAATGATTGTTCAGATTAACATAGAATATTGGGGACATTTGAACTTAAAACCGGGAATTAAGAGAAGGTTAGATTGCTGTACTATTGGCAGTTTGTCCAGTCTTTTTGAATTCAAAATTCCAGCTCTCTTTCAGCTATTTTGGTTCTTGAGGCATAAAAATATTTTAAAAGCTGTCAGTCAGTCACTGTATTTTTTGTGACAGTTGCAAAATGCACAGTAATGAGAATGAGCAGTAATGAGTGCATTATTCAGCAGCTATAAATACCAATTGATTTCCACTGTAAGTTTATATATTTCAGTCAACACGCATTTTTAGCCTTATTTTTTTTCTTCTTTTCAAAACCAGGCTCAGGTTTTATTAGACCGTAGCCAACGATCATTCAAACATGTCTTGGTTTCCCTCGTGCTACGCTAATGAACCGCTTGCTTTTGAAGTTTAATTCTAAATCTGCCTGTGTGTCACTTGCTCCTGCTCACGTTCTCTGTTTGCCAGGAGGGTAAAAATGAGTGTCTGGGACTAAACATCTGAGGTCGGCTCTTTGCAGGGGAAGTGGAGTTTTTTTTTCTTTTCTGAGAGGGTGGAATAGCATTATTTTAATCAATGCAGACATCTCCTGTTTCCATCGTTATGTTTTGATAATGATCTTGCTTTGCAGAGGCTGGGAGCAGCAAACCCCTCATTTTGGGCTTCTGTGGAGAGGGCAGAGATCTCCATCTCGCACAGAGGGGAGAAGTTCAATTAGGCCTTGTGGTGCCAGGGGAGGTTGATCAGGCTTTAATTGGCTCCAGCTGACTGGCTTTTAGGCCATGCTATTCCTCACCTGCAGTTGGATACTTCTCAAATATGTATGGAATTTTGTATTGCGTTTGAAAGTGTCACACAAAGTCAGAATAATTATTTAAAATGCTGCTTTACAGTGAATGCTCTCTGATAAGCACCAGTGAAGGAGAAACCATTAACATTGTGGGGGAATATAAGTTGGAAGGGACTTTTGGAGGTCCTCCTGCTGAATGTAGGCTTGGCTTTGAACTTAAACCAGGTTGCTCAGGGCTTTGTTGGGTTGAAAACAGCAATTAGGCTTCTCTCCCCATGCTGGACAAACACAGTTGCCCCAGTGTGCCGGTGAAAGCACAATAAAGGACACTCTGACACCTGCTAGGTTCAGCAGAAAGGAGGGAAAAGACAGAGTTTATTTACCTTTAACATATTTTATAAGATTCTCAACTCCACAAGGGATTGGAGGACATGTCACTTCCTCCTCAATCCCACTGGAGAAAAAGGATGCTCATCAAACTTTCTCTTATCACAAAAGGAATGAAAAACAGAAAAGACAGTTACATAAACATTGGCCATTGTTTACATAAAGCTGTGTGAAAATTCTCTGACATTCCAAGGTTATAACAGAAGGCTTAGCAAAAAACAGGACAACACCCCAGCTCTTCTCCTAGGTTAGGTGCTGCAGCCCCTCACCATCCTGATCTGTTGTGCTGGGTTTTTGCCCGTTTGTCAGTGTTTTGTAACGGGGAACCCAGAACTGGACGCTGTGTTCCAGATGCAGCCTTACAAGTGGTGAACAAGGAGTGAGAATTGCTTCCCCTGCCCTGCTGGCTCTGCTCCTGCACGTGGAATCTGGCACGAGGGTGACATTTCTCACCATCACTGCTGACTCCCGTTCAGCTCCCGGGCCGTGTTCCCTGGGGCTGCTTTCTGCACTGTGGGTTTCTGTTTGCAGAGCTCCCTGTCTGTGTGGTTGGAATGCTGGAGGATTTCTGTCAGAGGCCTTCTCCAGCCAACTGAGCTGCTGCCCCACTCTCCAGCTCTGGTGTCATCCAGAACCTTGCTGCTCTCATTGTCCAAGTTGTTAATTAAGATATGAAGTGGTAAACAGATTGTAGTGGGGAAGATTTGCTCCATGACCTTTGGGATTGAGGCGAGAGTCACAAGGTGGTGAGACGTGGGTGTGTGCTGTTCCTTCCTGCCTGTCTGGAGGATGGCCATGGCAGTTGCCTTTTCCAGTCACCAGAAGGATCCATCAACTGCCACAGCATTTCAAGGACACAAAGAGCAGCCCCAGGGTGATGTCAGAGTGTCTCCTGCACGCTCACAGACCTCTGCAGGGTGTTCGATTAAGTGGTTCCTAACAAAATCTTCCTCCATTGCATATCAGCCTTCCCTACCCCACACAGAGACATCAGGACTGTGGAGCTGGGCTGTGAGAGGAGGCCTTGGCAGTGAAGGCTGAGGCAAAACCTTCACTGAGTTCCTCATCGCTGCCTTGTACCCTCTGTCAGTAGTTTTTGGTGACATAGTCACCAGTGACCCACATTTTCCCTGGTCGTTTCCTGCAGCTCTACCTGTGGGTGAACCTTCCTAACCATCCACAGCATCCCTTGCCACCTTCAGCTCCACCTGGGATTTGATTTGCCTTTCCTAATTTTTTCCCTGCAGTTTAAACCAGGCTTCCATAGTTCTAGACCGTCCCCACTTCCAGCTTCTGTTCACTTTCTTTCTGTGGTGGAGCTCGCTCAGGGTGGCCATGTCCAGCCAAGTCAGCCTTCTGCCACGTCTGCTCCACTTCCCACCCATCGGGGTGGCTTGTTCTTGTACTTTAAGGAGGTTTTCCATGAAGATCATGGAGCTTTCCTGTGCCCTTCTGCCCCGCAGGGCACTCAGCCATGGCCTTACCCCTCCCATCTCCTGAGCAAGCCAAACTGCTCCGCGGAATTCCAGTATTGGCAGGAAATCTCAGTTGCTGGTGCACCACCAGTTCCTATATTTGCAGATACCAGGGTGCCTGAAGTCCCCCTGGGTGCCCAGGGCCTTTGTGAAAGTTGAATAAAACTTTGTCCACTTCCAGTTCTTAACTGGGTGGTGGGCAGCAAACCTCCCCAGCAGCATCTTCCTTGTAGGCCTCTCTCACTCTCTCCCCCAATCATTAGCTCCCAACAAACCTATTGCACAGCATAAAATCCCTGAGAAATAATTCTGAAACTCATTAATCTCTTCTGAGGAAAATTCTGTTGTGTTGGCATTGTTTTAAACACCTTTCAATCGTATAGAATTCCTTTTCCAGCAGAAACATGTATTTCTTCTGATAGGGCAAAAAAAAAAAGAAATCCTATTGGACTCCAAATACTTGGAGTACCCTAATAAATTAAGCATCTTCTTGCTGACCTTTCTTGCTGAGGGATTGTTGGTGTGAGGTCTTCGTGCATGTCTGTGGGCAGAAGGAGTTGATAGCACACTTCAAATCTTGAGTGCCCGTTTAAAGCACTCTTTGAGTTGATGTTTTTTTTTCAGGTCGCTTTCCTCCTCGTGCTTTCAGCAGTTCAGAAGCTGCGATGCTCAAATTGCCCATCTTGACCTCAGTTGTCTCCTGCGTTAATAAAATGCCCTGTGCTGCTGCTCAGGCCGTTCGCTGGGGCTCGGAAGTTTTATTTCTGGCTCTGCAATTACCCCACTGCTGTAATTTCCTTATCTGAATTGGGGATAAACAACAAAGCTCTCCTTCTTCGCAGAAGGCTCGGAGATTGGGTGATGAGAAGTGCTATATAAGGGCTCAATGTTGTTATGTGAACAAATATCACTTTGTTTGCATGGCTTGACCATCTTTACAAGCAAGCAGAGAGTTGATGACCAAATCAAGATAAGAATTGAACAAATGAGGCATAATGAGCAACTTCAGACTACTGACTTCATTTTTTCCTTCTGCTTGACAGTCATTCACTTTTATAAATCTGTCTTGTAGAGGATTTTTTAGCCTGTAAATCATTTGCCAGATGAGTGTAGAAACCTTTTAGTTTGCTTGTTTCGTGGTTTGCTTATCATTTCAGATGCCAAATAAGTTACTTATTAGTCCGTATGATCATTAGCAATCTCAGCATAGAATCACATATTATAGGTTTAAGCTTCCAATTTTAATGTTGGACAATTTTCAAGTGCATTTAAAGGGCATTTCCAGGAATAAAAAAAAGTGAAAATTATAGTTTAAGAGTGAGCTATCTTTATAACAAGAAAAAAAATCGTCCTTCATTAAAACTATGCTCTAAATCTGTTATGAAAAGGGCAGCAGAAAACTGATGATTTAAAAAATATTTTCAGACCTCTTCGTCTGTTATTTGCGCTCAGTGCCATGGGTTAGGTCCTGCTGATCTGCCGGAGTTCATGCTGATGACAGCTTGCATGGGATTGACTTCTGGGCTGTAGAGTGGAAAAAAGCATCCTTGGTTCAATTTGCATAAAATTTTTAACCAGGAAACGTCAGGAAATGGTTTGTCAGGTGGGGTAAATAAATCTAACTTCAAAAACCTGCAATGATTTATTCGAGTTGAAGACTACTTGCGTTCAAATTCAAAGAAGGTTTAGATGGGATATTGGGAAGGAATTGTTCCCTGGGAGGGTGGGCAGGCCCTGGCACAGGGTGCCCAGAGCAGCTGTGGCTGCCCCTGGATCCCTGGCAGTGCCCAAGGCCAGGCTGGACAGGGCTTGGAGCAGCCTGGGACAGTGGGAGGTGTCCCCGCCATGGCAGGGGTGGCACTGGATGGGCTTTAAGGTCCCTTCCAACCCGAATCATTTGGAGATTCTAGTTCTCTATGATGAGAGTTGCTCCAGAGTGCCTGAGAATGACCTTGTGGTGGTTTTAAAACTTGATTTATATCCTAAAAACCCAGAGCGAAGTTTCCTGGCTGTCTTCATCCCTGAAACCCCAATACTGTGATGGGAATCCATGAGTCTCCTGGAAAATGGTGGCTATTTCTCAGCGGGTGTGCAAACACTCAGGATGCTGCCTTGCCACTTGCAGAAACCCTTCTGGCAGCCCGTGTGCGGTTTGGTTTGCACACCCTGGGTGGTGAGGAGCTCAGAGCGGGGCTGTAACGCAGGTCTGAGCGTTAGGAGGTTGTTAAACCCAGAGCAAGTGCTGCCTGTACCTCGGGGACATTAAACCCAGAATCACTCTAACTAATAGGCAGGTGCTAAGTGTGCCAAATTTTACCCCAAGGTGCTCGCGGGCTCCTGCGCGGTCTCTTTGCTCGCTGACTTTTATGGACTATCAGGATTTATTGACCCAGCAGGGGTAATATTGACAGAGGTGATTCTGCCCCGGTGCCAGGTTCCCTCAGGGACAGTAAGAGCACCTGGTGTGCGCTGTAAATTGAAACTCAACTCGTGCGTGTCGTGGCACGGGGTTTAACTGCTGAACGCTCCCCGATGGGGTGGCAGGGCTGAACACGAAACCTGGGTGGTTCTGCACAGACCTTGACATTTTCTTTAGGGAAAAAAGGGCTCTGCTGTCCCTGGGTAATGACAAGGCTCAGGGAGAGCGTGTGCAGCAATGAGCTTTTGCACGGGCGTCGGAGCCAAGGTGATTTTCTCCTGGTAACCATTCTAACAGCTTTTAGTGCCCTACATCCGTGTTATTAAGTTCACCACCTGAATTATGTACTGGCAAAGAGCTATAACATTTCTTATGCCTGAGTAATCGAGGGCCCAAATCTGGCCCAATAGACTTGATTTACAAAAACGTGTTCACGGCTGCCTTCTTTTATTGGTGCAGTAAATCACAGGAGCTGTCAGCCAGCATCATGTGATGGGCCCAGACAGCTGTGATTAGTGTTGCAAGGCTCTCTTCATATTCTGACAGCACTTCCAGTAATAAATAAACAGATATTTGAGCAACTTGTAGCACTGTGCTTGGAGTAATTATGACCTGGCTTATTCTATATGTGCCACAGAGTAGAAACATATTTTTATTAATTTTTTTTTCCTGGTGGGAAAAGTTGAAATAGGGGCAAAGCATGTCTACTGAACTAGACTTCTTAATTTAATACCTCCTACTGTTGCTAAAAAGAAAATAATCATAATATTAGAGAAACAGAAAAATGCTTGAGTTGACTCTTCTCAGCACAGTGCATCTTTGGTGGGTTGTATTCAAAATGCACATGGCTAAAATTACATCAGAATGTTTCTTTATGAAAGAGTTTCTTTTCTCTCTTGACGTTCTTATTCTCAACCCATATTAATTTTATGTACTTGGTGTTAGTCAGAAGACATCACTGTAAATACTCCCCATAGCACATTTGCACTTCTGTGGGATCCATAAGCTGTAAGGACCTTGACCTTTTGCTGGGGAAGTTTATCCACTTCATCCCGTGCTATTTTCCGAGCTGGTTAATGCATCTTTTTATTGCTTGACAAAACCTCCTCCTCGAAAACCCTTCAGCTGTTAATATGCACGAGTGCAGCTCACGCCTCACTGGCGGCGGTGCTGGAGCTGACGGGGGCAATGCCCAGCCCTGGGTGCCAGGATTTGGCTCCTTTCATCCCTTTGCCACCCACACGTCCCCGAAATAGGATGGACCTTCACGGTGTGCACTGAGAGCACAGGCAAGGCAGGTTTGATGTGCAGAGCACAGTGCTGGGGGAGCAGGTTGGCTTCAGGAGCAGCCAGAGCAGTGCCAGAGCTCCATCCTGGCAGCATCCCCCTCCTTTGATACCATTCTTCTTTCTCAAGTCCTCCGGGACAGATCTGTGGGTGATCTTCCTCCGTGTTGCAGGGCTCTGCAGCAGGCACAGTTCAAACAACATTTAAATATTTATTTGGCATTTCCAGAGCGTTATCTGAGCCCGACTCGCAGGTTTTTACCTCATCCGTTTGTGTATCTGCGAGGGAGCAAGGCAGGGATGGCATGTGAAGGTCACACTGCAGCAGGGACTGCCCATCCCTGCTTGCCTGTCCCTGCTCTGCCAGCGGGGCGTGCAGGAGCCCGGGGAGCTGCTGGTGCCATCTGTGGCATGGCCAGAGCCAGCGGGTGATGCCAGCCCTGCTCCTGCTCCGGCTCAGACACCGAGCAGCCCCGGCTGGGCACAGGCACCAGGGATGTCCCAAAGCCACCTCCGTGCCCTGCTGCCTCTCCCCTCCCTGTGGCACACAGAGCTCAGGGCTGATGCCTTAGGTTTTAATTTCTGTATTTTTCAAATCCTGTACTGCCCAGTGTGTAACTCTAAAGTTTCTTGTAGCTCGTGAGCTGCTCTCTTAGGCCAGACAGACACAACAAAGCCTCTCTGAGCTTGCTGTTCAAGGACACTCGGGCTGTCCTAGGCCCAAAAGGTGTAAACCAGGACCATGAAAGAGGTGGAGAAATTGAAGAGAGCTAAAGTTTTAATTGGTGAATTTATGCTGAGATGCAAATGGACCAAACCTATATCAGTGTCAAGAACTCGTGACTCCTCGTCGATCTCGGGGTCCATTTTATGGGAGCAGCCTCTGGCTCCCCAGGGTGTGCCTTGAAGGCCTTCAAATAAATCCCTGCCTTTATTCCCTTACTCCTGTCTGGTCTCTGTTTCTGGGTGGCTGGGAGAAGGCATCAGGGCAAGGCAGGGCAGAGCCAGCAGTGCCCGGCTGAGTGCATGGAAACGTGAATTGCATTCCCTCACTGAGAAATCTGTCAGCTCCCTCTGACCTCTGGGGAAATCGACAGAGAGGGTGACTGTACTTGAGGGGTATCAGAGCAATAAAACGCCTTGGGAGTGCAGGAAGCAGCACCGGGAACCCAGACATTTAGACCCACAGGGGAAAGAGTAGATTTTTATTTCATAGCTTTAAAAATCCTGACAGATTTACCACACCAGGGCACCTAACTTTGATTCAGGCCACCAGGTTTCTAGGACAGTCACAAATCCCAGTTTGGAAGGGTGCAGGTTTTCCCTGGTAACACTCAAGGCATGAAAAACCAACAACAGGCCGAGTTTTTAGCATCGACTGGAGACAGCTTTTCTCATTAAGACAGACCTGGTTTCAGTTATTCCTCTGTGAAACAAGCCCCGTGGTCGATTTTTAAGTAATTTGCTGCAGCCAGAGAACCCTCAGCAAGGGAGGCTGGAGCTGGCTGTGCCTGGTTTTTCCATGGGAGGAATGATGGTCCTTCCCTTCCCTTCCCT
>VYXC01009628.1:643165-716801 GCA_013397175.1 Platysteira castanea | reverse complement strand
TTTTTTCCCTTGTAATGAATGAACAATGGAGTTTTAGATTCCAGTTCAGCATTTAAAAGAGTTAAAGTGGAACAATGAAGTCACCTATTTAGTGAGCAAGACCGATTCCCCATAGCACATTGTGTCTTTGCAGTCATAGTAACTTTCCCAAAGGGGCTCATCCTGTTTATAAACAGCAATGCCTGAAGTGTAATGCTGACCTTACAAAGTAGGACAGTATCAAAGAAATATTTTGCAGCCTTAAATTTTGAGGCACATTGGGATGAATAATTTGGTGAAGTTTATTGTATCAGAAGCCTGAGACATGATTAACAACAGAGCCTAGTTTTTCTTTTATATGATTCAACAACAAAAATACTTTCCCCCCCTCCTCCAAAATGTCTTTTGCATCATATTCAGTAAATTCTGCCTTCCTTGAATAAAAATCAGTTTGGACTCTCCCTCTCCCCATAAATCCAGACATGAATAATATTCAAATAGCCATTCCATGAATTGGAGTCCTCTTTCTAAAAGTCGTGTATCCACCTGCTGTCAGTCTGACTCTGTTTCTCCTATGTATTCTATTTGCCACCAACCCAGCCTTGGGATGATAGATATGAGAAGACCCTATTGAAAAGACCTGAAGTGGTGCAGTAGTTTATGTTGCCTAAGACCCCCTAGAGTGACCCCCCACTACATAATTGAATTCCTATTTCCTATCAATTCGGAATATAAACACAAAAGCTATGACTAAATTACCATAGCTGCACAAAGCCTAAGGTAATACCAGCCACTGATAGTGTCTTCCTTGTGACAGAGGAAGAAGGTTACAAAGATACCCGGTGTTGCAAAAGGTAATGTGCATTATTTATCAGTAATTGGTACAGATAATACCCTGGTGCTCAGGAGTACTGAGACAGCTGGAAGGAAAGTTAAAATACCCAGAACTAGTTAAAATGTTTCACTTTGATTCCTTCCAGGGCTGAGATGAAGTCAGTTATACTAGTACAAATCAAGGAAGCATTAATTGGTAATACAGGCATTGGCAACCTCACACCAATGGAATTTATCTGAGACCTAAACTGTTCTTTCTGGTTCTTAGAGCTGCTTAATTAACCTTGACATTTTTCTTGGAATGGCTGGAAGCAAAAACCAGAAGTCGCCATTCAGAGCTACACATGGGTTTGGATTAGAAAATTTTGCTCTTCTGTCCAATAACCTTAGTGTTCAAAAATTGCTGACATTGCTCAAGATTTGTTACTCATACATAAAGGCATTCTGAAGAAAGAATTCCCAATCTGGGAAAATCCTTGAAGTGGCATACAGGCTGAAGGTTGCTTTGGCTCTAAAAGTTTGAAGGAGTGTCCTTGGAATAATTACTGAAACAAAAACCTGAGTTATTGATGAAAGCTGTTGCAATGATGCTAATGCAGGGTTAAAAGTTGCAGCACATTGATTTCTAGATGGACCTGGAGCTTGAGGGCAGGGGGTCATGGGGACGTTGGAATATACTACCAAAGGTATCAGGAGCAAATGTAGGACAAACAGATTTTTGGCCCAAGTGGTGGGAACATTGACTAAGCATTCCCTTCTCTAGTGGCATAGAAATAAGCAGGTGTATGTTGCTAGTGTCCTTTAAACTCAACTGAGTTTTTTCAGCATCCTGGGTGTTCAAGAAGAACAATCACTGTTATTTGTGGAAAGCAGCATAAGAAAACTTTTTTTGTTGTTGTTTAAAACTGCATTTTGCTGAAGCGGCAAACCACTGCCATCATAAAACATGAAGTGTTTCCTCACTGCCATCATTAAGCATTAAGTGTTTCCTCAGCATCCTCACCGTATGAGGGCAACCACAGTGGGTTGGTTCTTCTGTTTATGTAGTTCACTGCAGCTCTCCTTGCTTCAGTGAATCTAGGTCAAATTACACTGGCTCAGGATTTGGCTGCACCCTTGAACTTTAAACCGATTACACATTTTGATTTGTCAGTGCATTTTCCATGGGGTCAAATCCCACTTTTATGGAGTAAGAGGGTGTATAGCATTGCACAGTCATGGCAACTTGTGCTTACAAAAGACTAGGTAGCACTAAGGCAAGCGTAAACATGAGGACTGTATTTAATAGGTTCCAGTGTTTATATCTCTACAAGAATCCAGAGGTAGAGGGATAGACAGGAGCTATCCCTCTATGAATATATTTTTCTCTAGAATATGTTTTTCATTTCCTTCAGCGGCTTTGATACCCCTGTAATCTGAAGTCAACACAGAAAGACACCCATCTCTTCTAAGCATTCATAAGCATCATGGCCACCATATCAGGATATGGACCTTGATATGGGCATATACTGATTGCAGAACAGACACAAAGGGCCCTAGACAGAGCAACAAATGCCTCTTCTTTGTTGACAGTAGCCGAAATAAACCCCTGTCTCACTGTCCATTGGTATTTGTTAGTTTATCTGAATACTGCATGAGAAAGAGTATTGCAAAGACAATGTTCTAGCCCCTAAACAGTGATATGCAAACTGGAAGAGAACATTTTTCAGCAGACAGAGGTCAACTCAGCACAAATACCTGATGACACAACATCCAGTGCTACAGCACCCACAAGATCTCTCCAGCTCCCATCAGAGTGACGAGAGAACAGGCTTCAGCAGCCCTGCCATCCAGAACAAGAGCAGGAAGGCAGGGGTTTGCCAGCTTACACAGAATTAATAAGCTATGAGAAAACATGCCGAGAAACTGCATATAGAACAGAAGAAATAGACCCTACTTGCACAGAAACTCAAGAAGAGACACTGAAGCCTTTTGCACATGGTAGAATTGATTAGGAAAAAAAACCTTCCAGGAACTGAAGTAAGAGTCCACCAATTCATTTGCGTAGTTACAGATATCTTCTTACCAAAACCTGCATGCTGCCCTTGGTGTTGATCCCTTTCATCTCTAGGAAGATCTTTTGATTCTTTAAGACTGATCACTGTATCTCCATTACAAGCAGTCTGACTTGTGAAAAAAAGCACACTCCTGTTGTTCATCAGGCACTCATATCTACATTCATTTAACTTTGTAGCATCTCTTGATATTGTTGAATAAAAAGGTTAATCATATGCAAACACTTTAAATTTCAACCTCTGACTCAAGCAAATTTGGGAAAAAAAACCTGCAATAGTATTTTCTTTAGGTATTAGTAAACTCCAAAGTAAGGCAAATATAAAGGGCTGGTTATTCCCTGATCTAAGCAAAATTCAAGTGTAAATAAATAGAATAACATCATAGTTTTCCCTGATGCTTTCATGCCATACTGTATGAGATTTTTGTTAATCAGTGCCTGTAAAACTTTAGAAGCTGAGACATTGATAAGCCCCATGCAGAGTCTGAAGTTTGCATTCAATGATAAACTAATATGTCAGAAGTGCAGCCTGGTTTGTAATTAAAGAAGGTAATGGGGAAGGTGGGGAAATTATGAGGATGGAATTAAGTGTACCACTGGTTGTTCCAGCCAGAGAGCTGCTGGGATGAGCCTGCCTTGTGAGGCAGTGGTGGAAAGGTACAAGGAGGGTTACCCAGCTGTAACACAGAAGAAACACCCTGGGATGTGCAGCTCTGTCACATTATACATGCCACACTTCAGACTTTGAGCACATCAAATTTATCAACCAATTTTTGAGTGCCTGGCAACAGTGGAGCTTATAAATCCATTATCTGCATGCACCCTCCATGACTTGCCTTATGATATGCTAAATACACGGGCCACAATATTTGAGTGACTGCATCTTTACCCATGGGATTGGTGGACAGCTGACAAGTGGAGTACAGTATGAAATGAAGTGAATATTTATGACTTCTGTGGGGCTTCTTATCTACCTAACTAACAGCAAAAGCCCCTTTTGCTTTTTGAGGACTAGTAAATTCTGATCTGGGAGGGTAAGTAGAATTCTTTACATCTTCAAGAAACGAAAGTTAACATTATATTGACGTTAATACTGAAAGTACTCTGACTTGATGTCAGTCTAACAACAACAGAGTGATAATTTTAAATATTGAGTTCATCTAGCTAGTGACTTTTAAACTGCACTGCATTTACTTGTCCTCAGTCAAAACTGACTGTGATAAAGTGATAAAGGTCAACTCTCCCATGCTGAAGGAAATCAAACCTTCTCTGGTAGAAATTTGTATACAAAGATGTGTAATTAGAGAATAGAAAATTAAGATCATTTTCATCATCATTTGGAGAGATTTTGATTTTTTTCCCCCTAAGGAGGACAGATATGGAAATGAAGCAAGAAGTAGTTCATATTCTGTGTCATCATTTGAAAACCAAACACAGCAAGAAATGGAAATTAGAAGTAGGGTGACCAAGTTTTAAATAAGTATCCTCAACCCAAGCACAAGGAGCCACAACCAAACTGTTCTTTCCCTAGGTCTTAAAGAACCTCCTACAGGATGCTAGTCAGTAGTCACCATTCATGACGCTTTGCAGCCAGCAAAGACAATGTGGTACGGCAGCCTAACAGGGGGAATGACTTACACACATGATAAAAAGTCTACAGCTGTTGTTATTTCCTCTATGTGACAATAACTGACGCAGTTTACAGACATTTTGTATCATTAGGGCATTACCATGCAGCACAGTCATTAGCATTTTTATTCTGAGGGAAGTGTCGGTCTGGGTGTTTCCATGGTGTGATGGGTTTAAGAGTCTGGGCTTTAAAATTCTGGTTATGTGAGGATTAAACTCTAGGATACCCACTGTTGGGGCTGACAGAGAAAGGGAGCTAATTAGCTTGTGCACCCTCTTATCCTGTGCCAGCAGACAGCGCTCTGTTATTTGGGTTCCACACACTTTTAAGAAGAGGTGTCCTTGGAGTTCATTAGGGTTCATTTAGGGTTTTAAAAGAGGTAAATTTAGAATTGCTTTGGAGGAGGACACATAAAAGAACTTCCATACTCTCTGTTTTTTTCTTTATTAAGCTTGAAAATTAACTGTCATTTCCTTCCCTCTCCTTGCCCAGTCTTCTTTAAACATGACTGAAGTCCAAAACATGAATTAGCATTTGAAATACAGGGTTTTGCCCTCAAGGATTTAAGGGAAAAATGGAAGGAAGAAAAAAATTTAAGGATCAGTTACCAAAAGAAGATATTTCCCTCTTTAATTGTTGTTTTGTGTTCTCAAGTGACATTTTGGAAAACAGGCATCAGATTCTGTTTCATTATTTCCCTATATTACGCTTGCATTTTCACATCCAACTAGAAGTAAAACAATACTTTGTTTCTTGCATTTTGCTGTAAACATGGATAAAACTGTTCCAAAAAGCAAAGTGCCTTCAGATTGGCAAGGAATAAATGGTTGGCAAACTTTTTGCGAGCGATTTCCTTGTCAGGGAATTGGCACATCTCTCGGTAAGGCAGTTCTGAATATTACTATGCACACCCGCTTTCTCTCCAATTGCTGGCTGCAGCCATCCAAGTTACTTCTGCTGCAGTTTAAAAAATTCTTTGTGAGATTGTCCAAGTTCTGATCTGGTAGGAGTTGGTATTTGTGTCAGAACCATGTTTTACTGTACACACAGTTTATATTTTTTTAGAGTTTGTCAATAGTCCATGCAATTTCAGGGGAAAAAACCATGAAGTCTGTTTTTGTATTTATATGCTTGTCAATTTATTATTTAAGTATCTTTATGTACTAAGTAGTTTAAAAAATTTTCATTTTGACTGGCCACTCAGAATTATCCTCCTCCCCAAACTCAGATTCTTGTGTGATATGAAAAACATCTCATGCAATGGGATATTTTTGAGGAACAGCTACATATGTCCTCTCAGCTGTTAGTATTATGTGCCTTTCTAGAGTAGCATTTCAGTGTTACTTTGCTGTTATAGCAGAGACTGTACTGTGGATTTAAATCCTAAAATCAGCCCTTCTTAACTAGGAATACCCTCTTACCTTGACTTGACTTCTTTCCAAGACTTTTATTTTAATACTGACAGAAGGCTATGGATGAAGCCAGACAAAAACTCCATATTTTCAAGTTAATGGAAGAAAAAGAAAAGTCAAAGACATCGAACACAAACAGAAATCAGTTCAGATTAGCAAAGTCTTTATAGGTTCCTTTCTTCTTCCCACTTCCTACTGCTACTGATAGCAGAAATGAGAGATGTCTTCCAGCCAACAGTGATCATCACTCTCCAAGTAGTAGACAGCTGATTTATGTGAGTTACCTAAGAAATCCAAATCTTCTCCAAAAAATTAGGTACTTCCACTGAAAAATGTGTCAGAAGAATCTGGATTTACCCTTAAAAGCAGCCTTAGAAATTTTTCCTGTTCAAATACTGGAGCTATTGTCTTTATCTGGCAGCTTGATGATTAAGAACCATGAGAAGGTAGTGCTCAATCGGCCCTTCCCCAGAAAAATAAAGTACATCACATCTCTATTTTTACAGCAGTCTTTTCAATTTCCAGGGCTCTGTTTTCTGGCAGAAGTTTAGTTACATACTCTTCCTAGGATTTTTTAATTTTTCTGATATGTGTCAAAAGCATCACAGGATCTTCATGCTCTCCTTTGAGAGCTGAGATACAGCTTGTGATTTCTTGGTGCAGAAACACATTTGAAACTTGTCTTTAAAACTGGCAAATTTTGCAAGGCAACAGAAAACGCAGCATTTAGGTTCATTGTTCAACAAAATACAAATAGCTCTCCATTTTGGTGAAAACTGAAATTAAAACCTTTTGGGTTTAATGCAGTTATTTCCTTTCTGCTGTAGACTTTGTAAACCTGCATTTTAGTAGTATCTACAAAAACCCTTGAAAGATAAAAGGCTAGATAAGAGTTATTTTGGTTACAATAACTTAAAGAAAAACAAAAATAATATCCCCCATAACCGACCCTGGAGAAAAAAGAACCACTTTTTTCCCCTTTTACATTTACTAAATTAGCAGCATAATTTTATTTCAAATCTGTTATAACTAAAATGTCCCCTCAGGACTACACTTAATATACTTTTTTTACGAAATAATTTATTTTTTGTCAGTCAGGAAGTAATTTTCTTGTGTTTGCCAGACACCTTTGGGAGATGTCAGAATTCAGATCAGAAAGTGTTTTGATGGAAAGGTACAAAGTTGAAAGCCAAGATAGAGGGCAATGTCATTAGGACAGGTGTAGAAGGGAAACAAGACAGCATTATCCCATTTTTCCCCCAGATGTGTTTTCCTGAGTTTAAAGAAGTGTGAGTATTTCAATACTCGGGCTTGTTAAACCTCAGGGCTTGCTGAAGTTTGACATACATTCTGCAAGCACTTAATAAACCTAACAACTCCTGAGCACTCAATAGGATAAGGAACATACTGATCAGCTGAGAACAAGAAATCCAGACTAGTCCCCTGGTCTTCAGCAAATGTAGGGTTTCATGTGTTCTTGCATCCCTTACAAAGGCATCCCCCCACTGTTCCACCTCCAAAATATGAACAGCGTCGATGAGACACTGGTGTAATTCTCAGATGTTTTCACTGGATGCAATAAGGTGGTTGTTTAAACAAAGAGGATAAAATATTATTCAAATAATGATTCGACGTAAATTAAGAACACTGAACTAAATAACAAAGTAGAAGGCAAAGCGAGATCATTAAATACCTGTGACACTTCATTCATCAATCCAGAATTAGATGGGGTTTGAGAATTTGTCACCAGAAATGATCATGCATTTGACTCCATAAGCCAGTTTAGGATATACTTTGATCAGTATACAGTTGATCAGCTCCTCAAGTTAGTATTGCAGGTAACTGAGTTTAAATTAGGAAGGAGAAATATGCACAGTCAGAGTGAAGGAAGCTTTCGATTTCCATTAGAGCCCTCAAATAACGCAGTGTTTATACCTGGCTGGGGGAAGTACCAGAGGACATCTTCAGACATCACCTCCTGGTTTCTTTCTTATAACCTTCATAAAAGAAATAATTTGAAATAGGTGGATTTTCTTTAAAATCAGTGATACTTGCATTTCTTTTATTTTACTTGCTTACCCAACTCTGACAGCTATCACACAGTTACTCCCTCAACATGTTTATAGATCACACAGACTTAAACAGAGGCATGTGTTTCTTGCTATAGTTGGTTTTCCAGGGAAAAGCTTCTTTGTGCTGCTTTTCTTGCCTGAAACATCTTAGTGCTGTATGGTATTAAATAGCTAGATTTATGATTATTACCTTTGCCACTCTTTCAGATGATGCATTTCACTGGCAAACAATTATTCTGTGTGTGCTAGTTGTTTTTCTCCCTTAGCTGGTGTTTTTCTTTNGGGGGGGGGGGGGTGTTCAGTATAGAATGTTCTCATTTTATCTGTTTTTAAGGTTATCTGCACTGAAACTTAAATCAGCTGCAAGTACCATCAGTGCTGCTTCTAACTTCTCCTGCAAAACAAATGTATTTATTACATTTACTTGTAAGAAATTGTCGTATTTTCAAATAGTTATTCCTAACAACACATATATAACGCAAATTAGAAGGGGTGCTTGTCCTTCTTGGAAACCTGAGCTGGTGAGGATATTCATTTTCTGGAAAGCGGTACTTGATCATTGCCTGTGATGTGTATCAGGTCTCAGATACTTCAAGCTGACCTTGCCAGCAACTCTGTTTTCCTCCCACCTGCTATCTGTCCACTACAGAGCAGCACTGAACCTCATCAGTGCTTCACTATTAAGGGAAGCAAAATTTTTCAAAGTGTTCTCTACCTTAATAATGGCTGTTTCTTCTGAGAACCAATTCAGTCAGTCCCGATGGCTGCGACAGCCACCGCAGTGCAGCACTCTCATGGAGCTGTTATGTCACATGGAAATTCCCAACTTCGGTGGTGCTTGACTTTACAGGTCAGCTTAGGCTGATCCTATCAGATGATCTTCCTGAATGCTGAAGAAAGCTAGCTGTGTGAAAAGCCTCCACCAAGAAAGCCAGTCTTCTAATACTGGACATAATCACAAAGGCACAAGATGTATTGCGAGACTATCAATACCCACTGAAGTACTGGGTGTCTTCTAGTCACATTTTCTTTACATATTATTAGATATTGTGACATGCTTATCCTCTCAAATTTTTCGGGTTTTACTTTTCTTCTTTCAATCAGCAGTTACTGGTAAATGGTATCTAGCATCAAATGATGAATCAGAAAATAAGTGTCTATTAAAACTCACAAGCTTGAAATCCACTTGATTTAAAATCTAATGTACAGATTTTAGAAATAGATATTTTTTAGTTAAAACTTCATGCTTTTTTCCCAGAACAGTTTATATTCCCAATTGAAAGCCTCCTGTGTTGAGTTTTGTACCCACATTTGTCACACAGAAGTTAGACCGTTTTGTACATGGGTAGTGACCTCGAAGTGAAATTGAAAGGCTTTGCATGTGTTGGAAGATTAAGGCTGAAACCTTAGAAGCTGGGATGTGAACTCTCTAATCCTCGGCAGCATGCTACAAACACCTCCCCCTCCTCCATTCTTTTCCTTCCCCTTTTCCACTTACATCCCTATAAATAGCTCAGGAAAGGGTCTACCCATTTGGGCAGAACTACAAGAAATGGCAAAGCAAATGACTGCAAACCAAGAAAAAGTGTTTCTCTAGTGGGCAAAAGAACACACCCAGATCTCCTTCATGCAAACTGTAAGAACAAGAGCAAATCTGAGCTGAGTGCTGTTACTTTCAAGGATGTGACTAAAGCAGGATACAACATGACCTATCTTACCAATCCCTGCATGGAGAGCAACAGACAGAAAACGTGCACACACATACCTCAAACTGCAGCACTGAGTTACCTTGCCAGAGTCCTTTATTCCCTGTTCTTGAAGAGAAATTAAGATACAAGGGCTCTGCTCCTGGCAGTGATTCCAGTGAGTCTTGCCAAGGGGATTTTTACATCCATGTGGATCTCTGCTGGTCTCTCCAGCAGCCAGCATGGCATTTACCATGTGTTGGGTTATAATTGTACTATGAACGTGCCCCCTCATAAATCTCCTGCTTCTTCCAGGGGCAAGGGGATAGGAATTTGTCCTGGTTTAATTTTCTTGTATAATTCAACAACTTGAGCAGGTTAGACAGAGTATATGTATCAGGGTAGATTTTGCCTTTGGGCAGGTACTTAGCCCAGTTTGACTAAGTGTTTACAGGTGCAGTTTGCCACAAAGGAAATACAGCTGAGCAGAATTCATCTTAGTAGATTTAAGGTATAAATAAGACACTCAGTAGAGGGTTTGGGAAAAATAGAAAACACATAAGCATTATTATAGATGTGCTTTTGTGGGTTTTAATCCCACTTTGTTCCTTTCTGGGCTTTCTGAATTTACAGAGGTCAGTAAAAAATCTTAATTTACAGGTATTCCTTTTAAATATAATTCTAGATATACTGTTACAGTGAAAAGCTTGAAAGTATGACTTCAACCTCTAGATTGTGTAAATTTATGGAAACAAGAACTTGGTGATTTAGCTCAGTACAAATGCAGGGCAGATGGGGTTTGATTTGGGGGATCTATACTGAAGAAGTCACTACAAAAGCTAGCCAAGGATATGAACACCTGTCTGCTCCTGTTCCAGCTGTGCCAGCTCCAAGGCGTGCACCACCATTCCTTTGCTGCAGGTCACTGTCCTGCACAGCTCCTCACATGAACTTGGTACAATGTATTTTAAGAGCTCCGGTTTGGATAGTTTCAGTTAACAAGTCCCTTTATCTGAAATAGGTAACAGCTGTACAACCAGCACTGCCAACAGCTCTGCAGTGGCATTCCCCGCCCAGGGGAAGCACAGATGAGAAGTCAGTTGCATGGGAGTCCAACTCTCTGGCCAGCACTGTGGCTTTCATGGTGCTTAAAATGCCACAGATGTTTAGCTCTGATTTAGCTTTTCTATATGTGTATGAGGAGTTCAGAGCAGTTAAATAATTGCATCAACTGAAGTCTGTTTCACTCATGATGGTGAAAGTATTTTCAGGACCATTATTTGTTTCTGAAAAAAATAAGGTTTCTTATGTTACAATTTTCTATTTACTCATGGAACCTTTTGTATTTCAAACATGCTTCTGTACATATTCTGTAGCTATTGCAACTATAAAGTACTTCAGAAGTATGAAATTAATCATAGTGAACTTCACAAATTCGTTAATATATTGACTGTATGTGCTGTACACAGTTAAGTGATGCAAACAAAATCTGCTGCATTTCATTCATTTTTTTTTACATACAGTACCTGTAGCATTTTATATATTAGAAGTGCATTCTACCTTATACATCCTGACTAGGTGACTTTGTTATTGTTTTGAAGCAAGTGTTAATTACATGTGTGTAGGAAGTCAGTTTTTTCCAACATCTCTCACATTTTTCCTTTTTTGTTATGTTCTTCACAGGCTGTATTCAATCTTCTACTACTCTTGTCCTTAGCAAAAGTGTGTCTATAAAGGGCACTAACACTGCAGGAAAAAAAGTCTGAATTAGGCAATTAGTTAATATTTTACAAGCTGAGTTTTTGACTTACTGTTTTCTGAAGGGCTGCTGACAGTTGCCTGTCAAAGAGTGCAAGATATAAAAAGCACCCAAATGCTTTATTTAATTTTTATATGTTTACATTTTAATACTTTAATTTAATTTCTTGTCTTTTAAAGAGAAAAACACACAGCCCTACTTTTAAATCTGCCCAGAGGAACTAGAAATGCTACCCACACAGATTTTCAGGTACTCTTGCCTCGTCTCCCCTGCCAGCAGCTGAGCACCCCCCAGCACTTGTACGAGATGTTTAAGAAACTCAGGCAAAACTGTTCAGTGGGGGAAAGCCCCGGTCAGGAAACACATTTTATAAAATCCATTTTGATCCCCTCTCCCTGTATCAGGAGGAGCAGGCAGTCCCTTGCACATTAATCCCTGCCGTGGGGACACAGTTGCAGACATCTGGGACGGCAACCAAGAAACCTACTTCTTTGGCATAGAGTGCCCTTTGTCTTCCTGCACTGCCAGGATTGTGGGAAAACCAGAGCTCTTGCTTTTGGGTTTTTGGAGGGGTTTTGTTTTAATTTGGGTTTTTTTAAGGTTCTTTGTCCAACAAGCCATGAGATCGTGTGCAGAGGCTAAGGATCTCCTATTCATCCTAGATCGTGAAGTTTGTTACAGTAGAAAATGAAGAGATTTTCACAGTACTAGAAAGGATATGTTGTCAGCTTGTCCCTGTTTCTTTCTCCAGAAAAATGATCAATTGTGTATGCCAAGTACAAAATAAAGCCCTGCATGCATTATACTAACTTATGAAATCAGCTTCTCAGCAGGAACAAAATCTGTCTGCAAATAGTGAGGAAAACAAACTTATCAAGATACGACATACTGAGAAAACTGAGCTGCCGTGTAAACTTGTTGTAATTCTCCCCTACCATTTCATTTGCTCCTGTGCCCTTCTTGTTTATTTATTGTATGGGTCTAACTGTGGGATGTGAGATCTTTGCTGCAAAAACCATGTAGTTGCATATGTGGCAAATTTTGTGCAAACACGCTATGCCCGATATATATTTGATGAATATTTTGTTCCAAAACCAAATAATCTGATAAATCCAAAGCCTTAAAGGGTGATTGCCTCCTTTGTTTTGGTAGAATTGTTTTCCTGTGGTTTTCGAAGTCCAGCTGGCTGTCTTGCTCTTCTTAAATAAGGAGAAATTATATACTGGTTCTTCATGCACAGTTTGGTTAGGCATCCTTTACCAAGCCTAGTTGTTTGGAAGCAGGTAAGTTAAGCTGTGCAGGCTTTTGTATTGCTGATGTAAAATTAATTCTGACACTGATCGGTCTTCCCAATGCCTTGTAAAGTCAAGAAGAGCTGAACAGACCATTAAGAAAGCAACTGCAGCAGAATTAACCTCTCCCTGAAAAAAACTCATTGGGGTTCTTTGCTTGTGACTTTAAGACCTTCCTGCTCCAAAGGAAACTTTCTGTTATTCAAGCCAGAACCAGTTCCCAAGGATTGTTGCTTTGCTTGAGAGAGTGATGTATTCACTCAGGCTGTTAGAAGAAGGCAGAACTTTTATCTATTCTTTCATTTTTAACTGATTTCCTTTTGTTTATTCCCTCACAGTCATACATTCTTGTCACGTTGTCACTGACAGGAATTATGCTCCAGCTCAGGTCATTCTGTCATTTTAAATCTGATTGTTAGAGCAAAGGAAAAATGAGGTCAATAATTGCTACCATTTTCTTGGGAACTGACAGGCCACATCTGAGGTCTCCCTAGAGAAATCTTCTTTAATTACAAGTTAAGCTGATGTTCCCCTGTGTAGCAGGTAGAATTGAGCAGGATTACTTTTAAAAGGATTGCACTGATCTGCTTTGGTGACAGTTTCATTTTGAAATTCTGATAACAAGCAAGAGGATGGATTATAAAGATACGGTTCTTGGGAGTGTACATGATTGACACATACTGCAAATTGGGCCACAGCAGCAACTCTTCCTCTTTACTCTTCTTTTAAGGCCATATAAGATCTATTTTAAGTGCTGCAGTTGGCTTGCATTATTTTAGTGACTACGTAGTATGATCGCAAAGAACAGAGCAAAAAAAAGGTTTGGAAATTGTAGAAGGGAAATCACGAAAGCAGTGATTCAAGAAAGGGAATTTTTCATCTTGGAGACATTGTGACCCTCAGCCTTTGATAAAATCAAGCAATGAAAAATGTGTAAAACATGAAACGCTTTCAAGCACTTCAATTATGAAAGGGTTTTGGGAAACTAAGTAAATATTAATAGGCTCTTAAATCACTCTTCTAACCCGTGCAATTGTAGCGCAGAAACCTTCCAAATTCCTTTTCCTTGTACTTAAAAAAAAAAAAGCTTGAACAGCTGATTAATTTTGCAAACGCAATTTAGCTCACAATAACTGATCTGACAGTAGTGTGACTGGTAAAATAATTTTTGCCTCATTTTAGGTGAGCAGTTAGTATTTTCTATGACTCCTAGTAGGTTGCGTAGTCCAGAAACAAGACTGATGTCTGAAATAGCTCACACACTTACAATGTTTTCACTAAAATTCTTCTGCCTTTTAGTGTTTTCTCATGTGTGGTATTGATGGTGTTTCAACCTGATTTGAATCCTGACAGAAGCCATAAAACACCTATTCCTCCATTCTTACTCCCAGGTGTGGGATGAGCAGGTGCAGCGCTGTGCAGGACTACAAAACCAAGTGAAAATAGACCTCTTGTTAAACAAAATTTAAAATTCCAAATATTAGTGCCCTTTTTTCAGAAGTGAAAAGTCTGGAGTATGTTGGCTCCTCAGCTGAAAACAGCTCAAACTCTCATTTCCAATGTGAGTCACCAACCATAAACCCACAACTGATCAGGCTTGAGAGAAAAGTGTTCCTCCAACATCTCCTGGTTGTGTTCTGTCACACAGAACTGAGGTTCTTGCAAAGTGCCCAGTTTTGGCAGCAACCCCCAAAGCCAGGCAATCCATTTTTAGGAGTTTTACACCAAGTAAAGTGTTGCACAACTGACTCCACAAGTGTAACTGCACTAAAGCAGTACGTGCTGGGGTTTGGGCTTTCGTCATGCGGTATTGTAAATTTGGCAGTACGAGGCAGAACTTGCTCTTCTACTTCACTACAGCTAAAATCTGGCATTTTCAGACAGCCATAAGAAACCTCTCTTTGTGAAACCTCACACTATCACAAGTTAAAACCCAGTCTTTTGGAGGGAGAAGGAAAAAATAGGAAGCAGGGTATTTTTTGTTAGGTAGGAAGAGAGAATGAAAACATAAATGCAAAGCTTTTACAGTTTGATCTTCATTTTGTATCACAATGTTTTAGAAAGGTGAATGTTAGAAGATCCAAAAGTAAATTTAGGTTTTTTTCATTTCATTGCATTGGGTTATCATCCATTGCATTTTCCAAAACTCCCTTATGTGTGAGATAATTTTGTCATTCCTTAAGCTGTTGTTTCAGAGAAGCATTTCAGCAGCAAGGGTTGCCTATAGATTCACACCTGTAAAAAACACGAAAAAAGTCAGCAGTGAGGGTCGATATTGCAGCTGTAGATGAGGGGGATTACAGCTGGTGTGGGGTGTGTGCCTGGAGTGTGGTTACAGCCAGGAGCAGGATGGGGTGCAGGCATGTTTTAGGTCAGACCAAGCATAGCTGGTCTCCTTGGGTCACTGCTGTTCCGAGGCGACCAGCTAAAGCTTTGCCTGGAGCTCAGAGACCTGAAGCAGCGTGTGCTCGCTGTTTTGGGGGTAATTAGCAAGCTCACCAAAGGTATCTGCTTCCTCAGGGTGAGGAACACTTGTACCCACAATTTGTACCCTCAAGTGCCATGTGGATGGCGAGGCAAAGGCTCTGGCTTTAGTAGGCCACTGTCTCTCTTAAAGCTCTCTGTGAAAAATGTGGTCAGAGAGCCATAAGGTGCCTAAGGAGGGATTGTCACCAGAGCTGCGTGCTCTGACTCATGTGGAGGCCACCCAAACTCACACTCCACAGAGGAAAGTGTGGAAGTTTCTCAACCTTCAAGCCACAAAGTCATCTGCTTCCCTTTCACCAGAAGGAAAGATAACATAGGAACAGATACTGAAGGATGGGCTTGGCTTTCTGCCACCAGCTGCTTTAGCAGAAAATGGGAATTAAGTCAGGGAGGTCTGTGCCAAGTCCCTTCTGGCCTTGCTCCTTTCTGTGGTAGCTTCTACCTGCCTGTGGGAGCTGTTTGTTTGACTCTGCTCTTTCTCCACTGTGGGCAGTTTCAGGGGATGTTTGCTGAGTCCACAGTTCCTATTGCTTTAACATTCTGGTCTGGTTTGGGTGTGGAAACACCCACAAAAAGTACCATTGGCACAAATGGAACTGCATAAAGGTGACGTTATTCACCAGCGACACATGGAATTTGCACTGAAACTTGGTTTAGGTGCACATTTGCCGAAAGATCAGCTTTTAACTCCCCAAAGAGCAGAAGCATACTATCAAGAGGAAAGATTTCTACTTTGAGCAGCCTGGTCTAGTGGAAGGTCCTACCTGTGGTAGGAGGGTTGGAACTAAATGATCTTGAAGGTCAAACTACTCTTCTACCTAACTTGAACTCATATCGGACATCTTTTAATGACTTTCTTAACTGCTGGGGCTGGCACCTCCCCCTGAATTTTTGAGGGTAGTCAGCCATCACCAGCAGTCAAGAAAAAGGAAAAATTTGAACTGAAATAATTCATCTCAACATCTGGATTCTAGTCCCTGCTCAGAAACATACTTACATTTTCCATAGGGAGACAAGAGCTGTAGTTGAAGAAAAAGAAATTCCCGAGTTAACTGCTAGTCTGAGGCTCAGGGCAGATTTAGAATGCAAGCTGAAAGTCCACTGAGATACTAAACAGAGCGCAGGTGTGAACACTGGTATTGCAGGCACCCGTGGCACACTGGCTGCTGCTTGTATCCAGGTACTGCTTTCTTATCTTGGCTGTGTTTGCAAGGGGAAATACTTGTGTAGGTGCCCAGCTAAAGAAACAGCCGCTGGCAATCAGAGAGAAGCAGCCACAGCTGCTCAGTTACCACCCTCCAGAAAGGGTGCTCCTGTACCCTCTCCAAGCCCATCTGTCTGCACAGTGCAGGGAGCCAGGTACCCAGGTCTTGTGCCTTGAATAGGGAGCTTCCACATCTCCCTTGGGACCACAGAGCTCATCAAGACACCTCAGCATCACACACCACAACACTACATCTCAGACCTCTTGGAAGACTCAACTCTTCCTTGAAAGATCTGTTTGAGTAGAGAGAACACAGAACTGAAATTGAAGATGAAATAAAATTCAGTTTGCCGCTGTAAGGAGCATCTTTTAGCGTGCTCCTGGTAATTTAGGCAGTCAAATATTCTGCTTCAGGTTTGATGCAAATACTCTGGCAGTCTCCTGCTTCCCTTCAGGCACTGCTAAGACCTGTGATAAAATTTCTCTGAGCAGCAATAAATTAAGAGAATCTGAAGTCAAGCCACCTAGACAGCTTAAAAGCCAGATAAAACCTCTGACTACATGTAGCTGTCTTTCCATGCTTACCAAACTTTACATCCATTCATTTTTTATATCAGAAATGGCTAGCCAGTCTTGTTGTTGAGGAATTCACTGAAAACTGCATTTTCTTCCAGGTAGTGTAACCTGAGCAGCTACTGAGGGAAAACCTGCGAGCCTGCCTTCCCTTTGCAGCTGCCTTCCCCTTATTTTTACACCCTCAGTAGCACCATCATCAACTCAGTTCTCTCTTCAGTGACTAAATCAGCACAAGAGAAGGTGTTCAGCACTTCTGGCTGTAATCCCTGTTCAAACAGCTGTTCTCAGTTCCCTCCAGGGAAAACCAACCTATTTGATGAATCAGTTCCCCCACCAGTTTGCTTTGTTGGATAACAGGCAGACCTGCAAGTTGCCAGCCTCACATAGGCTGCCGACCTGTAGTTGGTCATTTCCAAATACATGCAAAAAATAACCCTCAACTGCAAAAAAAACTGCCACAAAAAATGCTGAATTTGGTAATATCAACTGGGAAAATATCCAGACACTTGCACATATGCATGCAAGCTTTAGCAGTGGAATGAATCATATATTGCATGGCATGAAAAATTAATAGGAGTAAAATATGATCTGGTTGAAAAACCTTGAAAATCAACTAAAGTTTTTCAGACCAAACATGGCTCTCACTGAAACCTTTTAGAAATACTGTATGTTTCTCAAACGTAGACAGTGCTATTCTATGCTACCTTCAAAGCTGCTCTTGAAGTTTTTAAAATAATTTATTAACCACAGTAACAACATCTTTCTTTCTTCAAGTGCTTACTGTCTAATGTGAAAGCCTTTAGAAGAAATAGGAAGAGAAAAGAAACATACAAAGACCATTCATTTTTTATTTTCTGTGCTAAAGCTGGAACAGCCTTCTTTTGTTTATTTTTTCCACCATACTGTATTTTTCAGAGATTTTTGCATTGCATTAAAATGTATTACACAACTTGCATTTCCAAAACAAAGATACAGCTCTCTCTTTTCTTGGAATTCTAAAAGAATGACTATATATTTAGATGGAGTAGTTCACACATAGTTCTTTTCCTAGCTATTCTTGCCTATTTTCTGCAAAGTAGGAGCATTACCAAACGTTGTCCACGTATTAGTGGGCACTTCTCTGGACCCAGACCGCCGGCAGAACTTCTCTCACTTCCCTTAGCTTCAGTCACTTCTGTCCCACCAAATTACATGTCTTTGAAGGGCAGATGGAAGGACTCAGGCAGTGAGATTGCTACAGCAGCAAAGACATCTCCTGTGGATCCATCTTATGGATGGATCTTGGCAAAAGAGCCCTTTAGCCAGCCCAGGTTACCACTGAGGGCTGTGCTGCTTCTAGTTCTGGCAGTACCACTCTGCTGGGTAAGGCTTTTGTGGCACAGCCCCTAATCTTGGTCAGCCACCAGAGTGGAGAGAATGTCCCAGAATGTGGGACACACAAATTACCATGTCAAGTAAGGACTCCAGTTTCTGTCTCTTCAAATGATTACTCTAAAATGCTAATCAAGAAGATCTAAGATAATGTCTCTTTTAGCTATTTTTTTCCTTCCCTCCCTCCCTCCCTCCCAGTACATCCATGGGACAGAGCAGTCTCATCCCCCAGCTAGTTGTGCTTCTCTCATGAGCTCACTCCAGCTTGTTCCTACTCTCAGTGAGATTATCTAGCAGTGAGATCCATATATAAAGCATAAATTACATAAAGCAACAGTTTTTTGCCAGCTCCTGGATGTCCTGCCTCCCAATTTCATTGAAGATCTCCCTTCTTATAAGACACAATTCATAGCAAAACCTGGCTCACCTTTCTGTCTTGAGCTTCAACCTTCTCTGCAGTTCACATATAAATCCTTAAATAAGTGCTTTCTTTTGGGATTTTTTTTTACATCTGTTTTTTTACATCTGTTAGATCTGTTTCCCCTCCAGATCTAACACACAAATCATGGAAAGTAAAGATGACAAAACCCTAGAAGGTTGTCTGAAGCAATCTATGACAGAGAATTGTCCCCCATTGTACATCTTTGATCAGGAGTAATTTTAAATGCTTCAAGTAATAAAAAGCTAAACAATTTAATCTGTTAGCAGTTCTGAGCTGGACTCAACTTTGCTTCATTTCATCCACTATTTCAGCCATTCTAGAGCCAACACTATCATTTACAAAGTCTTCTTTAATATTTGTGTGTTTAAATATATGCACGGTAGCATCTAAGATCAGTTTCTTTAAACATGCTGATAAATTTGGATTAATTCCAGTACTTCTCAGTCACTATGTATAGAGCAGAGCTCTTCATGGAATTAAGGAAAAATTGCCATTTAAATAATAAAAATCATCACATAGCTAATACATGTATTTTCTATCAGAGTAGTTTAAAATATCACAGTTACTTCCAGGAGCTGTATCAGAGAGCACAGGCTGGCACCCATTTCCACTTTTTCTTTGAAGTCTGACATGAGATCTTGTTTTGTACAGAGTATTCTAATTTCTATGTAGCTGTGTAAGAACAAGCAACAAATCATCTCAGATCGTTGAGGCGCTGAATGATATTCAAAGCTTTTCAATGAAAAAAAACCCCAAACCAGCAATAATACAAAGGGTTTCCAGATAGCGTAAGTAAGATTGAATGCATCTGTAAGAAGTTTATTTCAGAAAGATTTTTCATGTTTCTATTGGATCCAGATAATTTGGTTATAAAGCTATATAAAGAGAAAACCTAAATCACTTGAGGCAGTGTTTTCACTGGGCAGTAAATAATGCCTAATGACAGATCATTGGTATTTTGAGAAATCAAAGGTATTTTTGGCAAATCAAGGTTATTTTGATATCTCCACTGTTTAGATAGCATTTACCTAATTTTTACATAGCTTACACTACTTTTGCTAAAACTACTAGAAAACCAGTAGACATCTGTCTCTCAGTGAAGACCAACCCTGACAAAGATATATAAACACAGAACAAGAAGTGATATATTTTTTACATACTCGGTGACTTTGAAATTGTGTTTTAGGTGCAGTGGCATGAAAACTAATTCACTCGTGTGCACTGTGCTACCTTATTCACTTGCTTATATTTCTGTGTGAAATTACTGAGATATCTCATTAGCGAGATCTCTGTTGCTTTATCATCATTGACTTTATTCTCCCTCCTCATCTTTCCGTTTGAGTGATTTGATTTGCTCAGATAACCTACTGTCTTTTTTATAGGTTTAGGTGAATAGATCTTACATAGATTTGTCCAAAATCCTGCCAAGGAATATACATTGCTAATACCCAGAGCAATGTCCTGTACAAAAGAAGAAAGAACATGAAAGACATGTTAATCTGTAGCCTTGTAACCCAAATACCTTCGTTGATAAAGGCTATTACAGTGATTTGCCCGAGAGAAGTGAGTTGTCTGAGCACCTGGATTTGTTGGGGCTGATTTTATTTGCTTTTCTTTAGAAATGTGACGGATCATGTTGAGCAGGACATTTGCATCTAATCTGCCCAGAGGTACTATTAAGGACATATTCTAAAACCCAGAAATATGATATAGTCTCTTGTAGCAGTGTTGACAGGAAGGTGACAAGGCTAGTCACACAAAATTACCTACCTTTTTTTAAGTAAGATTTTTTTTCCAAATTATTACTACTAGTTTTAGGTATATAAACAAATGTATTTTCTATAACAGTCTTACAAATCTATGTCTTGTAAATCTATATTTTTCTTCCTGTAACTAAAGTAAGCTGTAAAGTGTTGAAAGAGAGGCAAAGGCTGGGACATTCTTAAGAACAGTATTTATTTCTCTACTGCACCTCCTTGAAAAAGTTCTACTCTCAAATTACCAATGAAAGCAACCCAGGCACTGAATTTTTGTAGTGCTAATTAAAGTAGATGGGGGATATCAGGTGGTACAAGTCTCCTCTGTGTCATTTAAACACACTTACAAGGAGGTAGATGAAGCTTCAGACTGGCTCATCTACTCAGCAAGCTGCCTGCTTGTCCTAACCAGGTGTAAGAGGTTGCGAGTTGGATCAATGAAGACAGTAACCTGCGTTGGGTGGGGCTGTTGATCTGCTGGAGGGTGGAAAGGCTCTGCAGAAGGGTCTGGACAGGCTGAACTGATGGGTTGAGGCCAATGGTGCGAGGTCCAGCAAGGCCCATGAAGTGTTACAGGCTTGTGGCAGAGTGGCTGGAAAGCTGCTCTGCCAAAAAGGACCTAGACCAGTTGACAGCCAGTGGAAAGCAAGCTAGCAGTGTGCCCAGGTGGCCGAGGAGACCAAGGGTATCCTGGCCTGTATCAGCAGGACCAGGGCTGCAATTGTTCTCCTGTACTCAGCCCTAGTGAGGCCACACCTTGGGTCCTGTGTTCAGTTTTGGGCCCTTCACTACAGGAACAACATTGAGGTGCTGGAGCAAGTCCAGAGAAGGGCAGTGGAGCTGGGGAAAGGTCTGGAGCACAAGTCCTATAAGGAGCAGCTGTGGGAGCTGCGGGTGTTTAGCCTGGAGGAAAGGAGGCTCAGGGGAAACCTTATCGCTCTACAACTGTGTGAAAGGAGGCTCTAGCCAGGTGGGGGTCGGCCTCTTCTCCCAGGTAACAAGTGACAGGACAGGAGGAAGAGGCCTCAAATTGTGCCAGGGAAGGTTTAGATTATGTGATAGGAAAATTTTCTTCACTGAAGGAGTTGTTAAGCTCTGAAACATTCTGACCAGATAAGAGATTTTATTACTATCTCCGGAGGTATTTAAAAGATGTGTAGATGTGGCACTCAGAGACATGGTCCAGTAGTGGAGTTGGCAGTGCTGGGTTTACAGATGGTCTTTTCCAACCTAAACAATTCCATGATTCTTTTCTTTTATTCTGCTCTTTCTTCTTAATATTCTACAATTCCTGTTCCTCCATCTAACTGTTAGAAGCATTCAGTACCGAAGTTCCATTTCAGTGCAGCCAAGAATAGGTTTGTCTACAGTATTTTATTATAAAAGGAATATACATGGTGTTTTACTTTGTTCGGGACGTGTAAGATTTGCTTATGTAATGTAAGCATGAAAGCAAGTAACTTTGCGTGCTTATTCCTACAAGTCACTCAAATCCATTACAATAGTTTTTCCAAAACAGTCTAAGTCTAACCACAAAACCATGAAGCACAGGAGTAGGTCTGTTTCAAATTAATGCAGCAGGTGGGCACACCACAGACAAACAGCAGTGTGGCATTTCCCAAAGGGGAGTATCATTGTCATGAAATAATAACAGAACTACTGCATAGCTCAAGGAGGTAAAAATGGAAGCAGATTTTTGCACAAGTCCCACACCTGGAAATCGAGTCACCTCCTGTGACAGAAGCCATCATTAGGCTGCTAAGGTAATTATCTGAAATTCAGAGAATACCTTCCTTTGTGGGCTGTAGCCAGGACACTTTCCTAAAAGCTAGTTTAGTTTCCTCAGTGCTGTGAATGTGAATCATCAGTTTCTCTTGAGCAAGTCTTTTTTTTTTTTTTCTTGGTTTAGAAAAATATATACTTTTAGTTTTGGGGGTTTTGTTGTGCTTTTCTCCAAGAAAACATGAATGCAGCAGCATCTTGCAGAGACAGAGGTTTACAGCTTAAAGTGCTGAAAGAACCTCTTATTGCCACATGTTCACACAAAATCTGTCCTGTCCACTTTGAACAATCTGAGGACCACAATCAAGAGTGGGAGAAACAGAAGGAAGGGGCTTGGTAGTTCCAGGAGCTTGTCCCTGCCCAGATCACAATCCAGTCCCAGCAGAGGAGTGGAGAGGCCAGGGCTGGACCTTCCAGGGTGCAAATACAGTTCTTCATATGGCAAATCTGCTAATGGTGTCTGCAGTCCAGGCTGGTGTGGAGATATCTGGCATTCAAATGCACCCACAGCCCACAGCAGCTCTTGCTCTTCAGAGGTCCTCAGCATCATTCTGTGTCTCTCTCCTCAGCTTGGCTGCATTTTCTCAGTGCTGAAATTGATTCAAGCACAGTAGGGCACTGTTGGGAAGAAGAGAGGAAGAACCTGGCTGACCTCAGGTTGTGAGGTCAAGGGATTGTTCAGACATCGGCATGCAGGAAGCCACTGCCCAGAACTGGAGTCTGAGAAGAAATGTTTTCGAGAGATTGCCACATCCAGCTGGGGGAGGGACTGTGTAGGCCATGGCTTAGCTCCCAACTCAGTCAAAAACAGACACAAATTTGCTAAACCTGCCAGCTTAGCAGCTTCATTGACTTAGACCTCAAAACAGAATGTCTCTATAATGTAACCCTCCTCTTCCTGCCACCCTACGTGGCCTGAACTTCATTACTGGACCTCTAGGTTCTTCTGTAGGCTTTTTTTATAGGAACTTGGGGGCTAATTTAGGGAAATCTCAGTTGGCTCACCTTCACTTGAATCACTTAAAGATTTCCTTCTTTAAGTGTAAAGCATTGAGGTATTCAGTTGAGGAAACATATCAAAGAAACACTGTTATTAGAGTGAAAACTACACCCATCACAGGTGTATTTACTGGGATACTTGCTGATTTTTAATTGTGCAGCCTTAATTTCCCTTTCTAAAGAGTTCTGGTTTAGGCAGTTTCCAGCAATGAGGCCTGTATTGTTATCTAGACCACAATCTGCCCTAAATTAATTTTTAAAGAGGTTTGGGGGTTTCCAGTATACATGATGTGGCGTACTCTGGAAGTACTTGCACATGACACAGTTTTTACAAGTTTATTGACTTTTTAAAAATCATATTCTCTCAGTGACCCTGAGATAATATCTTTGTCACATGTCCTTTTCCGTATTTTGTAGGAGACCCTGAAAGCTTTTGACCGGGAAGTAAATGAGTTTGTGGACTATTTGTTTGGACCTCGAGGTAAGCTGCTCCACTTACAGCCCTTTAAAGAAATAATACTTCTACAGATTGCCACCCAAAAAACTTCTAATAAATTTTCTGAGTGACTTCTTATTGAAAAATGTAAACGAGGCAGAATCACAGCATTATCAGGAACACACCATTATTGTAGGAAATCTATCAGTGCAGTTATTTGTGATTCCTTTGTTTCTGAGAATATCAAAGAATTTAAATTTTACATCCCAACGTGGAATAAAAAGCTTGAAAGCTTGGATCTTTCTGAAAGTGGAAGATCTGGTTTGAGACTGGTTGTCATTTGTAATCTAGTTTGTTTGGTCCAGCTACTTTTTGCCTAATTCAGAAGGATGCTTGGAGCAAAAGCAACCTGCAGGATCACATCCAAAATTTCAATAAACCAATAGACTGGGTGGGAGAACAGATGCATCTTTTGACCTCCTATTATTGCTTTCTGGAACAGTTTGGACAAGAGTAACTTAAATGATTGTAGCTTGGAGGTGCCTCATGCTTTGTTAGGATTGAAACAAGTAAGTAAAAAAACCCTCAAATCTGGAATAGACCTGCAGGCAATGATGGAGCATCAAAGTCAGGGCTAAGAGAGCCAAGCAAATACGAGAAAGGGGTGAGGCAGGAGCTTGGCCAGCACACAGTCTTCAGAGTAGGTCCCTGCAAGGCCACCTTGCTGTTGATAGGGCTGGGTTTAACTTCAGGAATTACCTTGCAAACTTTTACCATGGTTAAATCCAGAACTGCTGCTCATGTGGATGGACATATGCTTATGGATTCTCAATTTGCTGCAGTAATGTTCTCCATGTCACAGAAGTTCTTGCTTAATTGGAAGGAAAAGGGAAAGATGAAGAGTTCTTAAACCCAAGAAATTCTTGTTTTTCTTAGTTGGCTGGATGACTACAAAGTCTTTTCCATCATCTGTACAGTAGATGTGAAGTTTGAAAGAAAGATTTCAGGTGAAGAAACACTGAACAACTTGGGAACTACAGCAGAAGTGGTTAAAGCAGAATAGGTTTTATTAATGGCTTCTACAATAGTACATTTTAATATTAACAAAAAAATGTGATCAGAAGTATAAAAGCACCACTTTTGGAGGTTTTGGTGGTTTGGTTTGTTTTTTTTTTCTTTTTCCTTGTTGGTCCAGACAAATTGTCTGAAGGAATAAGCTATAGTTGATCCAATTTTGAATAGCAGAGAGATCCCTTTGGGCTTTTAGAAAGCACTTCAATTAAACAAATATTATTTGTATTGCTTGCCAAATACATCACCATCCTTCTCCGGACATCAGTGCTGAAGAGAGCTTTGTTTGTCCATACCTCTTCACTCTGATCTTTAATTTAACTGGTGGTATAATGACACAGTATCATACGTTTCCTGAATAGCATAGCTCCCTCCAGTGTGTTTATCCACATAAATAATTCACATAAATAATTCACATAAATAATTCACAATAAACTGCCATCAGTTTTAAATTGAATGACCCCACAGATGAATATCTAATGAATTTGAGAGCTTCCCCAAACATCTAAACCCACAAGTCATTCCTCTTCTTTCTCTCTACTGATTTTCATCCACAGTACATAGTTCATTCAGCAGCAAGAGGGATTAAAAGGATAGATAACAGCACTCTATTATTTTAAAAACCAACCCCCTATTTATTGTTTATATTTTAGGTAGTAGCTCCTGAAATATTTGCATCACTATGCAGGTCTTTGTCATCATTACCAGATGTGTCAGAGGGCACTAGAAGAGACAGAAAGCCACGCTCTACTTCCCAGAGGCAATCTCTGTCACACTGGGGGTACCAGGTTAACACAAGCTGCAGTACTGCCCAACTAGAGTGAGGGACAGACTATCAGAGATCTGAATTTGCTTTGTATATATCAGTGTATTTTGTACCTTCATTCACTGGTATCAGCTGGGCTTTGTAGACAAATTCACCTCCATGTTTCCTTTGAACTAGCAGAACAAGTCCTTTGGATCAGGGAACAGCAGCCATATACCTACCCATTGGTTACACCTCTTAATAAGGGGTGGTCTTACAATTTGGTGTTGGTCCATATTGCTCTTAAACTCCAGGCAAATTGAGAATGAATGAAATAACAATTTTCTCCCATAAGAGATCATTTTTCCAAGGTCACCCTTCATCTGCAGAGTATTGGTTGGTGTTATGCAAAATTAAGTAATATTGAATTGCAGGAGCTAAATCTAGTTAATTGGTTGTTTGTTTTATCTGTGAAGGAAACAGAGGCACTCAAGAAGAGAAGTATTTTATTAAAGTTATGATAAAGTAAAAAGCACTTTTCCTTAATAGACTATGATGAGTAGCAAGGCAATGGGGCAAACCCATCTACCCTCTGCACCTAAAAAGGACTGAATCTACTCAGACACTGACTGGCCAAAGCTATACAGAAACTTGAATCGAAATGTTTCTTAACCTCATTGATAAAAGCCTGATACCTTTAAAGAGCCTGGGAGGCCTGCCACTCATTTCAAAGGAGCCAAGATTTCACCCCAAGGGTTTGGCACATCATGGCCAGTGACCGTGAATGAGCTTATTCATGGAGCGATCAGAGCTTGTGGGCGCCTGCTCCTTCCCCTACTGTAGTCCAGTGCTTTCCCACTGTGACTTTATTCACTGCTTTGGTCTCAATTTCAGATGCTGTGCTAGTTCAAAACTGTAAAAATAATCCTTTCTCCTACTGACAGTGTACCTTTATAGTACTTGAACACGGAGATTTAACTGTCGGTCAACAGAAATACTTTTCATCTCGCATTCTTCTGATAACTTCTTTTGAAATACATTCCCTTTCGTCCCCCTTCTTGACACATAAAAACCTCCCTCTGCTTGTCATTCAGGGATAAGTGGAAGTGGAAACAAAACAGTCACGTTCCTTGGCTGCCCTTTATAAACCACTTTCTGCCAGAAACTGTCTCAGTCTTCAAGGCATTGAGGTCATGGTGGAAAATATTCAGGAAGGGTACATGTTTTAACAGTTTCTCTTGAAGCTGGAATAGTATAGAACTCAAAAATGCTTGACATGCTGACCTGAGCAAGCACACAAATTCTGCTTTTGTGTGGATCAGCCCACATGCTTGTGGCCACTCACAGCAGAATGAAAACTCTCTGAAGGCATACTGGGGCAGAATTTATTCTGTGTAGTTTAATTTGTATTCTGAACTCTTCTGGATACTTTTCGAGCAAACATGCAGTTTTGTTATCTACTGATGCCAGTTTGCCTTTGTGCATGTAACTTTTATGCACCAAGTTTTGCAGTCCTCGGATGGGGGACCTTTCCTTAGACAGCAGTCTTGCTGACATGACTGGTTTCCACATCTTCGTTTAGGATACCAATTAAGTAAATTAAATCCTTATTCTCCTAAAACACACACTTCTAAGACATCAACGCTTACAGATGCAACCTTTACCTGTCCTATGACTCCTGCGTCGTGTTGAGAGCCCATAAGGGAGCAGAATCACCTCTAAAACGTTCATTCCAGTGCTTCAGACATGGCTTGTGAGCTTTGAGAGATTGCTGGAAGTGTTTCCTTCTCACACTGAGGTGATCCTAATAAGCACTGGGATCTGAAGACAGACAACAGGCGTTCTAGGTTGGTAATGCACAACAAAGCAAGGCTTCCCTAAAAGGAAGGATTGTGCTGTTGTATCTACTTTAATCCTACACCTCTCTGCTCCTAGAGGTTTTTGGGAGTCCAAGAAGGAGAGTCAAAAGCAGGAAAGCATTGGACTTCTATGGTAGTGGGAATCTGGTTGAAAGTCTTTCCCACAAAAAGCTAACCTTCCTCGTGGGATCCAAATTCAACAGATGAATGTTACAGCCACTGCAATGGATAAGCAGAAGAAAAATGTAGTTAGAAAGAGAGCTGATGATCAACTCCTGGCTCATATAGAAGTTACTCCAACATACTTAAAATTTCACTTTACATATACCTGTATGCATGTATTTCTGAGGAAGGAATTGTTGGAAAGAATACAGTACAGCAAAATTGCAATTAATTACTAAATGCTTGGGCACATTTGCCTCATGCATCAGCCATTGCCCAGTCTTTTCCAAATTCAACACTAGCAGAAAAACAGTAGAATGTGTTTTTCATGCACTGTGAATAGCTTTTCTTTTATGATTTTTAACGTAATCTTGGCCTTTTAAAAAAAATAAACTAAGTAATTTAAAACATTTTCCAAGCACAAAAACATCTTTCCAAGAGCAGAAAGAACTACTTTCTGTGTGTCCTGCACAATAGCTCCTCACTGACTTCTTTATTCACTTACTCCATAAGTCATTCTAAAAACTAGCCATGATGCCCCCTTGTTCTTTCCCTAGGTAAATGGCTGAAGAAAATTGCTATGGATGTTTAACTCTAGGTTTTGCTCCATCTTGGAAAAAGAAAAAAGAAAGAAAAAAGAAAAGAAAGCACACCCCTTTTGCTCCTGACATCCAGTTGCTCATATGACAACAAAGCGCTGCCTCCAGCTTGGCATCTGGGATTAGACTTTGCTCACATACACTGAGCTATCTGATTACTGCCAATGGGATTACTTGTGTGAATAAGGCAAACAGGATTTGACCTTAATATTTCATTTCAGGACCAGGCAAGTGGGACAGAAACTGTGAGAAAGCAAGCCCTTGCCCAGCCAAAAATCTTCAATAATCATCAAAGTAAACATTTGCCACTTGCTTTTCATATTTAATGTTTTGGAAAAGTCCTCCCCTTGTATGAACGTTTTCTAGCCAATGTTGTATACCTTCCTACCTGCATGGCAAGTGCAGAATTAAAGTAACACATTAGATGGCAACATTACATGCATACTTTGTATTTAATACTGTCTGCAAACTGTCCGTTGAGCAGATTAAGATAGGATTTAAATAAATATTAAGTTAAAACATTAAATTAAATTTTTTAAAACATGTAAGAATGGGTTTTCCCCCTTCATTTTCTCTTTACTAATAAAATGGGGTGATTTAGGTGACCTTACATTATTAGGGAATTCCAAACAGTTTTCAGCCCACATTTCTTAGGCTTAGCATGCAGTTTTGGTGAATTGAAAGCAATGCATAGCTCTTGTGAGCAAAGAATGTCTGTTTCCATCTCACACTTTTAGCAGCTTCTTTTCATGATGTGTTCTGCCTTATTTTAGCAATACTTTACCATATCTTTCTTAATTGCCTGCTCTGTGTGTTTCTTTTTTAGATCCCAGGGTTAGAGGATGGTTCCTTTTGGACTCTTACCTTCCCACATTTTTCCTTACTGGAGCATATCTACTCTGCATATGGCTGGGCAACAAGTTCATGAGGAACAGGCCTCCTTTCTCTCTCAGGGCTCACCTCATCGTGTATAACCTGGGCATCACACTGCTCTCCTTCTACATGCTCATAGAGGTAAGTGCTCCTCCATGCACCACAGCTGAGAAAGGTGACCAAGATACAGTTTTTAGCAGAAATATCTTAGTGACAGGTGGTTTTATTAGGAAAGTTAAAATCAATAGCAAAATAAATTTAATATATTTTAAGAAAAAGAGTACGTTCTCATCTTAGATATTGGCATGTTTTGACTGTTCTTCCTGAGCTACAGTCCACACCTGGGGACAGGTCTTTGCTGCCGGGACCGTGCCCACAGGCATAAATTTGAATCTGAAACAGTCACTCAGCTCAAACATGCCTATATCTTGTTCTTCAGCACCCATGAAAATGCCATAGACTGGGTTTTATTCATATGACTGTCCATGGAATGATTTTTCCATGTCCATGCTTAAATATGAACAGATTTATAGATGAGAGCAATGAATAAATCAGATGAGCTGATTTATTTATAGAAGAGGCAATTCAGTGTTATTGTTATTTTTCTGCTCTTGTGACTAAGAAGCTTTCCTCACATAGTCAGACTGTAAAAGACAGATGTTAAAAACTTACCACTTCATCCAAAAGCAAGGGCTGTGGGGCTTGGAGTCTGAATATGGTCACACAGATTATTTCCCCAGTACTTATCAGGAAGGAACATGCTCATGCAATTCAGGATCCATTTAGAACCGGAAGAGAGGTTTGAATGCATCTGATAATTTTGCAACAGCAGAGGATTCAAACAGTGCCCCTCAGCAGACATACGTGGTTTTACCTCTGCAGGGGGAAACAGAAGCCAAAAGTCACTCTTTGGATATTATTTGGGAGCCGCCCATTTTCAGTATCTTGATCACTGAGGTACTTTTAATATTATGGTGTTAACATGACTTGAGGCCCTTAAAAATAAACACTAGAAGACAAAACCCACCAAATTTTTTGTTGTTTGGACAAGAAACTTTTCAGAAGTCAAACAGGACCCCCAAAGATTTCAAGTTTTAAATTAATTTGAGCTAAATACCAAGTGACTGGCCTGGTCAAATGGCTGAGAAGCAGTTTAGGTTTGTGCCTTTGTGCAAAGGACTGATTGTGTTGTGGAGAGCTTTGTCCTGGTCAGTGCTCCAGCTGGCTTCAGAGGCTGCTGTGGGTGTCTGGGAGTACAGGATAAGGTTTAGAGCAAAGGAGAAACCAGCACAATTGCTGGAAGGTTTGATGACTCCACAATGATTGTCCTCCAGAATTTAAATTAGTACTTTGATGTTTAAATCCCCATTTTGCTTGAAGGTATACAGATAACTGGCTGCAGTAGCAGGACTCAGCAAAAAGGATTAACTGAATAGAAAACAATACTGCTGCCCCCTTTCCCTTGCAGTCTGATTTGGCCTGCCACAGGTAAATAAATGGAAGAACAAAGAAAATTTTAGCAGGTCTCATTTGCATAAATGAAACAAGTTTGGTTTTAGCCACCTTCACACCCTGACAGGAACTGTATTTAGCCACCTCCTGTTCAGCTGCCTTCCTGCTCCATCCTTCCTGAGGCTAACTTTGGTGCAGACAGTCACTGAGTTGCATTAGTCCTCAGATTAGTCCCTTGAGACCCTGATTCTGAGGCTGGAAGCTGCTGATTTACACCTCCCAGATTGCAGCTGGGCATGGCTGGTGGTGGCAGCTCACAGCTCCACATTCTGCAAATTTGGGAACCCAGGGAACATGACAGCTGATCTGCACTGCCAGCTGCTCTGCTACAGATCTCACTCTTAGCTCTGGACTGTCAGCCAGGCTGGTTTTACACTGCACAAAACACACTTGTGTAATACTGCCTCTGTATTTTCTCTTAGTCTACTTGCCTGGCTCCTATCGCAGCTTCTCCTGTGAAGGAGCAGAATGGAAGTTAAGACTTGCAGTCCTCCCTCAAGTAGTCTGCACATCCCTGCTTAAGAAAAACAGGCAAATGGGAGAGCAGAAATAATTTTCAGCACCAAATAAAGTCATGGTGATTCAATATTTCAAAAGGTCTCATTTCCAAAGCTTCTCTCTATGCCCCTTATGCTCCCTGTCTTTTGTGGACAGTGAGCTTTTTAAGGCAAGAGTTACCTATATTTAGCATATTCTGTACGGTGGTTCCTTGTGTAAACACAGTTGATCCTTCCAGTGACTGTGATTCGGGATCAATTCCTGGTTAGACACAACTTCAACAGTTGTTTTATTCCTCCATCCTCTCACTGCATCTAAACCCCTCTGGTCTCTGTATCAGGAATAAATCACAAAATAATAAGCTCTACAAGAGAAATAAATTACATTCCCCCCTATACATACACACAACCCACGAAAAATACCCCCATAACCACCCATCTGTCTTTGTTTTGTTTATAAGATGCCACACAGCATTTCTTGTAATAGCTCTAGAATGTAGGGGTTGCTTCTTAGACATTCAAAAGAAAAAAAAATCTTGTTCATAAGAAAGGGTGTATCTCCAAATACAACCTGTCCCACATGATGGATTAAATAAGAAACACAGTAAACCTCCTGATGGGGGTACCTGTGCTTCAATTCTTCATCTCCTCGCCCTCACCTCTTGGCTAGTTATGGTTGGCACTTCATGACAGTTGATTTGTAGAACCTCAAGGCAAGAAGACAAAGGTTATAGCAAAGAGTCGTAACAAAAGGGCTGTTTTTAAATCTCCGAGGGCAGATTCCTCTTTTGAGCCAGAGCTCCATGCACTGCACCGTGGGCAGGAACTATCGGGGAGCTGATTTTATCTCTGAGCTTTGAGGTCAACCAATCCGCAAAGTACTTGGAGGAACAGCTCCAAGACAACTCTAAGATGTGCCATTAGCATAAGGTCAGCTACCCCTACCATCGCCGAAGGACAAGGTCTAAAGATAAACAGCTCTGCCCAGCTGCCCTCATCCTACTGAGATGTCGCAAAATTTTTGAGTCAACACAGAGTTAGGTGCCTCTGAAGGCCTCCCAGAAGGGCAGCTGGTAAGACCTTTAGACTTCTGAGTTTGGCACATAGATTTTCTTGAAGTTGTAAAAGGCGCTTTCGTTCCCCAGTTGAATATGACGGAGAAGTTGGCACTTGGGTTTGGAGCACGTTTTTTGCAAGTACCTGAAGCTTAGACACAAGTCCTGTTAAACTGGGGAGGCTGCAGGTGGGCTCCAAGGAGGCAGAAGACAATTCCTTCCACCCTTGCTGCTACCAAAGAAACCCACGTCAGAAGTTTGTTATTGTTGTGTACTTTCCTGTACCAGTAAGTTCTCATAGACCCAGATCAACTCTGCTGATCCAACAATTTCTAGAACATTGTCAAATCCTGGATAAGGAAGAACAGCCACCACCTTTTTATTTTAACAAAAATCAAAACTTTTAACAACTTCCCTTAGAAATATATGCATATTCTCTATACAAATCTTTGCTTAAGATGCTAAAAGTACCAGCTCTGAGCAGTAAACCAGCTTACTGGGAAAAACCACCGCATCTGTGCATATTTTAAAATTCTTTCATGTGCTTACAAACCACACTTCAGGGATGCAGCCTGAGGCGCTAGAGGCCAAACTATCACAAGTCCAGTGATAAATTAAAACTGGAAACACAGGAGACCAGTGCTGATCTCTGAATTCTGAAATTACTCAGGTGAGGATACTCTCTCTCACTAACAGGAATAGACATAATCTCTGCCACGGTCTTAGGCTGCTTTCCCCAGCAGTAAGTATCACCTCTGCCCTATTTAAATCAAATCTCAGCTGGTCATCAAGGTCTCACCCAAGTCCTTCTGTTGATCAGGCACTGAGAAAACCAGGACACTAGCACCATTTGGGTCGGATTAAAAAAGGAGATCTAGAGATATGTGTCATTAGCAGAGAGGTGGCGTGATGTCTCAAGCTGCCTGTATCCCCAGGTAGCTTCTCAGACTTATTACAAATCCATGGGATTTGTAAGCAAGCACCACATCCATGTGGGGAAGCAGGACTTGCATGTGAGGACCCCTCATTTCAGAGCAAAGGGAGAAGAGCAGAACTCACAAGTATTGCCAGCCCACTGCATTTACCTTTCTAGAGGAGCTAGAAAAAAAGTCTTCTACCTTGCAGGATTAAATAAAATAAAAAGCATTAAATCAACTGCACTTCAGCTGCTTCTAGGAGATGAAAATTGATTACACATTAAGTCCAATTTCTGAATTATAGCCATAACTTGCATATCTGTAGATGCCAAGATGATGTAAGGATTCCCAGGAGTGCCAGAACAATCAGGGTCATTGGCCACCACTTTTAGCCTTACACACTGCAACTGAGATTACATCTCACACCTTGCTAGAAAGCCAAGTATAATGCCTGAATGAGGAATAATGGGGCAAAACAAAAGGAACAAATCATGAACAGAAGGAGCACTTAAACTCTGTTTTATTCCATCATTATATGGCTCACATCAGAAAGATTTGCTTCCTATCTGTGCAAGTGTTAAAAAGATAGAGCTTGTGTAGCACAAGTTCTAAGTAAAGCTTTAACAGTGCAGATAATGAGGAAAGCTGAAAAAGATCCTAACCAGTTTGAGCTGTCCTGGAATTTTACTGTAGAAATCTAACTTCAACATAATCTTGCTTTCGGTGTTTGTTTTGTTTTGATTGTGTTTGGGTTTTTTTTGGTGTTTTTGTTTTTGTTTTTTTTAAGATTGTGATAAATTATTGTTCACTGCTTCATTAATTGTTCAGGAGTTAACAAATGTAAATTAAGTACAGAAGTATGGAAGGATTCTAGATCCATCAGTATTGGTGCTTGAGGTGAAGGCTTTCTTTGAAGCAATTATTTAGTACTGAAAGATTATTTGTAGCTTAGGGCAGCAGGGGAAAAGGAACAAAGTAGGAAACTAGAAGAGATCAGGTGCACTTCTCTATCACTTGAAGAAAGGAGAAGTGGGAAAAAGAAAAACCAAGAGAGCAAAAGGTCACTGAGAGTGCATTGTAAAGCAGTGAAATGCAAGGACAAGAGCAAACAGCTCTTTTGGTTGAATAAGAACTTTGTGTGAATAGAGCTAAATTACCAGGTGTTCCTCTATCTTAACCGAATAATTTGTTTGGAGAGCTGAGGAGCTGACTTTGCTGTCCTTGCCTGCAGTTATTCCAGCTGGACATGTTGTCCTCACATCTCAGTTTTCATCCTATGTGTTCTCCTTGTCTTTCATACTGACCTTTCTGAGCTCTGCATTTCAGTAGAACATTTAAACTGATCATCGATAAAGGCAGTGCTCTGGATCTCTCGTGCACATTCAAATAGAATTCAGTAGAACCTTATTGGAAATCAAGAATAAAACTTCATATGATGAGGTTTTCCACATGTGCAAAGCTTCTAATACCACCACTTGTACCACAAAACGTGATAGGGGAGCTATTCAGAACAGACATAATCAAAGACTCCTGGAAAATAAGCCTAGACAGGATTTCTTTTAGCCTACCCTAAAAACAGGAAGAAAGCATGGGACCACCTATTTCCTCCACTCTGGAATAACCAGCATCCTTTTAGCTACAATGCTCCAGTTGGAGGAGACGTCCAACAGAGGGTCCGGCTGTATGTGCTGCAGGTCAGGATAGCAAACTCCAGCTGGTGTATTACAGAATTAACCAATCTGTTTGGAGGAGACACAATGCACAGAATTATTTGACCTCTAACCAGACCCACAGAGAACTGGAGATCCTCACGAAGCAGTAGCCCAAAGCATGCTTTTCACAGTTCTGTCCCCATGAAAAATATCTCAAATACATTGCAAAGAGGAACAACAAAATACTTCACCTTGATAAATCCTGTGGGGTGTTTCCTATTCAGCACCTGGTTTTGTTTGGCACAAAACCACCACTAGGTTTTTACATTTGGGGAAACCATGGCACTAACCAAGTGGCAGGGCTGGGACCTTCTGGAATCCCCCAGCCCTGGGCTGAACTATTGAGCCCACACTGCTTCCCTATAGGGTTTTATTCAGCCAGACTGCAGCTTATCCAAGATCTTTGAGGCACAATGGCATCAATCCGGAAACACAGGCTGTTCTGCATCTCAGCTATGCACCTAAAATCTGGGGTTATGCCACAATTCTTGGAGTCTTGTCTAAAGACAGGCAACCTCTACAGAGAGATATTCTTCAATAAATAGTATTCAGAGATGATTTTACAATTTTATGTTCTAGCCAAAAAAAAAAAAACAACCCAAAACCCTGCCTTAAAGCTTTCTAGGTATTTTTTAAGACTGCTTTAATGACAAGTCAAAGATGATTAATGGTACCTTCTTCTTTTCATTGAGTTATCAATGTGTGAAAATGTGATGGCCTCAGTAGCCTTGGGGTGTGCTTCACCCCAGCGTCTTGGGTATAGCGAGACAGTTCAGATGTTGCGTGCTTGTGGAAGTGAGTCATATTACAGGCAAGGAGCTGATTTTTCCGTTTAAAAACTAAAAAAAAAAGAAAAATATGTGTGATTATTAATATCTGGTCTCTGTTTTTAGACACTGATAAACTTCCCAGGCATTCCATTCTAAAATTCATTTAAGGCAAAAAAGGAAATATCATTTCTCCCTCCTTCCTGAGACACTGCCCTAAGTGACTCCTTTTCCCTGGGATGTGGCCATCAGGTAACTGCTTTTAGGACTATTTTATCCAAGTCTAAAGATCCAGGGAGGAGCTGCCACTCACAAGGACTAACAAAAGTCTCCGGTGGCCAAGGGAAATAAGTGATTCCTAGCACTGCAAGTTAAGCCCTTCTTTGTGCTACATAGATAAGTCTCCTTTACTTAGTTTAGTGACACCTCAATTGCTTGACAATAGTGGTCACATCAAGTTTTTTTAACTGGTCTGAGGGCTGGAGTGCCTTGGAAAATCCAGTAAAACATCATACCCATAATAATATCTTGCTCTGTTTTTTTCACAAGAAGGACACTGGTGCTCATACTGCTACTCTGAACTTCTAAGAGGAATTTTAATTACTGTAATACTAACTCCATTAGTAGTTTTTAACTTTCCTTCTTAACTGTTCCCATATGGACAGACCATGTACTGGATAGACCATTTCAGTGGGAAGGGACCCACAGCAACCACCTAGTTCAACTGCCTGACCAATTCAGGGCTGACCAAAAGTTGAAGCATGCTGTTAAGGGCACTGACCAAATGCCCCTTAAAGACTGACAGGCTGAGGGCATTGAACACCACTCTAGGAAGCCTTTCCCAGGGTTTGACCATCTTTTCAGTTAAGAATTGCTTCCTAATGTCCAGTCTAAATCTCCCCTAGTTCATCTTGGAACCATTCCCACATATCCCACCATTCCTATCTCCCAGGGAGTAGAACTCAGCATCTCCCTCCCACCCTCCCCTCCTCAGGAAGCTGTAGAGAACAATGAGGTCACCCCTCAGCCTCCTCCTCTCCAAGTTAGACAAGCCCAAAGTCCTCAGCTGCTCCTCACAGGACTTGCTTCCAGCCCTGTCACCACCTTTGTTGCCCTCCTCTGGTACGCTCAAGGATCTTCACAACCTTCCTAAATGGTGGCTCCAGGCCTGCACACAGTGCTCAAGGTGGGGCTGATGCAGCGGGACAGTCTCTCCTGGCTGGCTGGTGATGCTGTGCTCGATGCACCCCAGGACGAGGTTTGCCCTCAGGGCTGCCAGGGCACAGGATGGCTCACACGGAGCTGCTGCTGACCAGCACTCCCAGACCCCCTTCCACAGGGCAGCTCTCCAGCCATTGCTCCTCCAGCTCATGCTTGTGCCCACGATATTCCATCCCAGGAGCCGGATCCAGCATTTGGACTTGTTAAATTTCATCCCATTGATGACTGCCCACTGCTCCACTCTATCCCTCTGCAAGGACTCTTGTCCCTCAAGGGAGTCAACAGCACCTCCCTGTTTCATATCATCAGCAAACCTGCTAATGGGGCATTCCACTCATGCCTCCAGATCAGATATTTTGAACAGCACTGGCCCCAGAACTGATCCTGAGGAACACCACTGGTGACCGGTCACCAGCCAGATGTAGCCAGATGCTGATACCTCACCCTCTGCCTTCCTCCTGCCCTGGGACAAGGGGGAATGTTTTATTGCTTCTAGGCATTTTCTCTCTGAGAAAGTCCAACCATGCATAGGGATTTGTCCACAACTCAAAGAGCACAGAGAATCTTCAGTGAGTAGAAATGGCAATATCCATTCAGAAAATCATCTCACTTTCCTTTCTAGCCTATCTATGGGGAACAGATGAAAAACAAGCTACAGCTGTGGTATTTTTGAAGTTGAAAGCTTGAAATGAGCAGGGCACAGGCCCCTGGGTCAGGCTCATAGTGCTTAGTCTGCTACTCAGTGAGGTGAGAGGATTATATCATCTTTTGGTACCTGCTGCCCACCCCCACTCATGAAACTTCTGACAGAGGAACTGACTTTCAATTCTGAACACTTTGTAAATGGGGAATCAAAATTAAGGCAGGAGTCGGACTGATGTCGCAAAACAACTTGTGTGAATCCTTGTGCTATTTATACTTGAGTAGATGAATAGAAGTCACTTACTAGTATAAAAACAGGAATCTGTTAAGAACATTATGGCAACAGCAAAATATGAAAACTCTAATTAACAGGATGTTGGTACTTAGCAGAAATTTTTCACAAGGCAGCACTTTGCTTTTTACATGATCTGTTTTTCAAAATAGCTTCAAACAATACTTGTTTTAATATTGTTTTCAGCATAGGCTGCCAAGAATGCAAAGAATTCAAAAAATTGTTTTCTAGAAGGAGAGAATTTGTATTTTGAAAGAAAGAAGGGATTTCTCATCTCTGATAGATCTTGCACTTGCACCATCTCTGGGTGATTAATAACACCATCAGCTCTGCTGAGTTGTGAGTGCTCAGTGTACGAAAGGAAACGTGACTGAAACAGTACAAGTAATGTATGGGTTTTGTTTCAGAGAAAAAAAGACCTGGTACCAAAATGTCTTGTGTCAAGGTGCCAGCTTCTGTTCCAGATATGCACCTGCCTCATTTGGCACCACTGGGTGGGCTGCCTACTTTCCACATCATTAACAGCCAATGGGAAAGTCATGGCCTAGGATCACCAGGATCCCATAAAAATTACTCTCTGCTTTACCAATTTCCACACTATTTTTTTTTTTTTTAATCAGGAAATTAGACAGAAATCTTGAAAATTGTCTTGCAAAGCAGAGGAGTCAAAACTCAAAGTGAATTGTTTTCTTTTCCCTGAAGGGGACACAGTAGCGTATAAGACACCTAAAACAGAGAATAGAAATGCTGAGCTACAGAAAAGCTGATGTAAAAGACTGAGGTTTAAAAAAGTCAAAAAAGATCTTCAGTCTAGGCTGCTGGCTTTTGAAATGCAGACACAAACCAGAGGAAACTCTTCTGCCGAGTAAAATGGGTGGGGACCATACAAACAGAATGATCTAAAAAATCTGGCATTTTTAAAATCATGGAAGAATGAACAAAAGAAATTAAATAAAACCGTGCAGTCAGAGTGGTAGTCTCACCCCAAAGCTTGCTTTCCATTTGCATGCTGACCATTTGTAAGGAGTTGCAGATTTCCTAATTACCAAATTAAAAAATTGTGATGTTGAAAAGAAATATTGATTTTGAAAAGGAATATTTTCTTTATGATCCTCTAAGGGTTTTTTTATCTCATTTTCCAACATGGAACCTGTGAATTAAATACTTGAAAAAAAAACCCCAAAACCTTGAGATACTACTGAGCTCATCTGTTCAGCACTGGCAAAAAAGTTTCATAAAATATGTCAAGTTGTAAGAAACCCATCAGGGATGATTGACTCCAACTCTTGGCCCTGCACATGACACCCCAACAGTCACACCATGTGCCTGAGAGCATTGTCCAAACAGTTCTTGAACTCTCTTGGGCCTGGTGCTGTGACCACTTCCCTGGGGAGCCTGTTCCAGTGTCCAAACACCTTCTGGGTGAAAAACTTTTTACTGATATTCAACCTAAACCTCCCCTGACTCAGCTTCATGCTGTTCCTTCGGGTTCAGTCACTGGTCACCAGAGAGAAGAGATCAGTGCCTGCCCCTCTTCCCCTCACGAGGAAGCTGTAACTGCAATGAGGTCTCCCCTCAGTCTCCTCTTCTTCGGGCTGAACAGTGCAAGTTCAGACCTCAGCTGCTCCTCATAGGGCTTCCCCTCCAGACCTTCCACCAACTTCACGGCCCTCCTTTGGACAGCTTCTAATAGCTCAATGTCTTTTTTAATGTTGTGGCTCCCAAAACTGCCCCCAGCACTTGAGGTGAGGCTGCCCCAGTGCAGAGCAGAGCAAGACAATCCCCTCCCTTGCCCAGCTGGCCATGCTGTGCCTGATGCCCCCCGGCTGCCAGGGCACTGCTGACCCATGTTCACCTTGCCATGGACCCAGACCCCGAGGTCCCTTTCCATGGGGCTCCTTTCCAGCCTCTCATTCCCCAGCCTGTCTGTACACAGCACCAGGGTTGCCCCATCCCAGGTGCAGAACCCTGGTTTGTTATCCCAGGAACCTCTCCATACGTTACCCTCCCAGTCTTCAGGAGATGCAAGTAGTTTACTAATCTGCACAGTGTCAGGAGGATTTGGAGCCTGTATAAGCATTACGTCCACTTTTTCCTTCAATTTCTGGTTTTTTCTGTTCCTCCTGCAACAGTCTCTGGAGCTGTTCTATTTTGAAGGACAATAGTAGCTCAACTGCTTTCAACCTCAGTTTTCAGTCCTTGTTTCTCTTTTATATTATCTTTTCTGTAGTAGCAGGCAGCTTCTGGACAGGTACCTGACATTTTTCAAACAATCACTTTCTTTTTCCCAGCCTTTATATGGCCCCTAGCAACTTCTAGATGTTCCTCCACAGCTTTCCAATCAGACCAGTTATCCTGAGCCCAGTTGTCTGAGAACTTAGGACTTGGACTTCTCCCACGCTTTTGTAAGTAGTCAGTGATAGTGCTTGCAAACCTGCTGACTACACCAGTTTTTGGCGAATGCGTGTTTTAAGATCACTTAACAAATCACTGGCAAAGGTATTGTCAAAACCAGGTTTAATATAGAAGTGAAAGCACAACAGAGTTCTTTGGCAAAGTTCACTCTACTACTTACCAGATGGTTAAAAAAAGCAAACAAAAAAACAATATCGATCAATCCAGACCGAAAATAACCCCAAAGTATCTCCATGCAGGACTGTAGCTCCTGGCATGTGGTGAGACACCACCTTCCCTCCTTGGGGCTTTCCCTGGGACCCGCTGGGCAGTTGGCTTGCCCTCACTCCTAACCTTTAATACATAAGGAAACAGCACACAAAAGAGACTTTTCAAAAATCAATCCACTGTAATCCTATACAAATTGGATCAGTTATAAAATAGACTAATCAAAATATTTAAAATTGCATATTTTCCCAGCAAATTCCTGTGAACCAACATTTTACCTACCGCAGCAGAAAATTTTGAGGTTAAGTTTCTTTAGCAAAGCAGAAAAATAAGTTGGTTGTAAAGGAATGTGTTTGTTTCAATTGTTGCATATCAGTTATCTATAAAACACTCATTTACTGCATTGTCATCTCTCTCTGCAATTTCTATGGGTTATTTTGGCAACCTAAAACAGCAAAATTCATATTACAGGGACAATCACAGAATCTGAATCCAGAAAAACAATAGTAGAAGACCCTGATTCTCCAGGTGTCAATGCATTTTAATGTGAATTTATAAAAAGCATTCTAGGCTACTTTCTAACCCTCCAAATATTATCAATAATCATTTTTTAATGTATTTACTCTAGGAATTAATTCAGTTTGATCACTGAGAATGTCTCTGCTTCAATTTTGTATGGACTGTCACACGTTCAACATAGGACACTTATTTTCAGCATGAACTAGAGGGAAAAGTCATCCCTTCTGTGCTGACACACATCATCCCTGTGAATATAGCTCCAGAGTTGAAAGCAACCCACTTCTCTCAGCATCTTGCAATTCTGCTTGCAGCATAACACATCAATGCATTTCTCCCACCATGCATTTCTCACTGCAGCATCTGTAGAGGGTAAGACAGACCCCAGAACACGAGTTGCTCAGTTTGTCCCCAAACCCGCTTTGCACTCATTCGAGAACAAGCAAGACCTTTTCAAAATGAACAGATTCTTCGCAGCATTTATAGGCAAGAGATAATGCTCCCTCTTCCCAAAGGGCTGCTGAGTGCTTTAGGTGGCTGCTACTATAAAAATATTCCATATGGAAAACCATCATGTGGTTTTCTAGAAACCTACTCCATCCCAGTGTGGGACTCTGATGTATTTCATTGCTCTGTCTGCTTCCCCATGTGACATGTGCAGAATCAAAGAAATTGCTTGTGTGCCTATTCACGCCTCCATTCAGCACTGTGCCTGCTCTCCTTCACTTCCTCCAGCATTTAACAGTGTAGGATAAAGAGACGTGTATAGCATTAGGAAATATTTCTCCCGTTGCACTACTTTGCCTTCTGTTTGCTTGGCATTGTGGATTTTTTCTCAAGGACAGCTTTGCACAAGTAGCTGTGTTAAGCTCTGTTCGTACTGCTTCAGGACAGCGATACGATATTCCAGTGTTTGCTTTGGAGCGAGGATTTGGAGATGCATTAAGTAATGAGAGGTTTTAATGGATGCCCTGAAGGCTCTAAAGCCACAGAAAGGGAAGAAATGCATCATTTCATATCTCCAGCTTAACTGATGTCTTTCCCCTTTCAAAATAGAAGATACTAGCAAGTTGTCTGGTTTAAGAGCATCAGTTCATGAAAGGAGTCGGTGCCTACCACTGAGGACAGAACAACTGCAGGGGGAAAAACCATTCCATCTGTTCATGAATGTAATTCCTGTTTTCTGTTCCAGCTCATCCTTGCCACATGGGAAGGCGGCTACAACTTGCAGTGCCAGAACCTCCACAGTGCAGGGGAGGCCGATATCCGGGTGAGAGATAAAAGCAGCTCAGCCCTCCACATCCCTGATACAACACCTCTGCATTCATGGCAGCTAGAAGGGTGCTGTCAGTAACATCTCTGACGTGAGGGTTTTAGTCAAGTTGCCTACCAGCTGGTAGAGAACAAGAAGTGTTACGTTTTTGATTCAATATAGGTGCAGCCTTGCAGTAGAAAGCATGACAGGAAGCATTTTGGAAAGCCACATATCAAGACCTGTAGTCAAAAGCAGTGTTGCCTATTAAAGCTGAGAATTACATCATTTAAAAACCTTGAACAAAAATCAGTCATCTAAAATGTAACTCTTGTTGGGCAGGAGCAGGAAATGGATTTAAGCCCAGCTATAAACTCTAGAAAACTGCAGAGACATTTTGCTGGCTTGACTCATCTGTAGTTTCAGCCCTTGTGCATCACAGCAATTCCATGTATTAAACCCCTTGTTATTGCCCACATCAGGTTTACTTTCCAGATGACATTAGAGCTCAAGGACAGAAAGATTGGTTAATGTATATAATTTTCCCCAACTCTCAAAATTGATCTGTGCTATAGCAAGGAAAAAGTCAGTTAAACACCTTTTCCCCTCAAAAAGATTGGTTTTCTCCTTTGTTTTAACTGTCTCTAACAGTCCTAGGGTATATCCTGAGCTCTGGTAAAACATCTCTGCTATAGAGGAGGATTTAATTGCATTAAGTATCACATTTAGATTTTTCAAAAAAAGAATCTGGCAGAAAAATCTGTTCAGTGTCAAGAAAAAGTTAGCACCCTTAAAAAAAAAAGAAAAACAAACAAAAAATCCAAAAAAAACAAACAAAACAAAAAAAAAAACCCAAACAAAAAAACCCCAAAAAACCAAAAAAAACCTCAAAAAACCAACCAAACAAAAAACCCCAACCAAAACAAAAACCCACACACAAAACTGTATCTTTGAAAAAAAAATAGAACAATTAGAAAACCTTTCCTCAAAGTTTATGTTTCTTAAATTATATTTTGATAATTGTATATTTATACAATTGCATAAAAGATGATGTGTGGTTTTTAACAAAACTGCTTCATTGAGAAGCAAAATAAAATAGAAGCCAGAGCTTGTGCTTCTCCTTCAATAGCATATTAATGCCTTCTGGGAAGTTGCATGCCTAGGGAGCGAAGTAGCACAGTAATATTTAAGCACTGATCTCCTGCTCCTTTGTTCTTGCTTGTACAGGTAGCCAAGGTGCTGTGGTGGTATTATTTTTCCAAAGTAATTGAATTCATGGACACTATCTTCTTTGTACTGAGAAAGAAAAGCAGCCAGATCACCTTCCTTCATGTGTATCACCATGCCACTATGTTTAACATTTGGTGGTGTGTTCTGAACTGGATACCGTGTGGGCAAAGTAAGTCTTTGTTTGCTTCATCACCTGGGGTCTAAGTCAGCAGCAGCTGGGGAGGAATCACATCACCACGCAAGGGAATCGTGTCACTGGGCAATATGAGGGCAGCTTAAGGGTTCGGAGCCTTTCGGAACTGCTGACCACCTGCACAACACAGGAAAGTTAAAGGCGTGGTTAAAAGGTCAGGCTGAAAATACCTGCGTGTCAGGCCCTAGATTTTCCACTTAGCTACCACAAGCTCACGTATTTCCTTCTCTTCAAACCACTTTTAAGCATAACAGTACTGAGTAGCACACAAGAACCTAAACATATAAGACCTACTCCAAAAGCAGGTGCAGGAAGAAGTCTTGACCCCGGTAAAGCATTTATCAATCACAACAAATTACATCAATGGCACTTTTACAGGCTTGACTCCTGTATGCATCAATCTCTGCATTAGCAAGATACTTTACTTACATAGTCACTAATTAAAATACCAGTTTGAGTTTGTTCTGTTTCATATGAGAATACATCCTTAGAAGGTTATTGTAAAACTATCATCATCTTCCCTGTTGAGGAAAGGGATTTGTGATGCCAGAGGCTGGTCACTTGGCATTTGTATAAAAAGTCCAAACAGCAGAGAACTACGTCAGCTGTCTCACAACATGCACACTTTACCAGTGCTTCACAGAGCCAGATACTTCCTGTGGCACTGCTTTCAAAGTTGAGAAAAAAAACCAGTATTCTTTCAACCTATTAAAGGGAGTCAACCTCATCCATTGGAACACTTTGTAAAGAAACTTGTTGCAGGTCTTTTTCAGAACCAGAATTCACATTTGTTGGCACTTACTGTGGACAGCACAAAATCACAGTAAATCACTCTCGTAGGTAGAAGCAGGGATCAGAGATTTCATAGCAGCTGGGAGCTATTGCTAGAGGTGTAAACAAATGAGTGGGGGTTTGTCCTTTCTAATGTGTGTGAACCTGGTCCCCACAATTTGCACTAGCACTGCACTACTGTAATTAAATCAGTAGCTAAGTAATTAATCAGTGGCAAAAACAGAACAACTGGTGAGTCCATCTTGTAGTTGTACCACTGCCATCAAACACACGAGCACACAGCAGAGAGTAGTGCTGCTACTTCTCCATAGTCTGTAAAGTACAGAGGATAATTAATTTCCTCTAGAACTAGTATTCCCTAAATGCAACTAATAAGAGCAGGAAGGTATTATCTGGGATGAAATTCTGTAAACGTGCATCTGGCAGAGGAGCCAAAAAAGAAAACAAGACTGATGATCAAACACAGGCACAAGAGGCTGGTTTAATTCAGAGTAAAGCCCTTGCTACTGCATCAGGCAGCAGGAGTACAGGAGTCTCCCAGGGTCCTAAGCTGCATACCAGCAGCAAAGTCATCCACAGCAGTGTTTAAAGCTTATAGGAAAAGTGGAAAGATTCATAGCAAGAAAAACTTCAGGAGAAGGGGGAAAAAAATAGCGTGTAAACTACAAAATAGAAAAAGTGGAGGATAAGGAAAACATGAGATAAAAATACAGTATTCAGCATGAGAAAAACCCTCTAGGAAGTATCGTTTGATTTTTCAGTTGTCCGTAGGAGAGCACCTCTACACATCAGGAAAGTCTTCAGCAAGGAATAAGCATGAAAGGAATACTTACCATGTGCAAGAGACATCACAAGCAGTAATATCCTCTCTCACTTTTTAGCAGTTGGTATTTAAATATTTTTTCCCCTAATGGATTTTACAGGTTTCTTTGGACCCACTTTGAATAGCTTTATCCATGTGCTCATGTATTCTTACTACGGACTGTCAGTCATCCCTTCTATGCGCAAGTACCTCTGGTGGAAGAAATACCTCACTCAGGCACAACTGGTGTGTATCCGTTTTACTCTCATTTTTAACTACTAGAAATCCTTCAAAACATGAGAGAGGACTAGATGAACTATAGGTAAACATTGTTATTTACATAATTAAGCCAGTTAGAATTGAAGTAGAAGGGAACTATCATTGAACATAATTTCCTTTATTAAGTTATATCAGGCTGCACTAGTGACTTATGCTCTGAAGTGTCTTCTGTAGAAAACAAACAGTGGAAACTCTTCAGTCCACAAAATTCTATTATTTTTGAACCACTGCATAGAAAATGACTACTTCTTAATTGTGGAAAAAACTGATTTAAAAGTCGCAAACAGTGTCTGACAGAGCCAGCTCCAAGGCAGGACCCCCTCGCTGGCCAAAGCTGAGCCCATCAGCAAAACTGAGGGCACATCTGTGATATCATATTTATTAAAGGGTAAAAAACATTGCACAGCAGCTGAGAAGAAATGTGAGAGAAACCCCTGCAAAAACGCCTAGGTCAAAGCAGAAGGAGGGAATTAGTGCCAAAAAGTCCCCTACAGCCTGTGGTGAAGACACTGGTGAAGCAGGCTGTTGCCCTGCAGCCCATGGAGTTCCATAGGGGAACAAAGATCCACCTGCAGCCCATGGAGGACCTCTTGCTACAGCAATGGACATGTCTGCCCTGAAGGAAGGTAGAGCCAATGGAGAAATAGGCTCCTGTGGATCCATGGAGAGAGGAGCCCACCTTGGAGCAGGTTTGCTGGCAGAATCTGTGACCCCATGGGGATCCACATAGGAGCAGCCTGTTCCTGAAGGACTGGACCCTGTGGAAGGGACCCACACTGGGACAGTTTGTGAAGAACTGGAGCCCATTGGAAATATACACATTAGGACTCTCTCCCATGGGAGGCACCCCACACTGAAGCAGGGAAAGAGTGTGAGGAGAAAGGAGCAGCAAAGCCAAAGCAATATGGGCTGACTACAAACCTCATCCCCCTGCACCACATGGAAGGAAGTAGAGGAGTCAGGAGTGAAGTTGAACTTGAGAAGAAGCAGGGGCTTAGGGGAAGGTGTTTTTAATTTATTTCTTACTATCCTTCTGTGTTATTAATTGGCAGTAACTGAACTTAATCTTCCTCAAGTATATTTTGCTTATGACAGTTAATAGATAAGTTTTATAAATTATCCTCCCTGCCCTTCAGACTTCTAAAGCTATTGCAAGGAGTCTTCAGAGTTTCCTTCAGTTTCTGCCCAGTAACAGAGACAACAACTGTGCCTGTCACAACAAGGTCTGGAAGATAGAGCAACACCTACTTAATTGGAGGGAAAAAAAAAAGCTTCCCTTTTGTTACCTAGGCCTTTTTTTAGAAACCTCTGACCCCTTAGTTTTTTATATAATTTCACAAGAGCACCATTTTTAACTTAGCCCTCACAATACATCCAGAGGTTAGAAAGGGATAGTTTTCAAGAGTACTCAGAGCTTCAAAGAGCAGGACTAGGGGACATTGCTGTATCTGATTTAGCTAGCACTGACCCTTTCTTAGCAAATACTCCTGCATTATCTTCCCTCCACAGATCCAGTTTCTGCTCACTATTGTGCACACACTCAGTGCAGCTGTGAAGCCATGTGGATTCCCATTTGGCTGCCTCATGTTCCAGTCCTCCTACATGGCCACACTGGTCGTTCTCTTCATCAACTTCTACATTAAGGTAAGCAGTCTTCTCTGAGAGCTCTCTGACAAGGGTGGGGAAAACAATGTTTTGGTTAGCAGTCTGGGTGGACTCAGATGTAGAATGATCATCAGCACTTAAAATATGTTAGTATTAAAATATATATGTCACTTAAGAAAAACAGATATAGTCATGTCTGAGAGAGAGTTATTCAGTAGTGATGACCTCCTCCTTGCAGCTCAGCTCTTCTGCACTTGTATACCAAGTCAGGTACTACATTCAGTACATAGGAGATCAAATTTGCTTTGGTGGGCAAATTTTTGAGTCTTTCTCCTCCTTAGGGGAAAAAAAAAAAAAAAGAAGCAACCAGCTCTGTCTTTGCCTTGTTTACTTCAACATCTTTTAGTGGGGGGTGCATATGTAAAGCTTTTAGTGTACAAGGCTTTTAATCTCTTTTGGCAATGAGAAGTATCACAGTAAGACTAGTAAAGTGACATCACCCACTGCAGTGAAAAGACTACAGCACCATTAATGCCGTCTGAAGCAAATATATACATCTGCATCAGCAAACACCAGGCAGCTCCATTTATAGTTAACCAGAAGTGGTGTTTTGGGGGCACTAAACCAACCCAAGTGTTTACTTTGGATTTTGCTTTTATAGACATACCGGAAAGCACCTTCAAGAACAGCTGTAAAGGAAACCCCTGTCACAACAGAAATCAAGAATGGCTTCCATAAGGACTACTTTGCTGCTGCCAATGGATTGCAGAATAACAAGAAAGCACAATAAGTATAGTGTTTCCTATGATATTTTTTTCTAAAGAGAAAAAGAAGAAAAAAGACTGAATTACAAGCTTTAGCTTAAAACCTACTTGATTACATTTATCAGTTCTTTGTACCAGACACTTATTAATGTACTGCTATTTAGGTTTTAACAAAATGAGTAGAATTACTTGTCAAAGATCGCCATCAGAACAAAGAAAGCCAAGATCTTTCTTATACGAAAAAGAAAACCTTTCTGATTTCTAATGCTGACACAAAAACGCCTTATGAAACACTTGGTGGATAAGTCCATCAATGCCTTCAAAAGGTTAGGACTCTGTTCAGACTAACATGGTGAGCACTTTCTGTGCATGTGAGAGGTCTTGATGCAAGGCTTCACAAGTGCACCCAGTGCATCCAGCTAAACTGTGGCCAGCATCAGGAAAATAAAGAGGTGGCTGGGGGAAAGGTGAGAATCATACCTTTTCCATCACCATACCCCTCTTTTCTTCTCAGCATTTCCCCAAAGCACATTCCCTCCCCGTGGACACCAGCAAGGTGCCCTGTGACCCTGTGGGAGCCCTGTGGGAGGACCTGACAGAGGGCAGTACCCAGGTGCACCATCCCATAGTGTGCAGGCAGTTGTGCACCACGCTCACTTGCTTTACACAAGTGCAGCCTGATTCAAAGGCCAGGAAGGCTGGCAGGAGCTTTCTGTTTCAGGGGTGTGGGCTGGTAGCCCCCTGGCACTGCCTGGTGTGGTATTCTGAACACAGAGCAAAACAAGTCACTTTGGATGTGCTAAATTAATAGGAGTTTTAGGTAAATGGATTTTGAAAGAAAAGGTTCTTAGCACCTTAAGGAAGATAAATCCGTTGAGCGTAAATGTGTATAAAGTTAATCCTATACAAACATTGCTAATTCAAAGCAAACTGTCATGCCACACATTAATAGATGCAGAAAATTTGAAAAGTGAGTTCAGCAATGAGCAAAGCAGGTTGTACAGGAATTTCTGTTCCAGGTGGACCTTACTCAGACTGGTCTATGACTGGAGAAACAGATGATTTTGAGGCACAATCCTCTGTAGGGAAGTGAGGAGATATCTGCTGTCTGCAGGTGTAAAGGTGTCTCTCTCCCAATAGCCCATCACCATCTTTGTTGCTCCAGTTTGCTGCATTTACCTCCCACTTAAATGGTTTGAAATGAAGAATACCCAGGTTTAACTTTATGGATCTGCCTTTACCCTTTTCTCATTCAGCCCACTTAATTTCTCTACTAAAAATAGACACAGACTTTTCCTCACAGTGAAGTGGTTCTGGTCTCTTCCGTTCTCATGGATAAAATTCTCTTGACAAAAACAACTTTTGGATTCACTTCAGCCCAGAAAGTCCCTTGGACTGAAGCAGTTCTGTAGAGGAAACATGTCCTCTCACTCCAGTTACCTGGCAGAGTCCCAGGGCAGGAGGAGGACAAGACACACCCAGCCAGCACAGAGGGCCCAAGCAGCCCTCTATAGAGGAGGCTGTCCCAAATCCAGCTGTCCAGTCCTTCTCCACCTCTAGAGGGTCAGTTGTCCCATCCAGATATCCCCATTTAGATGATCTGCCATAAGGAGCTCGTGGAGGCTGCAGCTGCAAAGGCAGGAGGAAGGTTTGTCCCAGGGAGCAGTACGGACACAGGGCAGCCAGCCTCACCAGGAGCAGCCCGAGAGACTGCAGCCATGAGAGCTCGTGGATAGGAGGGAAAGGGCCTGGGGAAGTGATACAGTAGGGGAAGGAGAACAGGTGTGGGTTGTCCAGCAAAAGCAAGAGGAGAAAATGGCATGAAGAAGGGTGTCTTGTGTCAGAGTTCTACTTGAAAGTCCCATTGAATGCCATCTGTCTCCAGCCACTTCCAGCTCCACTGAAATGTGGACAAAACTTTTCTGCTCCAGCAGCAGACTGAAATTCCCAAAATGCTACAGCAGAAGCAGTACCTCTGAGCAGCCTGACTGCTGAACTGCGTCATCATGAGCCGGGTGACCAAAATAACTGCAGTATTCAAACACTTTTATACCACCACACCAGCCTAGATCTAACTGGTGCATATTCCCATTTGCTCCCCTCTTCATGAAGTTAATCACAAAACCTCACTTACTGAAAATCAGTGTTTTGTTTTGTTTAGCACTCAATCAGGGGGAAAGCAGCAACCCCAAAAAAACCGAAACAAAAAACCCAAGAACCCCACATTCACAAAGCCTGGACGCTGTATGCATCTACTGTTTCTCACTGGCCCTTCCAGAACCTTTACAGGTGTTTCTGGTTGATACTGTAAAAATCCCAAGATGTAAGAAATTAGTGGGTTTGAGTGAGGGTGTTTTACACTGCCCTAAGTAAAGGGAGAGCTTCAGAACTCTGCAGAAATCAGCTTGATACTGGAGGCCAGGGTAAAGGCAGAGGAATTTGAAAGAGCTGACAAGACAGTGTACAAGGCAACAAGCCAGACTATTCATCTAAGGCAGGCAACAAAAGGGTTGTGTGGCCCAGCACGGATTTTAGGCCGAGTGGAGTCCATAACCTTTTGATGGCAAAGCATGCATTTGACTGTCAAGGTGGAAAGCGTCAGCTGTGCTAAGTGTTAAAGTTTACTACGGCAATCAAACCCACAGATATTGTCTTTTGTTTTGTTGAAACCGCATTCAAAAGAAAAGGAAATAAATAAATGCCTTACTTGAAATTCAAAGGGCTGGGGAAAAAAAAAAAGAAAAAGAAAAAAAAAAAAAAAGGAAAAAACCAGACATGGTCTTAGANAAAATATTTTCTTTTGTTTTTTTGAAACCGCATTCAAAAAAAAAGGAAATAAATGCCTTACTTGAAATTCAAAGGGCTGGGGAAAAAAAAAAAGAAAAAGAAAAAAAAAAAAAAAGGAAAAAACCAGACATGGTCTTAGACCTTGCAGATCCAGATCAGCCAGGAAGGCTGGAATCAGGTATGTTTAAAATTCTTCGGATATGTCTTAACATCTTCAAAATGCCACAACTTTGAAGAAAGAGAAGCATTGACTTTTTAAACTGATTTTCCTGTAATACGTAACACTGTAAATAAACAAATTTTACTATCAGGCTGTCTCCACTCCTCTGTAAGGCATCCAAGTGGGCTGGTAACTGGGTACTTGAGGCTGCTTTTGTTTTTCAGATGTGTTTTAGGACACTCACATCAGACTGGGAAACAACCTCCATAAACTTTACAGAACACCTTCACTGGTGTTGGTGTAAAGCTTCCGTGTGTTTTTTTTTGCCCCACTACCTTTAAAAATTGGGCTTTTGAACAAAGGTAATATTGCAGTAACTTGTTTGTTCAAAGCTTGTACTTGCCCACCAAGTCCTCGTTTGATTATCAGATTGCTTTCAGTTGGAATGTGATGGTAGGAAACAGGGGAGAGACAATGGAGAAATCAAATCTCAAAAATAATATTTCTTTCAGACCAAAAATACAAACGTGAGGGAGAGGCATGCAAACACTTGACTCTGCTGGTTTTTGCTCACCAAAGGGCATATGTGTGGAGGGACAGGCAGAAGAAAAAAAACTACTGAGGCTGATTCACTGGTTTGAGATGTCAGTATCTTCCCAAGGAAAGAAGGAGGAATGAGTTTTACTAAAGACTCTTCCAGGAACAGTGGAATTAAAGGAGATAAATCAAGCTGCTGATGTGTTGTGTCAAGGCTCAGCTTTACAAGGCTCTTCTCACAGCCTGGCTAAAAGTAATGCTTTCTCAACTCTTGCTCATGATAAACAAAAGTCACCCTGTAACATATGACCAGGAAAGGCTCTGTGGCTGTGTTTGATTCCAATGCACAATACCTCTCAGCTGCTCCCAGAAACATGTTCATTTTCCAGTGCATTACTTTCTTAAACACAGTTCTGCTTCCTAGAGTAGCAGGACCTGTCCCTGTGTACTCCAGCCAACCTCAGCACGCCTTACCGAGAGCAGAGTGGGCTGTCCCCCGGCCAGGGTGAAAACACAGCTCCTCTGTTCATTTCCAGCCACAAAGGACGTTCTTTCCTCTGGCTTTGGTGCAGCCTTGACACAAGGTAGCTGTAGCCCTGTAGACCTTGGATGGTCCACTGCACTGGCACAGAATGTGCAGGTAAACAAGCACTTGGCACAGCATCATCCCCTGAAAGAGATGCAGCATGAAGATAGCAGAGATTATAGTCAGTTTAATATTAAACCCTGCGTAGAGCTTAAAATGCATAAAGCACTTATCCTTAACCTGAATTTTATATTTCCCATTTCTTTTTCTGGGTATTGATGCATAGTTTTGCACCTCAGCATCTACATCTTTATTGTTCTGGCTCAGAAGTGTCAAGGAAACTGGACAGGGTGAAAATTGAGCTATATCTATTTGCATGGAAAGGAAGAAAATAAAAGAAATATCTGGATTGATAACACTTTAAAAAGCATGAAATGAGAAGTGCAAAGGAAACCTGCCAAGGTCAGCTACTTACCTTCCAAAAGGTAATGTTAGGATAACCCAGTTACAGGTCTGTTGCAGAAACCAAATGAACTTTAAACCTTCAGTGTGTTTAAGCTCAAACATATTTAATTGACCCATCAGTGCAGGAAGTGGTATGAGATGGGCTGTCCAAAGCCAGAAAATGCCACTTCTGTCCCAGATGCTGTCTCCAAACACTTCTACTGCATACAGACAGAAAGAGCATTAGTAAAGTCCAAAATTTTCACCTTAGGCAGTTCACAAGTTATCAAGCTGGAACACACTGAGCTTCTCAAAAGCTAAAGTGTCTCATGTGAAGGAATAGATAAGTGCAGGGCTAGAAGATGTCTAAGCAGTGTGAAATCCCTGTCTGCTCTCCCATATCCGTCATTAAAACAGCCTTTTGGGGTTCAGACTTTTCCAATGAAACAGTTAAAAGTAAGTGTAGGTGCATGCAACACTAGGGCAGTTTTTACCAAGTGAGGAACCTTGATTTTTCCTTTATCCATGCCCTCTGAAGTGCTCAACACTCACCCTCCAAGCTTCATAGTTTATAGAGAAATTCAATAATAGGAGATACAGTGTGCATCAGTCTGATTTCTGTAAGTTACCTAGCAAAGATACTTGGATGAAAAGCATTCCTAACTTTTTACAGCTACAGGAGACACCAAGAGAGCCTTCTGCCAACACACATGAAGGGTGAGGAAATGTAGCAAAACAAGGGTTGCTACACATCTACTTCACAGTGCTGACAAAGCTTAAATGCTTAGCAGCTTGAACTTAGAGAGCAATGAATCCATCAAAAAACACCTCAGATACAAAAAGAAACCACTACTATCATAGTTTGAAAAAAAAAAATTAAAATAAATTTAAAAAAAAACCGCTTAAGCCAGAGAGAGCCATCCCATCTCATCCTCTTTCTGTTTCAAACTTTCCCTTTTGGCAGTAAACTGCTTGGAGATGCAGATGAGGGAGCCTAATAGGCCAACAGCATCCCAAAGGAGATGACATGTGCCCCGAGGGTGCGAATTTTCAACTCTGTTTCTGTGGTTGCAGAATTCAGTGCACAGGAACAGCCACAGTGCGGACAGCTCACCTCAGTTCTTAGGTCGGCTTCACACCAAGCACCATGATAGCCCTGATTGCACCCATCACATTGGGCCAGGTAGCAGGGAATAAAACCCCGGAATGTAGGCATTTATGTGGGAACTACTGGAAGGCTCACCTTGGAACTTGGGACTGGGAGAAACACAGCACAAGGCATGCCTTTACATTCACCAGTGTGAACCCTGGGTCACAATGAGAAGCAACAGGGCAGTTCAAGCCTTATCACACTCCTACAGCCAGAACCTTGGGTTACTACTCAGGTAGTAAAAGCCCAAAATTTAGGACCTGGCAGATCTGGAAATAGGACAGTAATAGGATCAGATTATTCTGGCTGATATCTTAAAGCCTGTTCTGGTTAATGACACTGCTGGTGCCATCAGAGTGTACCACCACTCTAGTGGGACCAGTACATGCCAAAACCGCTGTTGCTAAGATGCGAAATTAGTTTTACCAGACTCAAGGACAGCTGCTCATAGAGGTTACAGCTTCATCTCCCAAAAGTGAGGGGTGCTTTAGCTGAGTGCTTTGAGAGCCTAGAATCAAACAGCAGCTGTAAGGATGCTCTAGAGCAGCAGGGGGATGTAGCAGAGCCAGGTCACCAGGGCCAGCCCTCGAAGAAATAAGCACAAGCCAGTGGATGTAAAATCAGCATTTCAGTCCTTCACATTAGGAATAGGAGGGGGTAGACCAGTAGATCTGAACCTTTGGGAAGGGCAGGGCTGAAGAGGTGTTTTCTTTTAAACCAACCCAGAAGGAAAGCACCAAGTGCATCTTGATGTGAATGAACAAAGTTCATCTCATGCCCACCCTGGTCAGGATTACTTAAGATAAAGGAATAAAATGGTAAAGCAACAGCAACAGCAGCTTCTTGCTGTTCTCTGTGCTGGTGCTACCCTGTGTGACCTTCTCAAGCAGGAACAGCATCAGCCCTGTTTCAGTAATGGAACAAACTCTGTCAGGGTTTGGGCTTTTGTTCTGAAGGTACATTTTGTGCAGGGGAGGATTCCCTCAGCTCTAACCCATACAGACATCTGAGGTTGGTTCTATAAGTTAAGGAGATAGAAACCCAGAGCCTGGAAACCTGCCATGTTCCCACAAATTCATTAAGGTGTGTTAGCACTAATGCTGTTTTTGCAAGAACACACTCTCTTGCAAAGAGCAGCTATATTCTGGGGAACTCTATCACACTGTCAAAGCAGAGAACAAGGACAAATAGCACGGGTTATTATAAATAGCTGCTGCTTACTTTCCAGAGGCCTGCAATGTTATTTTGTCTAATCTAATTTTGCCCAGTGTTGTTCACTCTACTCTGAACTCAGAGCCAAAAGTCACTGGCTGCAAAAATGACTTCTCCTGCTTCACTTGCCATTTTCTGTTCAGTTCTCCAAATTTCTTGCCCTCTGCAGTCTCCAGCTTGCCATCAGATATCTGGCCAATAGATCTCTCTCTGCTTTCAGCTCTGCAATTCAGAATTGACTGGCAGTGGTGACAAGCCAGCAGTTCCCACACTGTTACATGTAAACAGGAGAAGCTATGCCTAATGCAAGGTACACAGGACTCTAGAGTACCTTTCCAGACACTCACAGTGCATCAGTTTGAAGGAATGAGCGAGATTGTTATCCTATGCAAACAACTTTTTACTTTGAATCAACCATTAAGTGCTTTTACACTCAATAAAGGTGTTAGAACAGTCAAAGTAAGCCAATATATCCATCAATTTGATGGCTAAATCACTATCTTTAGTTCATTTTTAAAATTTGTTTGATATATAATGGACCCATCTTGCAATTTTTTCAGAAAAACTTGTTATCAACACAGGGGTCACAATCAGACCACTTAGCGCTACGCATTCTTTTTGGCAAAAAAGGGCTCAACATGATGCTTTTTCCTCCTCTTTTTGATTTTCATTTAAAATGGACTAACATCCTTCACAGAACCATCTTCTCTCTGCTGCACACAAAGTGCTTAAATGCCATGAGCAATAATGAATTCAGGAGTTTGCTAGTCAGAAGGAACTATGAACACATTGTTTTCTTCTGCCTTCTTCACTGGCTGTTCATACTGCAGGGAAGAACAAAAAAAGGTAAAAGAAAACATGGCAAAAAATTTATACAAACATTGAAACTGTACAAGATAAACTATAAAGATCCTAGGAGCACTTTTAGACTCAGCTTTTAATTCTCAAGCACCTACCCTGGAACAAGTGCGGCAGGACGAGCAGCTCCCATAACACAAGTGCTCCTTTCTTAGGGCTGCTTCTCTTTAAATGTCCTTATTCAGGAGCACCTGCGTCCCTCAGCAATGCTATGCTCATAATGGAAACGTCTCCCTTTGGAAAGGCTCAGGATTCCAGCTTTAACTGCTAAAATCTACAAGCCCATGATTTTCAGCATCTTTTCTAAAACCCCAGGCCCAGCCCACTGTGGTGACCACAAGCATGGTTGTTCCTTCAACACAGGGAGCTTTCTCAGCCCCGTGAAGTCCAGACACGTGGCATCCCACACATGACATTAATCCATCAGTCTTATTGCAGAAATGCTAAACTCTCAAGGCCATCAGATCTGCACATAAACCTGGAACAGCAGCAGTAGCAAAAATACATGTCCACGTGGTAGGGTGAACCAGATGGAAACTAAGCATTGTATCAAAGTTAGCAAAGTATTCATCCTAATTTACAAATTAAAATAAGGACGTAAAATTGTGATTAGGCTCTGGAGAGCTTGAGAACTTCAACAGAATATTTAACCAAGATAGGTAAGGTAAATTTAAAAAGATTGTTTTTTTTAAAATCAAACTTGAATACGTCAAGGCTAGAAGTTACCAGACCTAAAGAGCAGATGAGAGAAAGCATGCAAGGTGTTGTTAGACCACAGAGCTCTTAGCCACAGGTTGTCATGGATGCTCAACTCCAAGGGTAAACGTGTTGAAGGTCACTAACTACACAGAAATTGCCCCAGACTGCGAATCCAGGAGAAACATCACTACCTGATGGTCCTTGTCCTTATCTTCTCTCTTAGGCAAGTACTGTTTGACCTCTTCCCCTTGTCAAACATTTCTTTCTCGATGCTTTCTATGCATCAGGACCAGAGGCCCCACAAAGAACCAGCCCCACAAATTAGCTAACCAAAGGCTTCCCCTCCCAGGACTCCAGTTTCATTTCCTCACTTCCAACACCAATCAGTCAGCCCAGAGCTCAGTCCCCCACCCTAGGGAGCTGGCTTTGTATCACACATACCGTTACATTATGGGCAGCGACGGCAAAACTCTTTGCTGTTTCACCCAGGGCTGAGTCAACAGATTCAATTCTGGAAGGAAAGTAAGCTTAGTTGGTTTTCCATGAAGAATGAATACTTACCAGTGAAGCTTGAACAGATGTATTTGCCACCAAAAATAAACCTGAGAATGGCAGGTTTTTGCCCAGCATTTATGCCAACAGTGTCTTTTATATAGGAAATTATCACCTCCTTCCACCTCCTCTGACCCCTAGATACAGTCATGTCGAGAGGGTGTGTTGCGCCTTGTTCCAGATCCTGGCACAGCTCTCCTGAGCTAGGTTCCTCTCCCACACAATTTCCCATAGAGATTTCCCTCATTACACTCTAATTCCAATTGAAAACCCTCACGAGGCTGCAAAAGCTCCATCAGCGGACACCAAGTGGAGATGCCATACTGGGTTTAGAATCCTTTCCCATGTATCAGCAAGGGTACCACCAGCCTAACCAGTGCCCTCTATGACCATCAGAGGACTTGTGAGCATGCAGGACAGCTGGCAGAGACATACCTTTGCTTTTGCTCGTTGCAGAAAGTATTCAGTTTGAGCAGCTGTGCATTCCAGAAATCCTAAAAAGACCCCCAAAGAAAACCCTGGTTACTTGGGAAGGGGCACCTTTTCAGATTGGTACACAAAAATAGGTACTCACCAGTGCATCCTTCTCCATGCTTGCCAGAATTTGAGTTTCCTTCTCAAGGCTGGCAAGCTCTTCAACAACAATCTTCTGGAAGGTCTCAAATTTGTTCAGCCTAGCGATGGAAAGCAGAAACCATTTTGCCACTTTAATGTGCAGCCACACAAGGTGGGCAACAACACCTTCAGCGCCAAACCCACCTTTAGGCAGAAGAAAATGTCCCTGCTGAACTACACGGGGCAGATCTGTTCTCAGATGTGTCACAGATCATGTGAATAGCTGTACCAAAGTCACACTGCAGATAAATATGGCTCAGTAGCCTGTCCCAAACAGCAGCCAGTAACAGAGGACCAGGACAAAGCATACAAATTAACTCCCAGTGCAATACTCGCACTGCATGCTCTCCCAGCCTCCAGGAAGCTCAGCAGAGATTTCCCAAGCTGAAGACCTCTTTAAGGTCCCTTCCAACCCAAACCATTCTATGACTTTATCTTGACACAAACAGCCTCTATGCCTTTTTCTGCCATGGATTTGATATATACAAACAGTGTTGCCACAGGATGCCAGCAACTTCTAAACCTTAACCAGCAACACCCTTATTGACGTGGGTTTGCCACCATTCCCTGCAGCAGTGAGGTAGGAAATACTTGGCACAGCCCTGCATCCACTATCCTGTGACCCTGGTTAGATCCAGGTTACTTACGTAGCAACCAAGCATTGCAATATCTCACTACCATCTACTCTTATCTTCCACCACAGAACATCCCATTCTTTACTTTTGGAACTCAAACTTCTCCCTGTACCTTAGCAACAGCAAATTCTGCTTATAGAGGTCCCATTGACACCAGGGATTTTTCCCTTTAAAGGCTATTATTTCATACTACATTTGATCTAAATCCTAAAAAGTGAATGCATAATAGATACAGGTAACCTATGTTACATCTTATACCGTACTTGTAAGTCTATCACTTTTAACAAATCCATAAATATTATGAAAAGAATTGATTTTTTTATCTAGCTCCTATCTGAGATATTCAGGATCTGAGAGATCCCTTTTCTTCTCCACTTTGTTAAGCAAATCACAGCCTGGCTTCTTTCTTAAAAGATTTAGAAATAGCAGTTACTAAGTGTAACAAGAGTTTTTACACAGATTCTTGAACATTGATGACAACTAGAAGACAGTCCAAGGACTGCTTCATCAGCTGCTTGTAACTCTATCTTCCTTTGCATGAATTAACCCATCCTCTCCCCCTGCAGGAAAATCACGATCAATCACTGGAGTTATACTTCTGAAACTCTTCTTGCATAAAAGCAAAATTAAAAAAAGAAAAGACAAGCTATTTTGCCTTACAAACCATAAGTGCAATAGCCGACTGCCAGGTTGGCTTTTCCTATCAATCAAAATTGACACAAAACTGAAGCTGTTTTCAGCCAGTACCAGACAGCTTACCTGCACTTGTGTATCTGGTTCAGCAGGGCGGACAAGTTCTTCTCTGAAGATCTCAGGGCATTCTGTGTGTTGATCTCCATCCTTTTGTACCGGGACTAGCCACAGGATGCACAGTTAGGAATGGGCAATAGCCCAAGCCAAAACCCAGAAGTCTAGTTTGCAAAACCCATCCCTGGAAAACAAGTCCCTCCGCAGGTTGCCATTCATCCTAGCAGAAGCCATCTTAAATTCAATTTATACTGCAGTAAGATGACACACCTAGGTGCTGCAAATACAAACTGATTTGATTCAGTCACAGTAATTACACCAACAAACCTCTACATAACCCATGCGACTTCAGGGCAGCATTGTGTTAGGAAAAACCTAATTAAAACTTCCTTCGTGCAACGCTTCTCAGAATATACAGTTTTTGTAGAATACTTCCAAGAGCTCCAGACTAACAGATGCTGCCACCAAAGCCCTACTCTTGAACACAAAATAAAGGCGGGATATTTGCACCAACTCTCCCTGAGATAAAAAGGTAATTTCACATAACACTATAAATTGCCACACACGTTAAAAGAGCTCACATTACCCAGAACAATTTCTTCAGTTGGCCAATAAAGCCTTCAAAGGCAGAAATCACTCCGGAATCACTCAAGTCTTCATGTAGCATCTTGGAAAAGAACACATCGTCTAGGCTATCATCCATTTCCTGACCTAGGAGAAAGCACATGCTCAGTTAGCATCATGCTGGAGGACTTCTTAGAATATAAACCTTCCTGCTATTGAAGGGCTTGTCATATGTGTGAGCAACAACTTTTGCTGTAGAGCTGGAATTTGGGTCTTCTTCTAGATCTCACAAGGAGGAGGGAAATTCCCTGAGAAAAACTTCTTAGAGAGCAGCAAGGAAAAATAGGCACAATGGGGCAACACAAGGAGCAATGTATTTACAGATAGTGAGGCAAATGCACAGAATAAAGGTGAAAAATAGTCAGGCCACCACTGCTTCCTGTCTTCTACTTATTCATTGCAGGGAAAGCCTGATGCCCTTGTGCTCAGAGTTTGCACTATTTTGCAGTTACTTTGTCCATTATCTGCATGCTTTTTTTTTTCAGCTCCTGCGTTTGATGGTTTTGTAAGAGCCCTGGAAAATCACTATTCAGACAGACTAGAAAGTGTGAACATCATGGAGCAGCCGACCAAGGAGAACCCAAATTTCCTTTTTCACACTCAGTATCCACTGTCATTGGCAGTGCTGCAATACACACCTCCTGCTAATTTTGACTTTTGGATTTTGGAAAAGTTGGCCTCTCTGCAGATACATCTCCTCAAGTTTCCTGTGACTATGATTTCTACCAGAAGAAAAGAAAAGTTGAAAGCACTTCATCTTAGTTGCCAACTGGACTTTACCTTTTTGGATCTCTGCTTCCTCTTCTGCCGAACCAGAAATTTTCTTTGGTGTATGATTAGTCTCAGAGGGCAAGTGACTTTCCTCCAAACTGGAAAACTTAAGCTTTTTTATAACAGTGCTACTTAATATATCTAGAAAGAGAATAGAAGATGTTTCAGAAGAAATCTCTTCTTTTACATGAGGTACATGACAATGCCTGCTCAAGCAGAAACCACCGCTGGAATTACCAATGTTTCAGAAAAGGAGGCAGCTCATTTTATGGGCTGGCAACATAGAGGACAGGATAAGACTTCACCTGCAAGCATCTTCCCTCACAAAAGCCAGGAACTAGCCTACCTAGTGTTATACAGGTATTTGGAAAGCATCCATGTCTCCACCTTAAAGATAATTTCCTTTCTTGGCATGCTGCTCTAACCATCAAAAACCTTTGGTGTCTTGCTTCTTCCTATTCCCTTTTCCAACCCAAGCTCCCAATCTGTTTATGAATAAAATTTTAAAAAAGAAAATTGAATCAATCCAAACAATCCAAGTCAAAGATGCAGCCTCCCCTTTAAGGAAAATTTGCTAAAAACCAAAGAAACAAACAAGACCCCCATCCTTTTGTCTCACTGCACACTTTTTCTGAACTCAGCAAGTTGTCTGTTTGACAAAACATCTCCCTGGAGTCTGCATGGGGCAGAATGGAAGGCGGTGAGGCCCAGGACAAGGGGGATGGTCAGACAAAGAGAAGCACCCTGCGGTAGATTTAGGGTTCACAGGGAGAGCTCAAATGCAGCCAGAGACCACACCTGAAATTTCTGAGCATAACCCTGCTTGTGCCTTTGCATGGCAACAACTCCCCTTCAATTGTAAGGCTGTACAGCAAACAGGGGTAAAAATTAAGCCCTCAGAACTTATCTTCCTCCAAAATCAAGCAGATGCGGTGCAGTGAAGGTGTATTCTGAAAATGCTGGACAGGTGAGAGATATACTGGGAACACAAACAGAGCCAACTCATGAGAAAAGGGATGCTTTTGTCCAAGGCCAAAGCTTCAGTGACTCACTTCATAGTCACAACAATCACTCAGTCTCTCAGAACTACACCAGCACTGCGAATTATTAGGATGAAAACAACCCATTACCGTTTGATTTTCTGGAAGTTTAGTTGTTTCCAACCACAAAGAGACTGTGGTGCACTTTTGAATTAGTTTAGCAAAGTACAGTTTCATGAAAAATACCCAGATCCTGAAGTGCCACTTACCCATTAAAAAAGCTACAGCAGTGATAAACATTATCCAAGGCAACCATTTAAAAAATGCTGATAGCAACGGTTTACATCTATGTTGTTAGGTATAAAGAAAATCAACAACTTGAAGGGACGTTTGTTTTGTTTAAACTGAAGTTGCAGTCCACTTTCATATCATTAAAAGTTATCTTTTCTGTGTCTCTTGGGTCATTAGTTTGTAAATCCCCACCTATACTACAAGTTCCCCTGTAATCAGGGACAGGTTTTAAGAGTTAGCAAGACATTGAGGAATGTATATAAAAGCATCTTAGCAGTCTATCATGGTGTACAAAACAGAGAAACAGAATTTAGCAAAAAAGTATCTCAAAAGTCAGCGTTAATTTGTCTTTGAAATAAAATAACAGTTTTGGCACCGCCTCTTTCTGTTTTAACCAACTCTTCCATGTTATCAAGAGTAACAAACCTGAGTCCTTCCGCTTGGTACTTTCTTCTTCTCTTGATAATTTGCCCGGTGTACCATGAAACTTCTAAGGAGAGAAAGAGAACAAAATAAGAAGGTGCCCACGTGGCACTGCAGACAAGCTGCCAGGGACTTGTCTAGTTGCAGGAAGCCAAGTGACACGATACATTGGTTTCAGGTAGGGGTAGCCTGACAGCAGACTGGAAGGAGGCTAAGCACCACATACTGCACCTGTGTGGGCTTCTCCACATCACTGGAAGGGCTCCTGGCAGACACACTAAGTAGTAGTGGACTCCCTCCAGGCTCCTCTGAGAGCGTTTCATCTGTGTGAGAGATTAGTAAGTAACAGAGGCATTCGAGTTTGAATCGTGTGCTGACTGGAAATCTCAATTTAACGACACAGAAAATAAAACCCAAGCCCTCTACCCTCTCCTCACACAGGAAGAGGTGGTGGCTCAGACTCAGTGCAAAGGCTTTTTCGTGGTGGTTGTCAGTTAAGTTCATTCCTTCACCTCTCAATAGCAGTGGCTTGTACAAGAGACTACTTACACAGATGATATCTACCCCTCATAGCCATTACACAGAAATATCACAAGGTGATGGTTTATGGGAAAAACACGAAGGTAAATGGCAAAATCAAAAAGAAAAACCCACCACCAAAAAACTCATCCAAAAAGTACAGACCCACACATCAAAACTTTTCTAATACATTGAAGAAGATTAAAATAAAAATACCAGCAAGATCAACTGTGGGTAAATCATGTCCCTTGGAACTAAATGTGCTTTTATTCCTTGACATTTCCTTTCGAGATTTTTGCCTTGACTCCCGACCCTAAAACAAAACAAAGTCTAAATATGATTTAAACATTACTACTACAGAAGTAGAGGTTTGGGTGCTGTTTTAGAGGGAAGCTGATTTGATGATTGTTTGTTTTTTAAATACACCAAGAGTGGATAGGTATTTAAAATACGCCTAATGTACTGATGGCCCTATCCAACACTGAAGGAGACCTGTGCCCTGAAATTCAATGCGTGCATCAATTCTCCATTTAGGCATTGGAGATGTACATTTGATGAGGTTTTTCAAAAGGAGAATGGAAGCATTACAGTCAAGAAAGGAAAGCTTTCCGGGGGAAGAGAAAAGCTTTTAATGTAACTACTAGTTCTTGAGATTTTTTCCCCCCCAGACTTTTGTATCTCAAATATATATACACATGTACACATATATATTTGATACGAAGCATTTAACAATTGTCTCTATGAAGTTTACCATGTTTTCCTAAGATATCTTCTATTAGACCACTAGAGCCTTAACAGCACTTAGCAGGCAAATCTGTCCATCAGAACATTTGAGAATTAAAATAACACCAGTCTATTTAGTTCTCACTCGTTAGTACAGTTTTACATCCATAATGTTTTTAAATCTGAGGCACCAACACATGACACATTCTTACCTTCTTTGACTCATAGTCGCTTCCACTACTTGCAGAAGACACTGGAAGCACTGCAAGGAGAAAAGCTTCCCTGGTTACTGGCAAGGTAAAGCGTGTACTTCACCCAGTTAACTGAGTTAGCCACGATGCAAACCCTTTCAGTTTGGCTTTCTAGGCATTTGCAAGGCAAAACTTCACAACACTTACACTAAGTTTCAAAAAAACCACCTTTCTCTAACAAAGCTAGATGCAATGATGCAAACATACACAACTCACTGCATCCAGAGCAGCCAAAAAAGTGAAAAACAAAAGACAGGCTCAGCATCTTGTCTGACAGTCCCCAAGTCCCAGGCAAGACATGTGGGCTGACACTGGAGTGAGAACAACTCCCCTGGAAATCCAGTATCAAGCTCAACTTTGTTTTGCTTTTTCATCCCTACAGACTCTAACAGCAACCTGAGCAAGCATCATTTCTCCATGAGTGGGACAGAAACATTCCACCTCATTCAGGACAATTTAGTTTCCATTTGGTGGCCACAGCAGCAGACAGCCCTGGAGCAGGGCTGCAGGGGAGGTTTGGTGCTGGTCAGGCCTGAGCAGAGAATGCTATCAGAGATAATCACATCTGGCACTCAGAGCACCATTGGCTTACTACTACATAAAAAGGGGAGCAGAATGCCCTGCTCTGCAAATTGTGAGGTTTTTCAAGGTTAACCTGCCAAGTCAGTGATGTCTCTGGGGAGATGAGGAGGGCAAGGTGGGAGGGGGGAGGTGTGGTAGCTTCAGAGAGATCTTCCTCCTGATGCAGTCAAGCAGACCAACACAGCCATCAGCTGGGCTCTTCAGCATCGTCACACAGAGGGCGCTCCCCACACAGAGGCTTAGTTAGGCACCAAATTTCCACCTGGACATTTGAACCCCACTTTGGGAAGGGAACAGGGGCCCAGTTCAAGCACAAGAGCACGCAATGCATCTCCTCCATGGGGCACCTCTTGCTGCTGGCCTCAAGCCTGCTCTCTCCCACTCAGGAGAGCCAGGAGTTAGCCAAACTCTCCTTTCTCAAATCATCATCACCACCGGCTTTTCTGCAGCACAGTACATCATGCATAGCTAAGTGTCAATAGGGGACTAGGCTTACCTTTTAATTTACTTCTCACCCTGGGTCTTTTTCGGGTATAGTCAACGGATTTTGGCACTGATTGTATCTGAGAGTCAAGGATCCAGCTTTTCTCACTCTGACCAGGGCTTGTATTCTCATTGTTGCTTTCAGAGAAAAGATGCTTCCTGTAACTGGACTAAAGAGACAATTAAGTTCTGCTCAATCAGCTCACTCAGAAGCCTCTCAGCCATTCCCCTTCAGCTACTACCAAGTTATTTCATTTCTTCCTCCCCATGGCACAACACATAAAGCTGAAATCTGCCAAAACAGCCACAGCCACCTGTTGAAACAGTCAAATAAAAACACTGACAGGCAGATGCTTGCCTTCTGCCAGCATGGGGTTTTTACAGTATCCCCCTTCCTTGTCTTTCCCTCTCTCCTGTGCCTAAAATAAGAACACTTTTGCAAGGGGGAAAGCCTCAGGATGTCCAAGCTGCATCCAACAGCACACTGGGGGAAAAAGGTAACAGACAGTTCACTAGCTGGTCTGGCAGTGGTGGTGCATCCTGAACACTGCTTTCAAAATGACAGAGTATTGAGAGGCTACCAGGCTCACATTTCTCCACCTCTGCACTGGGTAAGCCTCAAACTTCAGCTTCTTTATGGGTGCAACAGATTTGTACAGGTGGAAATACACAGCAATCAACTCCACAGCAATCAAAGGCTCTAGGGATGAAAAAGCAAGGACAACCTACCTGCCTTCGCTCAAGGTTGTTTGATTCCTTGTTCTTGCTTCTTGTTTCATAAGTCCTGCCAAGTAACACAGAGACCCAAATTAGAGTAGCAAACACAGCAATAACACACCACTACTAACATTCCACCGCAATAACACTGTGGAATGGGCACAGCCAAATAGAAGTGGCAGGAAGCTCCTTACGAGATCAGCAGAAGAACCAAACTGTTAAAGTGCAGACATTAGACAAATTTTTCTTTGCTTGGATTTTGAAAGTAGCAATTCAGGGATGTCTAGAAATCAGCACTTTTTAAAATAAAAATTAACCTGCATACTTAGAGGTGGCAAGTTCCTGGAAGCTTGCTATGATTGGAAGGCAGCCAAAGCAAGGCAGGGAGTTTAAGCATTTTACAAAAATCAAATCAGTAATTTCAGCATATGCTCAGGAAAGGATGATGTTTAAGAGTTAAAGTCTTTTTACTGTCAAAGGTGACAGAGATCACTATTCTCTCCAGTAACCTTTATGTTCTTGGGTACTATTTAAATATTGGTATCAATAACACCCACAGATAGTGTTGTAGCCAAGCAAGAAACTATTGCATTAGAAAAAGCACGTGGCCTTTTGGATCCTAACTTTAAAAAGCTTAACCAAAGCTATGAACTCTTCCTCACATAGCAAAAGGTTCATAAACACTGCATGTATAGTCCTGTACCTCTGATTTTGTGAGGAAATCTTCTGGGCAAGAATCTTTCCTTTGGCTGCAGCAACCTGAAAGAGAAGCAGAGAGTTGTCTCAGAGTCCAGTTGCCCCATAAAATACTCTACATAATTAAAATGTATCAGAACTCAGAAGATTACAAGTCCCGCTCAGAAATTTCACTTTTTAATGGAATGGGCTTTGTTAATTGAAACAGTGTCATAAATTATAATAGATGAACATTTGAGGCTTAAGCAGAGCTCCTTTCTCTTTTCCTTGGTTTATGGATAACGCTCGTTTTAGGCACCAACACCACAAGACACATCACTTGACTCAAGAGCAGGGCTGGCAGCAGCACTGCAGGCAGGGTGCAGGGCCCCTGGACAGGTCTGGGACAGGCTGCTGAGGCCGGGGCAAGGTGCCATGGAGCAGCGATTTATGCTCACACCCAGTGGCGGCCGTAGCAAGGATGGGGCCACGTCGAGTTTACAAGAGAAATTTGGGCTGTTCCATTCAGCAGCCATTTCCTCACAATTAGCAGGTGACAGTGACAGCCCCCACATCAGGGAAGAGGCTGAAAGCCGAAGGGTTTGTGCAGCACAGCCACCTTGATGGAAGCCATCAGGAGCAAGTTCGCAGCTTCCTGGGAAAGCTCACACTGGGCAAAGTTCCAAAGCAGGCAAAGTGATTAATTTTATTCCTTTTTTTTTTTTTTAAGAGTCGGGATATTTAGCTCAAGCAAAATTTCCAAAAAAAGTTTTTGAGGACTGGGTTTTAACCAGGGATTCCCCAGCTTGCAAAGCATGGCTCAAAATGGATTTCACTCTCTTCTGTTTAGCCCAGGAGGAAAAAGTGGATGCTCAACAATCTGCTTTTGATATCCAGTAAAGCACAGAGGTTGGCCTTCAATCACAGAGATATCCCATGGCCTCACTGAAGCAACAGCTCAAGTGTCTGTTGGTGTTATCACACATTACCCAGCACAAAGTTCAAGTAGTGACGAGCACTCTTACCACTCAAAAAAAANNTAGAAAATCCATTTCCACTATACAGAGAAAACAAAACAAAGACACTTCAGATTTCCAGTTGTCTGTCCTCCTATAACAGTGTGTCTATCCTCACAGCACTTCTGCAGCAACGATGCCCCCTGCTTCAAGTTACTTCTCCATTAGGTGTTCAGCTTCTGTCTCAACTTTACCTTTTCATGACTTGAGGAGTCTGAGTTTTCAAAGTCATAGATTTCCTTCCTGCAAGACAACATATACTTGGCAGTGACATATGATAGTGAAGAATCACCCTACAGAATTTCATTAAGGCTATGGGGGTGATAATGTTGTTTCCTTCTGACGCCCCTCTCCTCAGACACATTGTATGCCTAAAATTAATATTTTCTAAGCTTCTAAAAAAATACTTGCTCCTTTTCTACTTGGTCTTTTTGCCACTTATCTTGATTCTCACTCTTTTAATCGTAACTATTTTCAGGAATATTCAAAACATAGAAATTAACCTATCCCTGTTTATGTAGAGGACATTTTGTTCTCACATCGCCCATAATAGTACATGGTAGGAAGAAGTAATGAGTGGGAATAAAATACCAGAAGCATTTTTAAAATTCCTTTCAATTCCCTTTTGAAAATTCTAGTATTTAACCTTTGTTGTCTAATCACTTCTCTGTGTACATCTAGATTTTGCTGTCAGGTATTTCAGTATTTAAACTTAACTGTACCTTTATGGCTTTTTTGTAACTATTTTATTAAAAAATCCTACAACAATCGCTCAACATACAGTACACCTTCTCTTTACCAGTAAAAGAACAGGAGGACTGAAGAACTGAAATCCTCGACAAAGCTCCCGAGGGAAGAAAATGCTCATTTCCAGAAGAAACACTAGAGGGAGCAGAATGACCAAACTAAGAAGCTCTTCACCTCTAGCTTCTGCACTGCTGCTCCTGTTTTAAAACAGGTATTTGCTGCATCAAATTATTTTGTCTTAAAACACACAACTTGTAGTCCTGATGAAACCCTGCATCAATTTTTCCCATTGTTATCTTAAAATTAGTCAAAGCATTCATCTAAGCGCTTGGGTTTTTGGGAGGTTTTTTTTGAGCTAAGAGGCAGTAAGCTAAAGCAGAATGCCCCAGAACAGCAGCAGAGATCCTCACATACAGTTCATTTGCCCTCCTGCCCGTCAGCAGGCACTAACTTGAGCACAACACTTGGCAGAGCCTAGGAGGAGAGTGCAACAAGGCAGGCTTCCAGTGCCACAGGCTGCAAACAGCCCCCAAACCCTGAAGTGCTTCTTCCTTCAGTGCCCGCAGCTTTAAACGCAAACAGACAGATGTGTGGGTGCAAAGGAAGGGGACAAATTGAGAAAGAGGCCGTTCTGAAACCTTAGGACACATGATGCCAAGGAACTGGGACAAAATTTGAGAAAGCTGAAGTATTTGTGAAAGAAGCTGGCGCTCAGAGCTCAACTCACTGGAGGGTTACAGTTAGGCAAGGAACAAAAAAAAAAAAAGCCAACAACCCATGACATAGTATCACAGAGGTAGAGGGCATTTTTGGCAGACTAGAGTTAGCTTCTGAAGTTTTTATCACTTTGAGGACCCAAAGAGTCCTACAGAGACAAGTTACAACTTTTTGTAGCCTCATACTCGTTTTGCTGCCTGTTCTAGGTACAGACAGGTCACTCCACGGGGACACTCTCCCTCCCTGAGTGCTAGAAAAGGTCTAAAATCACTTGGTACACCAGTTCCTGCATGGGCACAGGGCTCACAGGTCATACCTTCCTTCAGCCCTCTTCTTGGCCAAGCTTGTTCTCCTGTTTCTCTTTTTGCTGGTAACACCCTTTGGAAAAGGAGAGAGTTGCAGGATCTAAAACGACAGTACTCAAAGTCATGTTCTGATTCTAGAGCCTGCCAAAAGCAGAGAAAAGATGTGCCAGGAAACTTCCTTCCTCCCACTACAATTATCCAGGTGCAAGTGCTGCCTGCAGTTCTTCCTGACGAGAAAGTATGGGACTCTCAAAGCTGAAACTGGGGGGCAACAGGGTGGGGAGAGTATTTCAAAAATTTTGAATTCACTGTACAGTGGGCAAGTGCTGCAAAACAATTGAACTGGCAGTAAAAAAAATATTTTATTTGTAAAAATCTAAAACTAGCACCTGGAAATATAAACCCAAGAACAAGCCTAAAGTGTGATTTCTTATATAAGATAAGTACCTAAGCTAAAAAATACTGCTTTGGGAATTCAATTTTTCTCATGTAGTGCATTGGCTTTTCTTTCTTTTTTTTTTTTTTTTAATATATGGACACACCAATAGAAGTGTCAAAGTGCAACTGCAGATGACTCTCAGTTACTTGGCAATTTACCCAGGTTGCAAGTTCCTATACAAGGATTATAGAGACAGATCTAGCATGGGAGGGTTATTAGAACCCAGACACAAAACCAAATACACACATCTGTAGACTTCCAAGGCTTGCTTCCATTCAGGAAGCAAACATTCCCTCCTTGAGGACAGTGTGCAAGTCTTGTGACATGCGAGTATGTCCCAGACATCACTCTACTCCTGGACACAAGCTCAACACACTGCTTCTGGGGGGTAAATGTGCTCAATAAACTCCAAGGGGCTGGAATTACTTGGCTGGGCCCCTGTAGAATGGGGTTGGTGGCTGTTGCCTCTGCAGCTCACTGGTGGTGCTAAGTGGCACAGCACACCAGGTGTGACACTCCGTGGGCTCAGGACATTGCTCAGTGGCACGAGTGGGTCAATCCATCCCAGCTTTCTTCTGCAAGTCCACCAGAATGTCTCTTCCCCACCCTGTAGCTCTTCACTCAGGGGGACCCCAGGGCACACATACCTTTGGTATCGACTCATCCATAGGTTCTTCTTCTGGGGACTTCTCACTGGGGACAAGAGGACACGTGAGGGAGCTGTGCATTTAAAGACCAAAATGTTCGTGAAGTACTAAGAAAAAAAACCAACTTGCACCAATTGGCACCAAAGAGTAGTTCAGTGTGTAGAGAAGGAAGGTAATCAATAGCTACCTACATAAGTCCAGCTCCTTAACTACAAGAAACTCTGTCCTGCAAATGTCTGGGGGGGAAATGGTGAATTCAAGCCAAGATAAATTCAAATTCACATCATCTTTCACAAAGTCATGGTCCCCATTATGAACAATCTGACATTTGGCAAGCTCAGGTTACACAGCTGAAGTTTAACTCTGTAAATCAGCTGTGGGCTCACCTTGAATTTGGACTAAATCCATGATGAGAAAAAAGTCACACCAGAGCAGCTGCAAATCTAGTAACCAAACATCACTGTCCAGTGACTCCAAAGTGCTGTAACTCCAGGCAAGCAGCCTTGATGTCCAGGTGGCAAAACAGGATCTTCAATTTAATAATTGATGGAATAACCCCAAAATTACATACATTAAAACCCCAGGAGAAAGAAATAAAAACCTAAACACACAAAAACAACCCACAAAAAACCCATTTTGTAACTTTCTGTCTGTGAGACACTCACCTAGGCTTAGCTTTCATCCTTGGAGATGGAGTTTTGGACTTTTTTTCTGAAGAAGGCAAGGAAATTATAGTTTTACCCTCTGAGGCGACTGTGAAACTTTATCTGCTTTTGCTGTAAGACCCACGAAAGTAGAGCCTTCAACATGTCACCTGGGTGACATTTAACTGGATCAGGCTGAAGGGAGCCATGCCTGACCTTGGTTAGCATCTTCCGGGTCAGTCTGCTGGCTCACTGTAACCACGGCAACGCCAGAGTTAACCATTTTCTGCTTGGAGACATGAAACCATGAACAAAACATGCATATGACCAATAAAGAAGTGGGGATTTCTAGAAACAGGTTTTTAGTACTAGTCTGTGGCAACAGCTGCATGTCAGGTTCATCACTGTCCACACATAAAAATATCTTAGGCTGTGTGTGACACCATGGGTTTTTCACTAAGAGCATCCCACTGTTCCCTTAGAAGAGGAAGTAAGTTTTTGTTTCCTTTTTAAAGCAGTTTTGCCAAAACTGCAGCTCAGGAGACAAGTATTTGAGCTGAATAGATACAAACCAGTTTTCTTTGAAAGAGCCTTTTAGTCATACCTGTACAAAAAAGCAGACTGGAGGAGGGGAAAGGGGCATAAGGACTGTTCCACCATACAGCAAACACTTACTGCTATGGCGCCTGTTAACTGCTGCCTGTGCTGAGAGGTTAAGTTGTCTTTTTGAGTCTCCACGTTTTCAGAGCTTGAAGGATCTTTCCTCCTCTGTGTGTTAGAGGACACAGGTATCTCTGCAGAACAGCAACGGGGGTGAGAAGGTCATCGCAGTAACTGAACACACTCACTGCCCTTTCTTTCCACTCCCACACGTGCATAAATTGCAGCAGTACAACCTCCTAGGCACAAACATCTCAAGATTGTATTTAACAGAACAAACCCAAATACCTTCAAATTACCCAGTGAAAAATTGCAACGCTAAATAAACAATATAGAAAATCATCAATACTTGATGAATACATGCAAGTTTATCATCTGACTACTTGTATTGCTATGCTGACTCCTACGCTCTGGAAGACACAGAGAAACCCTTTGTGTCTGACCACAGCAGAAGGATATTCCACCATCTATGTTTCCCTCCACCGAATCTCTATCGGGCACTGCAAAATTTGTTTCACTACAGATTAACTACCTTCCACCTTTTGTAATCCTTGATTCCTTCAAGTGGCAGTGCCCACCTTGCTCCTCTGTGTGCTCCACTGGTGGGCACTGATAAAGGAACTCCTAAATCATCTGCATCTCCAGAATCTGGAGGACTTCCATTCTAAATTATTTTAGGTTGTAATTGGAGGAAAACGGGAAAGACTACTAAAGAAGCTACTGCCTCAGACATTTAGAGTTGGTAGTAGCTCTTTCAAGTATTTATCTGGAGAAATCTGAAATGCACAGGAACTTAGAGAAAAGTAAAAATGTCTTTTTCATATCTTCACAGAAAGAATACTACCTATCCTAAGAGCTCTTCAAACTTGATTTGTTTTCAAGACAGTGGGTGGTAGCAGCAGAAAGAGCTGTGATTTCACAGCCTTAGAAGATGTGGAAATATCTGTCAAGCAAGTTACACCAAGAAAGGATCCACACAAAAAGTAATCACTCTAAAACCTGAATACAGCCAGTTTTGAAGCAAGGATAACTGCCAGCCTCCAAAGTTAAAAGGTCACCATAGAGGGAAAAAAAGCCACCTTCCAAAAAATTTGATACTGAAGTTGAGCTGAGGAAACGTTTCCTGTTTAAGACAAATTTTGGTCATGCACAGCTCCTGCATTTTTGCTGTAAGCAGCTTTTCCTTAAACTGTGGGTCACAGCCTTGAGGGGATTTAGAGAAGAATTTCAGGGCATGAGAAGGAAAGAAAGGAGTTACTTTCTACTTTTCTTGGCAAGTGCTGGGCTTAGACCTTCCTTTGGGTCAGACACAGAAATGACACATCTGTACTTCAGGCTCTGCGTTACCTTAACAACTACCAAATTTGGAACATAATGAAACTCTGCCAAATTATCCCGGAAGAAGATGCCTTGCAGGAGATGTTCACTGGCAGCACAGGAAGCACCACCATTTGATAGTGGAAAACTTAACATGCCCAGTTCGAAGAAATAAAAAGCATTGGTTGTAGGTGAGAATAAGGAAATAAAGGCGACTCCAGGTCCAGCTAAGAGCTTTTCCTGCCTTAAGGCAGACAGCTACATACAGACACAGCCCCGCAGCACAAGGTATTTACAGCAGCAGGTCACCTCCTGCACAGGAGCTGGACTGCTGCTCTCCTTTACCCACAAACAGGGATTGCAGGTGAGCACCTCTGCTCCCTCAGCTGTTCCTCCACAACAGCTCCAGGCATCTCCAAGGCATCATCCACTCCACCTGGGGACAGGTGACTGGAGCACACGACTTTCTAGCACAACACCTCGTTCAGAAGAAACAGGAGTTGCCTCCCTGCAGGAAGCTTTAGTAGAGGTTGCCCCACCATATGCACCCCACTGCACAGAGTAGAGCTTGTTAAGTGCCAAGGTGCAAGCACTGGCCCATCAGGGAACCTGTGCTTCCAGGAGGCCAGATGCCACCATCCCCTTCTGCAGGTACCCACAGGGTAAACCAGAAACCAGGCTTTGGGCAAGCCAGAGGGGAGGACAGGAGGGTGCATCCCACTGCACCTGCAGATGGAGAAACAGTTCCGTGCATCAGAGGCCAGCCAGCAGCTGAAATGTGCCTTGCCAGGCCACCTGCCAGCACACAGATCCTGTCTCCACGAGCCTTCCCCTGCCTGTGCAACCCCAGCAGCACATGGCCACGGTGCCCAGCCCTCACTCCCTGGGACTCAGCACCTGCCACAAGCTCCATTTAGCTAGTTAACAGTAGAAGACTGAGCTTGGGCAGTGCTTGGTTTTTTGTTGTGGGCTTTTTTTCCTTTTTCTTTTCTTGTTTTAGGTGACGTTAACTGTAAGCTGTGGACTTCAAGTGAAAACTATAATTTCAAAACAGATATTTAAATTTCATGAAATAACACAACTTTAAAAATAAAATCACCTGCATCTTCTGGCATGGCTTGCTTCCCAGCATGAACAATCTCATCTTCAGACTCAACTATCTGTTGGTATGAATTAATTTCACATGAAAGGATTCTTAAAAAGAGTAGTCTTTATCTAGTAAAGTCAGCTACTTAAGAACAAAACTAACAATTGCTGATTGCCAGCAATAAACCAGTGGATGCTAATTGAGTTGATAATTTGGAAAGGTCTTGGCTCCTTTAAGGGCAAATGACAGCCACTGTATTATTGTTATTTACCATCACGTAAGCTTTTCTGAAAACCCCACAGACTGTGGATGAATTCCAAATCAAAAATTAACTATGTTAACATATG
>VYXC01009628.1:619523-643140 GCA_013397175.1 Platysteira castanea | reverse complement strand
AGAGGGAAATCACACACGTAACCTATGTTTTTACATTAGCTAATAAAAAATCTTGAGGTTTTAGAAGCACTCTACTCTTTGTCTTGAACTACTATCTGCAAAGTCAGTCTATGATTCACATCTTTCAGCACACCTACAGGTTTTTGTGTAAGTTTACTCATCCTATGTGGTGTAACACTTGGAGCTATATGCAAGAGCATGTTCATACTTGAAGTTACGCAATTAAATGCCACAGGCTTTATCTTCTACTCCAGAAACTTAGGGGAAGTTATAACACAAGGAATTAATTAACAAATCAGTTTAACCTTCCAGATTTAAAACCATAAATTTGGGTACCTTGAAACTCTTTTCCTAAAACACCTAATTTCTCTTCCAGGCCAAAGCTGAGAACACCTATATAGAGTATCCTAAATCCATAATGGGAAGACAAATATATAGTAAAGAAGCATGGAGAAAGCAAAGAAACCACAAAACACAAATCCCACAAACCTGAATGGTTTTGCCCAGTGTAAAATATAATTTAGAAAAGAAAGAAAACACATATTAGAGCTTACTATCAGTTTTTCATCACCCAGGACTTTTCTAAGTACACTTAAAATTTCAAACTCAGCACTGAAAACCAGTCTGATTTTTGTTGCTTCTGTTTTGTTAAGAGCAGAGGGTATCTTCATCAAAATTTTAACAATCTTCTGGCTATCCTTCTCTGTGTAAAAACAACCCAAACCAAACAATCAGTTAGATTTGTTTTACATCAAGACATTCTTCTTTCAACCCAAAAATGTTTGAGTACGTGTTTGGGATTTTTAAAAGAATCTCTTTTACATCTTGCGCCCTTGCATTTCCAGTTACTCTGTTCACTCATTTCTTTCCTGTTGAGTCTGGATTATGCTGCTCCCCAGGACACCTATGAACTGACCCCTCAAGCTGTCCTGCTCGGGTAGGGGGGGTGGGTTACTGTGCTGAACAGGGCCACACACTGTCCAACAAGCAGAGCTAGTGCAGGATGATCAAAGGACAAGGCAGGGAGGGAGGAGAAGACACAGGAACACTTTGGTGGTGGTGAGATTTTAGGTTTACTCCATGTGTCTCATGGACCCCCAGCCAAACAGGATAATGTCCTTGGAAAATCTTACCCTTCACGCTGTAACTGTTGACGTTTTCTTTTGACAGCCTCACGGAGTCCCAGAGAGCTCCCTTTGAAAACCAAAGCCATGGTGTCAGAAGGGTTCAGGGAGCACCCACCGACTCAGGCTAACCCAAGGCCGCCTGGGCTTTGCTGTTACCTCATCACAATCCACATAGAAAGTCACACTCTGGCTGCCAACGTTGAAGTCAATCCAGAACTCCTCCAGCTTCTCATCTGATGGCTTCTTCACCTGGGGAAGGAAAGTAGTACCGTTTTTCTCCAAAAAGCCCCACAACTGCTGTATCAGTCCCAATTTTCTTTAATGAGACAAAACTAGAAAGCATTACTCTACATAAACATCCGTACACCTTGCAGAAATAAGAGTTCATATCAGCCTGTGAGGTGCCAGCCCACTGCTCACCCAACCACACCCATGTCAGATGTGGCTCTACTTCAGCCAAGGGAGAGGCAGCACACAAATGTTCGCATATTTGTGCCAGGAAAGAAATTACAGAAGCTCTCTCTGTTTCTGAGCACTTGAAATAAACAGAAGCAGTGGAACCAGGTTCCATCTACATGGGTTTGATTCAATATGACTGTCAGGAACAGTCCCACACTTCATTTAATTGAAGACCAGTGAAGCAAAGTGAAGGATCTGCAACTGTGCCCTCTTCTACATGGGCATCAGGCTAATCTTGTTTTCTGGCAGCCTAGAAACAGCTCTGCCAGAGGAATCAGCATTGTCCTGTCCTCTTGTTAGTTTTTAGAACTCTCTTCTGTCATCACCATGACAAGAAGTGCTGCCTCCATCACTTGGCTGATACAAAAGCAAAGTCAGCAGCACTAAGTTGGGCGCTAAGTGACAAACAAGCAAACTTTCCAGCTAGAACAGAAGGTTACACTCTATGCTCCAAGAAATTGAGCTCTTCAATGAAAAAGAGGCAGGGGGAGAAAACTCCCAAACATTTACCACAGAAAGCAGCATCTGAGCAGCTGTAACACTGTAGGGAAGGTGTCAGAGCTTTAAGGGCTATTACCTCATTCATGTCAGCAAAAGCAGATATGCAAGGGAATGAGTAGACTCTGGAAGAGAAGCAGACTTCACATGATACATCCAACATCACAATCTGACCTCAATGATTTTATTTTTAATACGGTTAGTAACCAATCTTATTGTTCAAAAAATATTTTAAAATGTTCTAAAAGTAAATTAAGCTTGGATAAGCTAAAGACTAGAGTATTTTAGTAGTGATGCACTATCTTCATTGATTTTACTTTCAAAAGAACCACCATAAAAATTAATAAAATTTCTTTCTTAAAAACAACTTCATTCTTCACACGTGATGTAATTTTTTTTTTAATATAGCCCAACCCAGTTTACAATTCTGTTTATTCCGCTCTGCAGTAATGATGGAACCAGTTTATTCTGTTGGTTCCCAGCTTACCTTCTTTTATCTCCAAGCCTTTCATTTAGTAGGTTAAGAAATTTTCTGCAGTCCTTCAAGACAAATGACACATTATTTTTTTAAAAAATCAGGCTACATTTCCTTTGCAAATACTTATTCTATTGGGTAGAACCACTATTTGCTGTGTAATCTCTACTTTCCAGTTAAAACCTTTAAACCAGTCAGTGAGATGCCAAAGACCACTGGGAAGAGACACCTCAAGTTACTACAAAGGGTTGGATCCCACCTAAGACTGGTAAGTATTCAAATATAAACCCCTCAAATTAATTTATTTATGCGTTATTTATTTTATTTTTTATTTTTCTTTTCTGTTGGTAAAATAACTTAGAACTATGAGCTATTTTAACAATGTGTTATTTAATATTTTTCATATTAATATGGAAAAAAAAAAGTAAAACGTGGCATCCACAAATAACCTTGTGTATTTATAAAATCAGTTTTGTAGGAACTTCTTGCAAGGACGCCCTGGCTGAACTCAACCAAAACTAGCCCCTATACAGACTTGTCAAGTATGTTGTTTTCAAAATAAGGACCCTCACCGTCTCAAATTCTCGATCCTTGATCTCTTTGAAAGCTTCAGCAAGATAGTTATCTTCAAACCAGTGGTGAACAAGGTCATCCCTCCATTTTTTTATCATTAACCTACAAAGTGCTTCTGAAAGGGCAACCTGGAGGTCATAATCTGCCGGGTAAACATAAGCACAGGAAAAATATCACCTCTCTGGCATAACAGAGGGTTATAGCACTGCCGCTCTTGCAGTTTTATACTACACAGCCATCTTCATCCTCTAGCCTCCGTTTGCCCTAGGAGAACAGGGCAGGGTAACAGCCGAGTGTTGGCTCAGGCATCCTCAGCTCCCCCAGCTCCGTGGGGTTGTGGCACAGAGCACTGCAAACCACGACACACACCCCGAGTGCACTGGGACATGTGCTTGAGGTTCGGGAAGGGGATCAGAGCAGAGATTCATCACTAACCCACTAGGATTAGGCTACATTCCATGTACCATGCCAGTACTCTAGAAAGTGTTGTTATTAGGAGAAAACAAGAAAGATTTTGCTCAAGAGAACATAAACCTTGTTACCTAAATTTTGTCCATATCATGGCAAAGCAATTCAAATTCAATTTTTTTAATACTTACAGCCAGCATATTCTGTAAACACATACATAAAGCTGATCTAATTACTTATCTACATAAATCAGTTTAGCTTGTCTGATTAGTCAATATGCATTACTAATACCAACCAGAAAGAACTAATGCATTGCTGCATCTAACTTTTTTCATTTATATTTTGTTAAAGCACATCTAACTTTCCTCCCTAAAAATTAACTCTTGACAAGGAAATATAATTTAAATTATAATTCATCTATAATAAATAAGCAGATGAGGTAAAGCTGGAGAACTTCTTACCACCAACCTCCAGTACAGTTTTTGCAAGGTCTTTCCTGAAACAACATAATGCCACGGGTTAAAATGGAAATAACTAACTGCTATTGCAGAGAAGAGGGTATTTAGCTACAGCAACTGGAGGAAAAACCACTTACGTCAGCGAGCACATCTCCTCAGAGAGAGGGAATTTCTTTCTCTCCTCCCGTGGGAGACTGTCAAGTATAGAGTTGAGGGTCCTCAAGGCCTTTCCCCCACAAAAGATGAGGTAGAAAATGAAGGGAAATAAATCAGTAACATTTTTTCACATTTTTAATCTAATTAATTTACCTAATTTTCTCCTCCTCATAAGAATCTTACCTCCAGATGCAGAGCGTAGTAAAGATTTGCTTCTGTCACTAGGTGCCCTAGTTCAGGCAAAAATAAATTCACTAGCTCTTTCTTCCCTAGAAAAACAATTTGAAAGGTACAGCTAGAAATGGACTGATGTCCATATAAAAATAGTTGAAGCAACTACAGTTTGTTATGTTGAAGGCATAAAAACATCCCAGCTGTAAGTTCATTTTAAAGCTTCCAACCATTTAATCCTAGACATAAAGGGGAACTGGCAACTTCCATTCAAAAAAACTGCTCCAGATACACTAACTTCTGACCTGGGTAACTATTTAAAGAGGCACAGAAAGGAGGAGCTAACTTCTAGCCACAAGAGAAAACCTGAATATACAGGTTTTGTCGAAGTCAACAGCGCAAACCAATAAAATATTAACCAGAAGATGCTTGTGCCACTCTGCTCTCACTAGAATAAGGTGGAAGGACAAATAAGCACACATTACCTGACCCACAGTGCAATGCTTTGGTTTTACACGGACTGTGAGCCTGCATGTCTGGTCACACAGATACTTTCTGAAAGCACCTGCTCCCCTGCCCTAATGGAAAACCAGCTGCAGCCACAGAACAAAATTTTACTGCAGAAATCAATGAGAGACAGACAGACACCTCTCTGTCTAGTTCAGAAGGCTGAAGGAGTTACTATGTTATTCTGTGGAGATAGTTGCCCTCAGTAAGGGAACAACATCTGATGCCAGAACAAATAGATGTGCAAGAACAGACTGTCTAGCCTGAACACCTTTCAGAAGGGCCACTTAACTCTGATCAAGTGGAATTCTTGATGCTGACCATTTAAACAAGATACCAGAGATAGATTTTTTCAGCATGTACAAAACAAGCAAACAAAGAGAAACAGAAAAAGGTTTTGTGCTCCGATGTAAACATTAATGAAAATTACTACAGAAAAATCAACAGGAGGATTTAAAAAAAAAAGTATTGCAGAGAGGAAAAAGTAGGAAGCAGAATAAAAAAGAGAAAGGGGAGAGAGACCAAGCAGAATTAAGAATTAAGAAATGTGCTCCCAAGATTATGATTCAGAATGCTGAGGAATGGAAGGAAAAAAATACTGACCTTCATTACTGCATTTGCAAATCACCTGATGGAAAGAGTAAAAGAAGCCTTCATTAACGCACCATCACCCAAGAACAGCAGTACTCAAAGTGCTGAGGTGTTTATGTGGACCCCACCCCCACTTTCAGGGGCTAAATAACATAAAAGGGTAGTGCACCCACATCAGGAAAAGCCACCTGATACAGGGATGTCACATATGGTCACTCTGATCATACAGGCTGGCATTATGCAGGGAGAGTAAAGGCAGCCAAGCACCCACTTCCCCCAGGGATGTATTTCAGCAGCACTTGAGAGCACAGAACCTACAGGTTCCCTGGAAAACTCACATCATGACACCATTCTCTTATTTTTATTACACATGTGGGCCTATGTAAAAGCACATTTTATGTTTACACACTACAGTACGAGATATCACAAAGTATATCTGAAGGGTGTTAAAGTCCCTAGAGAAAAATTAAAAACAAAAATCTTTAAAAATTCAAAACCAACTCCACAACACAAAGCACTTCTTCCTCCACAGTGAAAGCATGTGGAAGATATGTACCAGGAAGAAAAATAAATTAAATTTTTGGGAAAAGAAATGGGTATGTCATAATTTTAAAGCGGTTAATAGAGAAAGAGGGAAGTTGGATTTTGCTCAAATATCTTTTATCAGAACTCCTTGATTTTGCTCAAATATCTTTTATCAGAACTCCTAAAAAGAGTTATAAGTATTGATATGAATTCTGATGCACAAAGTGACACAGTTCCTGCAAGCTACAGACAGAAAGACTGGGAGCAGCAGCTTGGGGAAAAAAGCTAAAAAGCATTCTTCCTATTACAAATATTACTTCACTGGGCCTCCAATACCCTTAAAGTCATGAATATTTAAAATTGAAACCTATTGTTGTTGTAAGCAAGTTAGATCATTCTTTGGAACTAAATAATCTGTTTCAAATACAGTAGGAACAGATTTCCAGGACCACCTTGGCAAACACATTTGCACATAAAGTGCAGCTCAGTGTCAATAACTTGTGGGTTTTAAAGAGAGCTTCAGCACACAAGCTTTTATTTACAAAATGCATCAGAACTTCTTGCAAATTTTTCTGCAAGAACAAATACTTCAGGTTAAAAAATGAGAAAGTTCTGCAGCCCTGCAGCAGCTTCTCACAAGTGTGTCAAATCTCAGCCCAAAGCCAGCCTGGAGCACACTCCTGGACACTGCCCACCCACACCACCTAGGCTGCATCCCAGGCTCAGCCCTAGGGCACCAGGTCCATGCAATTAGCAATTATTTGTTTTCTAACAGGAAATTGTTTGTGAACAATAGCTATCTTATCCAATAAAGGCAACCCTTCTATCCCCTTAATGCACAAACATACCAATGCAGAATCAAAGAAGTCTTCAAGCAGTAACATCAAAAATTTATTCTCATTTGGGTCGATGATGGCCATAAATGTTCTTGTTCTTTCAAACCAAGATACCAGGTAAAAGTCAAAAGAATGAGTTAAAAACAGGGAAGAGGAGTTAATAATCCTTAAACTATATATGTCTGCAGGAAACCTTACAGAGCTTTTTACTCTTTAAACTTCAGAGTAATGTACTGTGTCAAAAGCTCATGACATTAAGGAATTCAAATTTTGCTAGGAGGACATGAAAAGTGCCATTCCATCCCACTTCCTCCCCAGCCCTCCTTTTATCCTCCTTTCTTGTCCAAGGCACCCACTCTTGGTGCTCAGTCACAATTCGTGCTGCTACTGGCAACAAAACTCCTACAGATGTTTCTAGAGGACATCAATTCACAGCAAAATATTGTAGAACATTTTCAAGCTTTTTCAAGGTAAGTATTCTAATACTTCATGGTTTTAAACATAGCATAACATCACACACAAATGGTGAACTAGAAATCCGTGCTCCACTGGAAGTACAGAGCTCAGACTGGAAAAACTTTATTAATTTATCCCCATACAGGAATTTTGAGCAACTGCATCCCTGAAAACCAGGGGACTACAAAGCAGGAATACAACAGTTTGGACCAAGGACTCCCCAGTACAACTCTGCTAACAGAGAGCATGTGTTAACTGCTCCCTGATAGCTGTTCCAGGTGTTACTCATCTTCAGCACAATTGCATTTCTTCTACTACAAGTATTACCAGCTGAAATCAGTATAGTGCCATTGTGCCAGACGATAAAACACAATTGCAGACTAAATGCAACTGGTTTGCTACATATCTAGAGAGGGACTTTCATAAAGAAGGTCACCGTTTTTAAAAACATAAAAGCACAAATTACTCATCAATTCTGTTCCTAAAACTCTATTTTGCTGGCGCTTTTAAAATGCATTTAGAAAGTCTGTATCATTTCATCAATGAGACTCATACAAACTCATCCTCTCCTTCCACTATCAGCTTAAAAAAAGCCCAAACAACCCCAACCCTTTAAATCAGCTAAGTGGAGCCATAATATTGGTTGCTACACCAAAAGCAGGAAAAGAGAGTAAGTAGTTTTTTCCCCACTCAGTTCATGTAATATATTAAAAATTTTTTTTGTTTCTGTGTGGCCAACAAGCAATCCCCTAGTTTTGACTTCCTTGGAGTTCTTTTTCTGATGCAAACCACTGTAAATCACATTAGTAACTTGTATACAGTATTATACTTATCTTTGCCATCAGTCCTTGCTCAATAAACAAGCTCTTTCCTTCTTGAAAATCACTTTTAAGGAAGAGCTGAATACACTTCAGCATCAGTGAAACATTCTCAAATTCATTCTTGTCCAGCTCCTATGCAAACACAGAGTGCTGTGCATCATTAGTCTGCTACCCTCCGAGCTAGGTGTCAGGACAGTTGAGATTATTTATGGTACTCACCTTTCTCAGTGCTTTGTCCAGCTGGTTTAAGAGAGAGTCACTGTATTTCTGCGGAGGCTCTACTTCTCTCTCTTGAAGCAGTTCATGTATTTTTTGAAATCCCTTCCCTCTAAAGGCATCAGTGAGCAGTGATTCGAGCTGCAGAGGGAGGGGAAGGGAACAACTAGCAAGTAAAATAAGCAGTCATTGAAATTGTTACAGCACTAATTATGATAAAATACTTGCAATGCTGTCTTAAACGTTGCAAGATTTTTATTTTTGTTTGACTTCATTTGTTTCTCTACTTTCATTTTACTGTTACATCTGAAGTGAAGTATCAGCCTCAGTGTTCAAAAGAGACAGAACCCTTGAAATGAAGTAATCTTAGAAGACACTGAATAAGGAAATAGGCAATTTATTATGTCCAGTTTGTAAGTCCCACAACTATTACAGTAATTTCTTCCCACTTATTAAGGGGATTGCTGCACTTCCCACATTAAATAAAATTACTAAAAATTCTAGGTCATGCCATACCCATTTAAGAAATACACCTTTATATATGTAAAAATAACTATTTGTAAGATAAAGATGAGTTTAAAAGATCCTTACATAGTCTTCTGCTCTGTCTGCCATATTGCTACTCACAGCTCTATTTCGTTCTTCACTTTTTTCTTCCTTCAAAAACAAAAGGAAGAGAAAAATACAGAAAAAAAAATCTTCTTTCCCCATCCCCTCCAAAAAAAGAAAACCCAACCAACCAAAACAAACCCAAACACATTTTCTGCCCCAAAGCTGAAGAGCACTTACTCATCCCCTCTCTCCCAAAACGCTGGTTTTCATTGCTTATTTCCTATGTTGCAACACCAGCCCACGCCCCCCAGCCCGCGGTTTCTAGCAGCCGCGGGGTGTCCCGCGGGTGTCCCCGGAGGGAGCCCGACGTGTCCCCCTCTCTGCCGGGTCTCAGCCGCGGGGAGCGCCGCTTACCTGGGCCATGGCACGGGGGAGAAGGTCCGGGGGCTGCTTCACACCCTCCCCACCGCCCTGACCCGCTCCTGCTGGATGCCCCCGAGTTTTGGGTGAAGCGAGACCCTTGCCAGCCTTTCTCACAGCTCCGAGCGCGCTCCTGTCCTCCCCAAGCCCCCAGTCTATACCCCAGCACTGGGGGGATAAAAGGAGAAAAAGCAGCCAGTTTCGCACCCGCCCTAAAAAGCCGCAGCTGTGCGGCGCCTGGGACGGGCCCGCCGCACCCGAGCACCGGCGCTGCAGCACTGACAGACCCCGGGCCGAACCCAGGGGTACAAAGGAGGAATCCGGAGTCTCGCTGGGGGCTTGCTCTCGGCCGAGGGGTGCCACAGCCGGCGTGTGCTGCTGCCGGATGGGCTTTATTGTGCTCAGCTGAGGGTAAAGTTCAGTAAATTTTGGACCAGAGAGGACGGAAGCGAATGAGAAAATCATTCCGACCAGGTGGGATCGTTTAAAGGGTTATAGCAGTGCTTGGCGTTCAAGGGTTCGGTCTCTATGCTATTGTGGATAATTTTTTTCTTCCTGTTTTTCACCCTAAAAATCAATCTCCCTGCTTCCTCACCACTTCCCCCCNCCCCACCCCCCAAAAAAAAAAAAAGCCAACCTCACGAAAATCAAACCAACCAACAAAACTCCAAACATCAGATCCCACAGGTTATTCCTTTCGAAAAGAAAAGGGTAAGGAAAAAACGATAACTTTTTAATAAGTTAAAATGTGCCTATCAATACGATGGCACCAACACCAACTTTGCATTTTAAATCAGGTACTATAGAGCACAGCGCGAAGGGGAAATCTGCCAAATAACGCCGATTTCGTTTACATCCAAACAGCAGGTTATTCGGCATCCTTGCCTCCCTCCGGAGGCTTTACAAGCTGCGGGCAGCTCCGGGAAACGCTCAAAATCCAAGATCAGGAGCGTCCCGGACTGGCAGAGATGGGTCCCCCACCTCCCCATCATCCCTCCCATCCCGGCACCTGCTGGAGAGAGCGGCAGAGCACCGCGGCTGCCGGGTTAGACTTCCAAACCCTGCTCAAATTTGCCGAGGTGACGGCCCCGTGCTGGGGGGGTGGATTCGTGCACAACCTCTGTGTCCATCTCCCGTCACACACCTTCAGGTGAGGGTGGCGGAACCCGCCTGCGGCGTGGAGGGGGAGCGCAGCTCCTGCCCACCCAGGTGCCGCGGGGGGTTCGGTGGTGATGTTGCTGTTCCGCCTGAGGTGGGGCCGGCTGACAGCTGCTCCCCCACCTCAGCGACGCCCCGACGGGATAAAAAACCGGGAGCTGTCACCCACGGCCACTCTGCCATGAAGCTTACCTGGGACATCAACGACCCCAAGCTGCCGCAGGTAATGGGTGGCCGGGGAAGTACTGGGGAAAGTCTCCCTCCAGCTCTAATGCGGAGCTGGGGAACAGCAGAACAAACTTCACTCCAAGCAAATCTTTGTTTTACTTCTGCTTTATTTCTCTTGCATCTTTTCACTTTGTTTTGTTTTTTAGTCTTTATAAAGTGACTTGTAATAAAAGCATGGATTTGATACACAGCTTTGGCTAGCTGGGTATGAACTCCTAAAGCAACCTGTGGCTCCATTGGGCCAGTTTTCTTCTCCCTCATCCCCCTCATCCTTGTTCAAGAAATGTTGACTAGAAGCTTGAATTGACTGTTTACTACTATGGTCCAAGTTATCTAATTATTTCTCTGGTTTATTGATGCGATACTTTAATGCCAATGAGCACTCCACTTTTGTCTTGTTGTGAGTTTCGAATATTTTTTAATTTGCAACTTTTTTCATCTTAGAGTTTATTTAAGTTTACAGAGCCCATGCTATTACAGAATGTCTTCATGCAGTAAATGCTAGTAGTTTATTTTTGTTTACTGGGATTGCTCTCACAGGTGGTACATACATATGTTAAATATGTATTGCATTGTAAATATTTGCAGTTTAAAATCTTAGTTCTTCTTTCAAAGTTCTGGCAATTACATTTTAGTAAGGAACTCCAGAAAGCCAGTGAAGTCCCAAATTGAAATGTTCTTTGTTTGAACCACTATACATATACTGGAAGTACATTTGCAATGACAAATCGTTTTATGTCTATTTTTTGGGGAAAGCCTTATTCAAATCATATTAGATGCACTTTATGAAGCTGTTCCATAGCTAAAACTTCTAGTTTCCTGCCTGCAGGTGCATGGTTCCATGAGAAGGAGAACTTAATAGCAGTCATGATCAGGGTGGCTTGTGACCTGTCTGGGCACACTGGTGGTAGACTAGTCAGCAAATTCTGGGAGTAAGGCTGATGATGTCTTATAGCTGGGTAATTTCACTGTAAAAGGTGCATGGGTCAACAGACCGTGCTATAATGGATCACGATGCGAAAGAGGAAAGGATTCTGACTTTCTTTTGAGATCCGAATTCTCAGACTGCCCTACCCCTTTTAGAGAGCACTTCTGAATAAGCTATTCTTTCAATGTTTCTTCTGCTGCTGCTTGAGTGGTCATAGAAAAAACATTTTCTCCCCTGTTACATGTTCTATAACAAGGCAAAAATATCAGTTTGTAATATACTAATAATGTTCTCTTGCTCTTCTCCTTGCTGCCTTGCCCTGCTGCAGGAGCCCAAGCACTTCGATGCCTTCCAGGAATGGCCCGACGGCTACGTGCGGCTCATCTACTCGAGCGAGGAGAAGAACGCGCAGCGGCATCTCAGCGGCTGGGCCATGCGCAACACCAACAACCACAACTGCCAGATCCTCAAAAAGTCCTGCCTGGGGGTGGTGGTGTGTGCCCGGAGCTGCGCCCTGCCCGGCGGGGCCAGGCTCCAGCTCCGCCCCGCCATCTGCGACAAGGCTCGGCAGAAGCAACAAAGTGAGAGCCGCCCAGCGAGAGCTGCGGTGCCCACGGGACCCCGTTCCTTTCGTCTGGGCTCGATTTCTAAACCAGAGTCACTCTTACTTGCATGTAGACTAAGGCTTTATTTCAATGACTGATTAATTCCAAATTTCATCAATGTCTGTTGGCAAGTACTTAAGGGGATGTGGATTTAAATCCTTTAAATTATTAGCATTTGTATCTCGTGGGCAGTTCTAGTTCATACCGCTCAGTTATGCTTGCTAGTCTGTGATGCATTTCCTTGAACAATACATTTTAAACTGAATTTTGGAGAAGTCTGATCATGCTGCTCTTGAGCTCCACTTACTCTCAGGCAGCACCCTTGTCCTTAACCAGTCTCTTCAGTGGTTTCTGTCTGTTCACAGAGAAAGCCTGCCCCAACTGCAACTCTGCCCTCGAGCTGATTCCTTGCCGAGGACACAGCGGCTATCCGGTCACGAACTTCTGGAGGCTTGATGGCAAAGCAATATTCTTCCAGGTAAAAAGCAGCCGTATTTATTTGTGCGTACTATATGAATTATATCTGTATATAAAATAATACCTGTAAAGAGAGAGATTTCTTCCTCTTCCCCCCTTTTCTTTTTTTATGTAACAGAGAGCATGATGAGGACAGTGGAGGTCTGGTCCCTGACTGAATTTCTCTTTAGTAGGAACATGACAAGAACAAATAAAACAATAATACTTGGCTGTCTCTTTAAAAGCCATACCTAAGGGTTGACAATATTCAATTTTAACTACAATATCATTGATGGCTAAAATTCTCCTGTTTACAGAACACAAATATGAACAAAAACGTTTTCTTGCACCCTGGTGCCTGTGACAACTGAATCTTTCCAATGTTTATTTCCAAATATTTATTTCCTACTAAAATAAATAGGAAAAAAAAGGCCTTACTTAATTTACAGAAGTTGAAACATGAAAACTCCACTTCACATGAAACTAGCCCTTGAATTTTAAAGGATTTAAAATCTTGCCAGAAAAAAAATAAGAATCTTAGCTAAAATTTGAAATCTCATTTTGATTTTTCTTTTTTTAGCAATATTAGAACAAAAAATAAACATAAAGTTTCTGTTCTATGAGATTACATTCCCCCCTGCATAAATTTTCCCTGACTCACATGGCAGTGAACTCTATTCTCCAGTCAGTAAATGGAAGAAAACTAGCCATACTCCCAGATTCCCACCTATATTATTCTTATTCAAATGTTCTCTTACAGACACACAACACTGGAAGCCTTTTACTGTCAAAAAAGTTGATAAATCCTTGCTTAGAAGTTAATTTCTGCTTGAGAAAGGACAGTGTGTTAAAAGCAATTTTTAGCTTCCTACTTTGTATTTGGGACTATATGTAGATCTGTTCAGACAAATGAGTAAGGACATGTAGCATACATGACTTCATCATATACCAGTGTAATTTTGATTACACAGATCTGCATACCCACAGATGTTTCAACAGCAGAGCATCTTCAGATGGTTTTCCAGAGTATAATTTTCAGTCCTATTCAAGAAGGTGTACTGCTTGAAGAGAATATTTGTCATCTTCTGGCATGAAACCTCTTTAAAGGCTATTTATACTATTTATATATGTACTTACAAAGCAGAACTGAGATACTGGACTGCAGAAACCAATGAAACTAAGTTTACACATTTTTTTTTTCTCCTTGGTTCAAATTATCTACCCCTGAACGTCAGATACTTACACTTTTGATCCTTCATCAGCTCTGCAGTCCTCACTGACTTCTCCCTCACTTTTTCCTTCTGTCTACATCCAAATCATGATTTATTCTATTTATTTATTTTTACAATGAAATGGTCCTTGTTGTTTGGTTTCTCCTTCCTTTTTTCTTGTGCCAAACCACAGACCATGCTGTGACTACCTCTTGTACTACATGGAGCATTTTCTCTTATCTTACCCCCTTCCAGGTTCACATCTAATTCTTTGTTAATCCTAACTTAGGCTAAAGGAGTTCATGACCACCCCAGGCCAGAGAGTAAACTGGAGGCAGAGGCAAGACGAAGTGCAATTAAGAAACAAATGTCCTCTTATCACCACTCCCAGAAAAAGAGACATCTAAACTCAGAGGTAAGTCAAAGTCATTAGTCAAATAAAAAGGTGACATAAATGAAGATTTTTTTTTTTTTGTCAATTAAAAAGGTGTGATAAGCACATACTGGCAATCCCAGGGTAAAGCAAAGCTTTACATCATGCTGCATCTGTTAATTTGGGGCTGAAAGGAGCAAAGCACAAGTACTGAGACATATGTGTGTGGGCAGTACTGATTCCTGAATCTTAAAGATCTACTTCTCCTTGCCAGGCAGCAAGGTACCATGACAGCAGTGGTTACACCAATAACCTACAGAACTTTCACTGCATGGATGGCCCAGAAAGAGTCGGTATCTTCACAGACACCAATTTTTCGATTCCAGCCCAGTCTTACCCTTCGCTGCAGAACGCAGACCTCTACAAGGCACCTTACGACTCAGCCAGCTTCCAAGAGGACCAGCTATCGTCTTACCCTAAATGCCCAAATCCAAGGATCTACATGCCCAGGCCATGCAGTTACGAGTTTGGAGTTCCTACCTTTATAAGCTCGAGCCCTTACCCAACATTTTACAAAGATCTGGCCAGTCCTGCCATTGATGCAGACCCCCTCAGTCTGAACGGGTCTCACTACAATGCTGTCACCACCCACGACAAGAGCTTTGATAACACTGGCAGACATTACGGACTGAAACCAGCGTGGGGGAAAACCGGCAGCGGAGACCGGAGTGACTGTGGGCAGATGCAAACAAGTGCTCCCCACCCTTACTGCAGTGGGGACTATCCCTGCAGGTACAGCCCCAGCCCCGCTCCCATGGCCCCGCCGCTGCAGACGGTCATCACCACCACCACCAAGGTGTCCTACCAGGCCTACAAGCCGCCCGCGCTGAAATTCAGCGACAACCTCTGCGATATGAAAAGCCTCCAGGGCTATACCCACATGGCAGAAAATGTCTCGGGTGCCATCTATTCGGGGATGAAGATTCAGGAAGACTTTGGGATGATAAAGTCAGCACTGCTCTACCAGCATGACTCCATCCCCACAAAGTCCAAACCAGCCGAGAGTGCAGAGAGCTATCGGTATGGGCTCCCTCTGGGGAACGGCTTTGCAGAGCACGAAAACCAGGCCCTAAGGTTTGACAGTGCTGAATATTGACTAAACGGTGCCTAAATGGCAAATACCTGCAGATGGGAGAACAGATTATTGTTCTGACCATGTGGGTGCTAAAGCAAGTGGTTTGGGATTTGAGGAGAGGTAAGAAAGCAGTATATCAAGACAGCTTTTTCCCAAGAGCACCTTTCTGGAGCTGTGTGCTGACTGAATTATATTTTGCATCTAATTTCAAAGAAGCCCCACACAATCTCTAACACGGCACAAGGAGCTGAGCCCAAAAGGCATCTGGGAGAAGACAATATGGAGGCACAGCTCCCCTGGAAGTCAACAGCCTCCTCTGACAGCAAGTGCAATCCACTTATAGCTACAACTCCTGCCAGGTACCTTAAGCTTTGAGAGAATCCTCCATTTGTAAGAAAGAAAAGGCTATTCAGGTAGTGGAAAAAAAGATGAAGTAAGGTAGCTATAAATTATAGTCAACTGAAGGAAATGGCAGGGAAAGAAAGAAATAAAAGAAATGTGAAAGCAAGACACTTTGCGGAATAATTCACCTGAATGGTCCTTTCACCTGCCATGATCCTTTTGATGAATGGAAAGATCAGCTAAGTTTCTCTGAAATGAGAAATGAAAAATCTGAAACCTAAGAAATGAAATACGCTAAATGCAGGTTGTTTTTTTGATCCCCTGTATCAAGAGCAGAGACTACCCAGACTTTCTATGTAAGGACAGCCCAGCTCAGCCACACCAGGAACTGATGCCCTGTAACACTCAGCCTGGAGGCAGGAAGGCTCAGGTGAGCCCCACCAAGCCTGCTTAGCATCACATGGGTACCAGGGTTAACATACATGGTCCTTAAAACCATTTGCAGTGAAATCGGTTTTTGCTTAAGGGGGCATGGCAAGCTGGTCAGATCAATACTGCATGGGTATTGCTGCAGAATTCTCTTTACCCGTGAATACAACTCGTCCTGTCTAAGAATGCAACATCCCAGCTGCTTAGCAGTACAGGTCAGTGTTGAATGCACCTTTCCTGGCTCCCTCTCTGCACTCTGTCTCCATCAGGTCTTTCTCCCTCTCCCAAGGGACAGCTAGTCATTTTTCTCTCTGCAATCATAGCTCCCCATGACAGCACTACTTTGGAACTTAAACAACCAGCCAACAGAAGGTTACAAAACAGACATCTCCAAACTGAGCTAAACAAAGAAAAGGTAAGGAAATACATTCCCAAAACCATCCTTAAACTAACTAATTCTTTGCAAATCTGGAAAGAAGAAAAACTAGAGCAATGCTGGTTTAAAACTAAAGATACTTTGAAAGCTGCCTAGTACTGGGGAATAGAACCCTCACCCAAAATGTGTGTGCCAAGCAAGGAGCTAAGTAGATACAGGGGATTGGTCAGGGTTAAAAAATTTCTTTTGGTGTCATTATTACTAAGTTACCAGGTATCTTTAACTTTTTGAACGCTTTTTTTTACATCTGTCTTATGTATATTTTTGCTATGTTTTGAGTAGCAGCATACTACTGTAGTCTTTCAATAAATGTGAAATCACAATTAAAAGCAAGGCACCATGTCAAGTAATGTAAGCAGCTAGCTAGTTAGAATTATAAGGTTCTGTGCATTGAAGCCATCATTTAACTGGTAAACAAATTTTATTTTCAAAGCACAGCAGACAAATATCTGAGGTTTAAAAATAGTTATTTCTGATGTAGTATATTTTCTTTCTTTTTATATTTTTATGAAAAACAATGTGTTCAGTCTGAGATGTGAATGAGCCCCACAGAAATTTAGTTAATAGCATCCTGTTTCAGCAGTGGATTGTTCACCATTTTAAAAATTCAAGCCAGGTAAAGATCAATTTCACAAAAAGACTAAATTAATTCATCTGCAGCAAGCTTACCTGGTCTTTTAGCTTTAGCGTATTTACTGTATTTCTCCCTTGGCTTTCGTTAAACTCTTATTGCAATTCCTCTACCAAGTGTTTTAAATTACTGATATGAACACATTCAGGTGAACAACATCAGTTTGAGAATTAGCCCATACACTAACCTTTAAAAAATTTTAAAAAAAAGGTGGTTTGTGAGTTATTACCCAGAAAGATTGATGCAAAATGTTAGAGTTTAGGAATATATAACACTGCCTGTTTACAGAACTGGAATTTCTCATCTGCATGTGAAATCATATTGAGGCATTTGACATGTAGAATAAAAACCAAGGCTTGCAGCCTTATAATTTTTTTCCCCTTTTAAACTTGTAAGAGTGGAATAAGGCCAAACAAAATGACTAAAAAGCTGAAAGATTCAATGCAGATGGGAAAATCAAGGAAAATATTAAAGCTGTAAATTGCTCTATTTTATATTGATTTTAGAGGAGTTAGCCAACCACAAATCAAGCACAAGTTATTAAAATACTGCATGCTATTAAAACAGACAAGCTGTGGGGCTTGCATGCTATTTACATTACTGGTATAAAACTTGTCATTGTAGTTGTATGCTTAAATCATTATGCTATCCAATAAACACAGCCTTTTAAGCAGAATTTTGTACACCAGCAAAGAAAATGCAGCCAATTGTGTTAAGATGCTACTTTTAGGGTGTGGGTTTATTTATAATAAACATGACAGCTGTTCAAGCACAGTGAAAAGCTACGGTGGCGATTATCTTGCTGCATCATCTGTAGCAGTATAACAAATAAAACCACTCTAAAGGTTATTGCAGTCCTTCTTCACTTTGCTTCCTTTCATATACAAGTGTCTGGGATGAGATTAGCTATATGTTACCTTTTTCAGATAAAAGATCAGATGGATACAGTCTAGAGCTGTAGACAGTTTTTCTCTTCGAAATACATAAATAAAAAATACATAAATGTAAAGGCAATGGGATCTTCTATAACAAAAAAAAAAAAAAAAGCTGAAATTGAAAGCCTCATTGTAGGTTTATACAGCTGCAGGATTGACTTTAAAGCATGTTCCTCAGGCAAGGCAGCCTCCTGAAGCAAGATGGTCCCTGAGTAAGCACATTCTCTTCCATTAATCATCCCTTTCAAGTGTGGTTTCTGGTCCTACATTGAGCACCTGAGAGGAGTCCTTCACCAGCCTGTACCCTGTACTCTGACAGACATCTTTATCTAACAAACTCCAGTTGTTATGGCAAAATCACAGAGTGCACAGAGGAGAAGCTGCTTTCAAATCTCAGCCTCCTGAGGCTCTGGCTTCATATGGGTTACAAGGGCCCTACTGAGGCAAAGCACCATCTGTCCCCGCGCTGAGGCTGCCTTTTGTACCAAAACAGAGCCCAAGTGTTGAATGGATGCCTCCCAGAGACAAGAGGCCCGTGACAATGTTTTTCAACCGTGTGCCCTCCAAAGGCAGCCATGTGTCACACGCCTGACAGATGCGAATACATGTGAGTATCACGTCATGGCCACATCTCCTCCTGGAGGGAGGACAGAGCCGGGCACACTGTCCTGCTCCAGGACCACATGTATCCACCCAGTCCTGTTAAAGACCTCCTGTGAGAGTCCAAGCAATTTGCTTAGCTCTTGTTCGTCTTCTGGAAGCAGGCTACCTCAGGGCGTTTCAAATGTGCTAAATGCTACAAGCAAGGCATGCAGGCACTTGGCTGTTTTGGGCTTTTTGAGCCTGAAGTAGTCGATCTCTTCATTTGGGCGTACAAACCATCACCTTTAACAACAGAGACAATCTTTTCTCTGAGTTCAATGTGTGGAAGCCACCACTGTAAGAGAGTAGAATATGATTTGAGAATTTTTTCTTCCTGGGGATTTTCTGGGCTTTCTTCTGGATTTCTGGGGTTTTTCTTAGTGTCTTTTTTGGGGGAAGCTGTCCAATACAACTGAGACAGCTTTCACCAAAGTAGACCACGTTTCCTTAGAGACATCATTTTGTAGGATGCACAGTGCAGCTCTAGGGATGCAATTAGGAAAGCTCATATCATTTCCACCCTTATCAGTAGAAGTCACACGCAGATATAAGAAGGGGAGAACTGAGGCATTCAGTGTTGGAGTGAAAAGTTAGTCCAGGCCTGTTAAAATCCCTCTGCCTGACAAATAACGAGACTGGTGTACAGAGGTTATCCATGCCTGGATTACTGCCCTTGGTTTTCTAGCTGCCTAAAGTTAAATATCTGCCTGTCACTCACAAGCAAAGGGAGCAAAAACCAGGTACTGTTGTGTCTGGGGAGACACAATAAAGACGCTCTCACACCTGCCAGGTTCAGCAGAAAGGAAGGAATAATGGCCTTTATTGTTTACATTATCTCATTCTTATACACGTCCCAACTCCACAAGGGATTGGAGAGCATGTTACTTCCTTCTCCATCTCACTGGAGAAGAAAGGTGCTCATCAGAGTTCTCATATCATAAAAGGAATGAAAAACAGAAAATACCGTTTAAGTAAACACTGGCTATTATTTACATGAAACTGTGTGAGAAAGAATCTGACTCCAAGGTTAAAAACAGAAAGCTTACAAAAACCAGGGCAACATACTGTTTATGTAGTGTTACACCTGGGATTGTGCAAAATGGAAAGTGCATTTCAACACAGCACCTCTCTAGGCTTGCAAGTCTACATGAGACACGAAGATCAGTGGGATGACACAGGTGAGACTGAGTATCACAGAGAAACCTCACTAGTTTGGCTCAACTTCCTTCAAACAAACAGAAAAATGAAGTTTACACAATCCCTGTAAGCTTCAACATGCATGCTGGCGCTTGTGATGGTATTTGGGAGAAGGCAGTTTCAGGTATTTTGGCTGGCATTTGAGCATAGCATCAACACCTTTAAGGACCACAACCAAAGGAGGTTCTTTCAACAGAAAATTACCAGCGGCTCTGCTTGCTTTGTTTTGTAAAATAAGCAGGGAAGCAGGTGCATGAGGATGTTCTCAGAGGTGCTTTAGCAGGGCTCACAAACATCCTGAGTCTCTTTGTTCCATCCTGTTGCCTTTCCTTCAGTTTCCTGGTTCATAGCAAGAGCATGGCACAGCATCTCTCTCCTACCTTTATGACAAAATGAAGTGTTAAGTGACTGGCTTGCAGTGCTGATACTGCAACTCCACACCATGCTGCAGTCTGGCTCAAACACTGGTAAGTCCTGTCTACAGCCTTTCTGTCTTCACGTGTGTGAAATGTTGGGGACCATTACAAAAAGCACTAACAACTGACAGGCACAAGGTCCTGATAACAAAATTTAGACTTAAATATTTCTCTTGTGGAAAACTAATACAGAAATCACTTAAACATCAACCCCGTGGTTGTGCCAGATCTCTTATATTTGATGGTAATTAGACTGGAAATGCCCCACAGGCAACCAAGAGCATTTTCATCTTGTTCAGCAACATGGACAGTGGGATTGAAGGTACCCTCAGCAAGATTGCTGGTGACACTGAGCTGTGTGGTGCAGTCAGCATGCTGGAGGGAAGGGATGGCATCCAGAGGGACTGGAGAGGCTGGAGAGGTGGGACTGTGCAAACCTCATGAAATTCAGCAAGGCCAAGTGCAAGGTCTTTCAAGTGGGTCAGGGAAATCCCAAGCACAAATACAGGCTGGGGGAGAATGGATTTAGAGCAGCCCTGAGAAGGACTTGGGGGTGTTGGCTGATGAGAAGCTCAGCATGACCCAGCAGTGTGTGCCTGCAGCCCAGAAAGACAAATGTATCCTGGGCTGCATCAAAAGTAGCGTGGCCAGCAGGCCAAGGGAGGTGATTCTGCCACTCTGCTCTGCTCTGGTGAGCCCCCACCTGGAGTGCTGCATCCAGCTCTGGGTCCCCAAAATAAGAAGGACACGGACTCGGTAGAGCAAGGCCAGAGGAAGCCACTAAGATGCTCACAAGGCTGGAGCACCCCTCCTATGAAGACAGGCTGGGAGAGTTGGAGCTGTTCAGCCTGGAGGAAAAAAGGGTTCTGGGCTGACCTTGTAGCAGCCTTCCAGTACCTAATGGGGGCCTGCAAGAGAGCTGGAGAAGGGCTTTTTACAGTGGCATGTAGGGATAGGACAAGGGGGAATGGCTTTATACTGAGACAGCGTGGGTTTAGATTTGATATATGGAAGAAATTCTTTACCGTGAGGGTGGTGAGGCAGAGGAACAGGTTGCCCAGAAAAGCTGTGGATGCCCTGTAAGTGTTCAAGGCCAGGCTGGATCAGACTCTGAGACACCTGGACTAGTGGAAGGTGTCCCTGACCATGGCAGGGAGGTTGGAACTACATGATTTTAAGGTTCCTTCCAACCCAAACCATTTGGCACATGATCTTATGAAACTGGGTGGCAGCATCAGAGGAAGAGGAGGGAGCCCATCACTGGAAAAGGACAGTCATGGGACATGGCTAAACTGTACAGAGAGGAAAGGACACACGGGCAGGGAGGGGACATCACAGGGTAACTGCTGCATCATTTCCACTGACAGTGGAGAGGTGTTTTCACATCTGTAATATAGGGATGTAGCCATGAAGTAGGATTCAAACATACTCTTAGAGGTTAACGCATGGTTAAATTCTTTGCTACATACAGTCAACTCCTACTGAATCTCTGCCTGAATTCTGCCGTGTGTATTATGGTACTTTCTTCCTTCTCTCTTCCAAGTCTCACCTTTGAACTTTATTTTACCTGGTAGTCACCTCTGATGTTTTATTTCAGTAAAGGAAACAAGTATATTTTGTTTCAGAAAATATAATGTTGTTTTCTTGTACCTTCATCTCAGCAAGCTATGTGCAAGTGGTTAAAATCCTTTGGATTCCAGAAAGCAGATTCCCATAGCCCCACGTTCCACCCAGTTGACTTGAGGTAGAAGCAATTAATCTGTCAACAAAGTCATCACAAAGTTACCATGCCAATTAATGAGGAACAGGGAGGGGAGAGAAAAAAAAGGTATAATGAAGACAGCTTTCCATTTTTGCTCAGCAAACCTGAGCTGCCAGCTTGGCAAGGCAGATAGGAATCAGAATTTCTGAAACAATTCCCTTTCCCTCCATGGTGCTTCTAGCAGTTATTGTATTGAAATTATCTCCTCATTTTCTTGCCACTCACTCTGAAAAACATTAAAAAATAGGAAGCTCAAGCTAATGTTGTCAATTGAAGCTTAAAATGAGCTTTTTTCCCTGCCAAAACTACCCCTGGATCAGACACCATATATGCCATTTTTATTAACCATGCCTTCTGCAGACACAGGAGAAATGTAAGATTACAAAGGACCAAGGAGAAAATTCATTATTATTTTTGCAACAGAAATACATGTAGTTTAGAGTATATCGTGTACTCAAAGTTTCTCCCCTGCATCAGTATTAGCAACATGCATTTTAATAAATTTCTTACAATAAACAATAATAATAATTTTTAAAAATGCTACGGGGAAAAATTCCCTCAGGTTTCACTAGAGCTGTGAATATTACAAGTGGGAATTTCTGTACAAATAAACAATACATTGTGGCTTAGTTGGCAGCTTTATTTCATATGATCACAGAATGGTTTAGTTTGGATTGGAAGGAGACCTTGAAGATTGTATAATTCCAACTCCCTAGCCCATGGACAGGGACACCTTCCAAGATGCTCAGTGTCCCATCCAGGGACACCTAGACCAGGATGCTCAGAGTCTCATCCAAGCTGGCTTTGAACGCCTCCAGGGATGGAGCACCCACAACTTCCCTGGGTAACCTGCTCCTGTGCCTTGCCACCATCACAGTAAAGATCGTTTTCCTAATATCTAATCTAAACCTGCTCTTTCAATTTGAATCCATTTCCCTTTGTTCATGCTCTTGCAAATAGATTCTATCTGTCTTTCCTGAAATTTCCCTTTAGGCACTGTAAGGCTGCTCTAAGGTCAGCCGAGAGCCTTCTCTTCCCCAGGCTGAAGAAGTGTCTCAGCCTGTCCTCACAGGAGAGCTGCTCCAGCCCCTGAGGATCACCAAGGCCCTGTTCTGGACTCGCTCCAACAGGTCCATGTCCTTCCTGTGCTGGGGACCCCAAAGCTGGATGCAGCACTCCCGGTGGCGTCTCACCAGAGCACCAAATACACATTCAATATATAAATACCTTTACCAGTAATTATACTAAAGAGAGTCTAAAGACGCTCTCGCGTATCATGGGGCCACCTTCAGGGAACCTGTGACGTGGCTCTCGTCGTCAGGCTCCGCTCCCGTTGGGCACCACTCCCTTTCCAACAGCGTGGTGTCCCCGCTCCCCACGGCGCTGTTTATCCACCGCCTCCCGGCTCCTCCGCTCCATCTGGGATTCCCTGGCAGCCGTGACCGCGGCCGGGAGGGCGGTGCCGGCGGCGGGGCCCGCCCCAG
>VYXC01009628.1:544610-619499 GCA_013397175.1 Platysteira castanea | reverse complement strand
CGGCGAGCTGGGGGACGGCGGGGACGGCGGCGAGTCCCCCTCAGCGGGGCTGGTGAGCGTCCGTGTCCCGGGGGCTGGGCCTCTTTGGGGTCCTCCCAGCATGGAGGAGGTGCTGGTTTGGGCTGGAGCGGGAGCAGCCCGCGGTCCGTCCCTGAGGAGGGGGGCTGCTGCCGGCCCCCAGCGTGGTTCCATGGGGGCTGGGTCGCTCGTGGGGTTAACCCGCGTTCGTGGGGAGCTGCCCCGCTGAGTGCTGGGCTTGGGGAGCGGCAGCGCCGCGCGGGTGCGAGCCTGCGGGGACAGGGAGCCTGCCTGCTGTGGCTTCGGGAGGGTAGAGCCGGGCCTTGGCGGCCTGAGAGGTCCGCGGTTAATGAGGGGAGGTGAAGTTTTATTTAGGAGAGCCGGAGCGAAACTCGCAGGCCGGGCTGTGCCGAGTTTCATAGCCCGAGTGAGCGGCAGGAGCGCCGTGCTCCCCTTGGCGCTGTGAGCGGGTTAAGGAAGGTACCTGCGCACTCTTGGGAGGTCACTGAATGTCATCAGGTGGAACTAAAATGGAAACAAGCATTTGTTTCCATTCTCAAGACTGAGAGGGGATCTCATTAATTATCTCAGAAGCAGGTACCAAGAGGATGATGCTGGACTCTTTTGAGTGGTGCCCAGTGACAGGTTGAGGAGCAATGGCCATAAACTGAAACACAAGAAGTGTCACCTCAACACAAGGAAGAACTTCTTTACATTGGGGGTGGCAGAGCACCAAACAAGCTGCCCAGGGAGGTGGTGGAGTCTCCCTCGCTGGAGACATTCAAAACCCCCTGGATGTATTCCTGTGTAACCTGCTCTAGGTGACTCTGCCTTGGCAGGGGGGTTGGATTAGAGGATCTCGAGAAGTCCCTTCCAACCATAACGATTCTGTGTTTTATTGAAAATTACAGTGGTGCAGATGCTGAAAGATGAGTGGTTCATGTTCCTTCTGGACACTGGCCAAGGCTGGAGACTGGAAGGTCCAGCAGCACTGAAACCATTGCTGTCCTGAAACTTGCTGTACTCGTGGGAAGGGGTTTCATAGGGGTAGGAAGAGGTAGCCTTGCTGGCATGGTGGAAATGTTCTGAAAACATTGATGTGAATCATTTTGGTTTGAAGGCAAAGCTAGTTTGGAACAAAACAGGGGAAAATAATTAGAGCAAACTGGAGTTGTCGATTTGATATGCCCCATCCTGAATGCCTGATAAAAACAAGAGAAACAATATATTAGATTTTTAAAGGGACTTAAAAAACAAACCCAAACCCAAATCCAACCACAAAACAACGAACAAATTTTGCTACAAGAACCTTCTTGGTAGTGACTGTATATTACTAAAGCTGCCAGTAATCAGGCCCCATGGCAGGTGGATCCAGTTCTTGAGATTAACCTCAAATCCATTACTCTAATCAAAGGCCAGCAGTTATTTAAAAGCATGACTCTCAGCTGCAAGAAAGAAGTCAGTAACATTGACAATAAATACTTGTACTTTGAAATAGACTATCTTAAATTAATTTTTTTTTTTGCTTTTAAAATTTGTATCAGCATACGTTCTGTGCTGTGCAATGCTGCCGGTCCTGAGCATTGAGAACAGCACTGTGCCACGCGAGCAGTTCTGGTGATTTCATCAGTTACTGTAAACAGGTTGGTAACATTTGCTTGTGGGTGTTTTTCTTCTCTGTGTGGGAGGTCTTTATTGGGTCATATATCCTAGTTTCTATTTATTTGAGAGTAGTTTGTTTAAGATGCAAATGTAGAACTCTTGGTAAAGCATAGTATTTGTACACAAGAAATGTAGGTGGTTTGCTGCTATTCATTACATTTTGAAATGTAATTCAGACATCTAAAAAAATATAAAATTGCTGCTAGTGCTTGAAACACCAGTAATATATGAAAAATGAAGATTTGCTTCAATTATCTAGTACTTGTTCAGATTTGCTAAATTTACACAAATTAAAGATTCTGTCAAGCTATTGTATTTTGTCCTCTATTTGTCCCTGGCTTTAATCTTTCCTTAATCCTGTGTAAAGAGATTATGTGCAGTATGTCATTAGGAGTATCAAACAAGCTGTTGTTTAGACTAGGATTTCTCTTGTCTGTTTGGTAGTTGACTATTACGACAATTTTACGTTTTAGAACTTCACATCACTGAGGAAATAACATCATATAAGCATTAGTACGGAAAAGGCCATCTCAGAGGCTTGTTTTAACCAGAAAAGCTAGATTGGGCCCTTGCTTTTTCTCAGGTTGGTACAAATGGCAAAACTGAACTGCAGATTTGAAACAGAAAATGCAGAGAGACCACTGAGAAAAAATTGCACACCTGAGCTGGGTATGAGTGGTATAGAGTACAAAGTATCCAGAAGTCTGCTGTAGTAAAATGTGAATCTCTGGAGCATTTGTGTTCTAAATCATCATGCTTTGTCATTCCAGTATATGTAAGTATGGGGTTGGTATGATGGTACACAGACATGGTTGTCAGGGTATGTGTTTTTCATGCCTTGTTTTGTACATTTCCATTGAGTGGATTTGACACTTCTGTTTGATTACTGAAGGAATGTGCTGACTTTTCTCTACTTTACTTGATCAGGTGTTTTCATACCCTAAAAGTTAAAGTATACAGCAGAAAAGGAGTAAGACAATAAAATATATTACAGAACAGACAAAATGCATAATTGGGTCTGTGATGTGTTGTATTACACAGAACTTCTGGAGGGAAGGAACACTTTATGTGAGGTTGTTTTGATTGCACATGCCAAAATATTAGAATTGGACAAAAGGAATAATTGTAAGAGCATGTTATTAATATATACTCCAAAGAAAATTACTTGGAAAGCTAATAGGATTTAGGCACGAGAATTAGGGGATTTAAAGGTCAAAACTTGAGGTTTGTGTCTAGATCTTGTTCTGTTTGTTGCAAATACAACTTTTCCTCATGTTGTTTTTGGTCCACTATGTTAGAGAGCAAAAGGTTGAGCATGAAATATACGCAAATTCTTCAGATTTTTGCTGCAACTCTAGGAGTTCAAGCTAGAGCCATCTGTGGCAGGTATTGCTGAATCCCCTCGAAAAAACATACCTTAAATAATATACAATGATACTTGTTGAAACAGAGAAACACAGGCACCCAAAACTTGTTACATTTAACTTCATATGATATGCTTATGTACACCTGTACACAAAAAACATACACAGTTTATCATTGCTGACACTTAAGATGTGATGCCGTGTTTTAAAATGGATATAAGAATACCCTCAGAAAGTTTTTGTGTTGGTGCGTTTTTTTTAATATATATATATAGAGCTAACAATTGAGAACTTGCAAAATATATATGCAGAATGTGTCTTAACTTGGAATAAACACCCTTCATCATCTGCTTATTACAGGAGTCAACAAATAGCCTTGTTTAAAAAAGGCATTATTGATGGTATTAAAGACTAGAATGCATGCAGGCATTTTGGGGGATAAGATAGAAAGCTGAACTCTGAGAAAACAATTGGCTTAAATATATGAAAATCCAGTTTAAAATCTAGTCATAATTTGAGATGTCTGTGTTACTTTTTGTTAAATCTGATTTTTAGCTTTGTTTCAGAATACACTATTAAACCAGAAATCTTATTTTACTGTAGCTGTGGGTTTAGGGGAGGGGAGGTGTAGATAGGCATGGATAAAAACTTATTTATAATTTTCCCTGACAAAATGATGGTTGTCTGGTGCAAAGATCATAAATTGAGATGTCCACTAGGCCACTTGTTACTGGCATCTTGACAGGTGATGTGAGATTCCTTCCTGGTAACAGAAGCAGCAGGGAGTAAAACTCTGTGTTACGACTTTTTTGAGGAAGCAGCCTTTCAACTAAGAACAGTTTAGAAACATTGGTCTATTGTCCAGGCAGATGTTTCCTTTACACAGCAGGCTAGTCTACTTGAGAATGCATTGTTCACACTCCTTGAGAGGCCAGTTTTATTGTTGAATTTTGCCAGGCCTGTAAATCTCACGACTGAGTCTTGTTATCAGCTGAATTTGAGTTTTTTAGTCTGTTTGGACAGACCAGACTGTAGCTAATTCTGGCATAAGGATAAGGACTAGAGAGTTGCGTGCTGAATTCTCCATCTCCTATAAAGGTAGACTGATAGTGTGTTCCCACTGATTCGAGTTTTATTTTGTATTTTCGGACAGCAGAGGCAAAAGGAAGAGATAATGCTCTTATTCAGTTAACATTCAGTGGTTTGTTTGTGTATTAGCATTTGGGTTACAGTGAGTAAATGGCACAGTGAGAGGTTGTTAGTTTTTCCTAGTCCTGCATAAATAAGTGGGTGACTCTTGAGAGTTTGTGTAAATGTTTAACGTCAGGCAACTGGCCTTCATCTGAAGTGTTAGTGAAAGACAGAATTGTGTGTAATGGAAGCTGGGGTTCAGATTCAAATTTGGGTCAGGATTCAAATTAATATTTGCATGGATTCAAATATGACGATTCAACATTGTCGAATGGGGATTCTTTTCCAAATAATAATTCAGATTTAATCTTCCATACCGGTATGTGTAAGCTCTATGGTTCTCTCTGCAGGCCTTGTAAAACTGAGGAATGAACTTAACTCTTCAGCCATTACCATGCCTAAGAATTATGTAAACTTCGGAGCAAGCTGTCCATGTACATTTAGAACAAATCAGTTTATGTGGGTGAAACATGCAGTGGTTATCTTGCTGCTTCACCTCCCTTCCTCACTAACTTTTAAGCATAGAAAGCCTGCTTGCATTACCAATCCAAAACACAGTGTTCAGACCTTAAGTCTGCCATGGCACCCTGTGCAAAATTTGTGTTCTTATGATTTCCAGAACTTCAACCTTGCCTTTGTTATAGTTCAGGAAGCTGCTGCTGTCTGGAAATTCAGAGTAAGGGGTTCCATCAGAATACACCAGCTTTAAAGACACTTCTCTGGTTCCAGGGAATTATGACAGTAACCTTGACTATTCAGTTTCTGCTTACTCTGACCCTGATTGTGCAGTAGGCACCTTCTGTGGTTTGAAAGATTGAAAGGAACTAATTACATTTAAGTCTATTTAAAGAGCACATACGGATCTGGAGGGTGTTACCGTTTGAATACAAATAGTAGAGTGTCTCTTTCCCAAAATACTGTAAAACTACCTAGTCTTTTTTTTTTTTTTTTTTAAGGATCTATGTGAGAATGACCATGTTCTTCTGTCTCTCATTCTTTGTAACTGGATCTCAAAGCAGCTATAGTTTGGAAGAGGGCAGTGAATATCCTGCTCAGTTATGAGAAACATTCACCAACATAAAACAGTCTGGAAGAAGATTTCTCCTCAGAAAATCAAGGAGCAGAGAACTGTTTAGTAAAATAGAAGGCATTTCGAATTTAATTTCATTTTTGGCTGTCTGTGTCTTAAAAAAAATGAACCGTTACACAATTATGAAACAACTGGGCGATGGCACCTATGGCAGCGTGTTGATGGGGAAGAGCAATGAGTCAGGAGAACTTGTGGCTATCAAGAGGTATGTAGCATCTCAATTCGGTAAAGGTGCTTGCAAAATATTAAAGATTTTCACTTTTGACTTTATTGTTGTCTTCTGTTTGTGTAGAATAGAAAAAAGTCCCCTTTTAAAAGGAAATTAACATAACAAAATTATTTATTTAAATTAAGATGTTTAACAAAGTGATTGTGAGTCAGATTTCAGGTAACAGATAATAGCGAGACAGATCAGTTTAAGTTAAATCACATCAGTGATTTATGTTGGCTTGTAAAATTGCATGCTGCTTTTGTTCAGTTTGAACTTGTTTCCTTCTAAAAATGTTGTTAAGCCAGCACCAAAGGAGAAGCAAAAGTGAATGTGATTACTTAAGGAGTTTATTGATATGAATTGTAGGAATAGCAATCTTAACAGGTAGATTTGAAATTCCATCCCAGCCCCCCAACTGCATTAAGTTTCATGTGTTGCTACAGTGATAAATAACAGTAACAGTCTGGTCTGGTAAATAAAGGCTGTCTCCTTGGATCTAGTAAAGTGTTCTGTGTAATCAAGAACATTGTCATACTTGCCTTAAAAGATGATTATGAAACAAGAGAAGTTCTACTCAAGGAGTGGGGAAGTTCCCCTTGTATTCCTAGAGAACTGCAAGCAGGATATAAAGTGTAAGTTGAAATACCCAAAATTGTATCTTGCTGAGACTTTTTTCTCTCATTTATGGATTTATTGCAGTAAGATAATTGTAATATAATTGATTGAATTTTTCTTTAAGAATTTCTGAGAATTTCAGGTTTCTCCATATCTTGCTGGTACTGTTACTGAAGTTAATATTAATCTAAGCTAAGGAAAGAATCTCCAATTGATTATTTTAATTATTTTTAGCAAAAGGAACAACATTTTATGGGAAGTGGTTTTCATTCTCATGATTTCAGGATTTGGAATTCTATTGTGTGATTTTGAAGTTTGGGACTTGAGAGGGGACAGTTTTGCTTAAAGACAGTTTTATTTTAAATGAAAGTCTTGGGTTTAAATCTCTTCACTTTAGGTACTAGAAGTTTGCAGAAACACAACAGTGACATTCACAACTCCATACCAAGATCTGAGCAACACCAAATATCCACATCTGGATTTATGCAAGACTTACAAATAAATATATTACACTGTTATGTATAACAATTAGTTTAGAGGCTATGCTGTTGCTTGAAAAAAAGGAAACCTTTTTTTTCTGAAATTAATATCTTGGAACAGATTTTTGAAATGACTGATCAAGTCAGATGCTTAATTACAATAGTAAGCAGTCCAGATATTTTGCAGATTTCAAAAATATAATTTTTTGTTTTCCTAGAATATGCAACTTATGCATAAGGATGTGAATTTCCATGTTTTACGTGCAGTGCGATTGTTGCTCACTTTATTATTAAAAGCACAATTCAAATGATAGAAAGTGGTTTTACGTCCCTTTTACTTTGGAGTAACATGATTTCTGGCTCTACTCCTCTAAAAATATGTTTCAATGTTTGGTGATTAATTAATCACTGTAAATTTCTAACAGTTTTAAGCATTGAGTTTGGTTTTATTTATATTGCTGATGGCTATGCTAGAATGTTTTAAATTTAGTTCAAAATATAGATAGTGCTAGTCTTAGAAAATATAGTTTAGGTTTTCTTAGTCTAAAAGCATTCTGCACTGTTAACTCAAAATACTTTATCTTGGACTTTATTTCAGAATGAAAAGAAAGTTCTATTCATGGGATGAATGCATGAATTTGAGAGAAGTCAAGGTAAAGTGGTGAACATACCACATTTAAAAATAAGTGTCTGGTTAGGCTTGTATGAAGGAAAAGGGCAGCTCCCATGTCTAAGCATAAGGCCAAACTCTGTGAACTCCTTAAATGGTGACAGATTTCACAAAACCGTGGGCTGCTGGCAGTCCTAGAGGTCCTGCTGATTTGTGGAATATCCCACTGTTCTGAAGCAGTGGCCATGTCTCATAGCCAAGCCTCTTGTCTCTGAGAAACAAAATCAATTTCTTCTTCTTTGTGTATTTCTATGGTTTACCATCCTCCTCTTCCATTTTACTTCCAGATTTCTAGCTGTGTATCCATTCCTTATGTCTTGTATTTGGGGCATCTGTAGAAAGTACTGGGAGTTTTGGCTAGCCAAGTGGTAGAATAACACTTGAAATCCTGAGCTTAAATTCCAAAGCATTCCATGTTTTGGGCATCTGATTTTCTGTATATACAAAACTCCCTACTAAAGGACTTTAGATTTAACTTACTGGAGATTTCACACAAATCAGTATGTCCAGAAAGAACATCTGTAAGAGAATCCTTCTTCATGAGAGTTTCATGCCAAAAAGAAAAAAAAAAATGAATGCAGGGTTTTCTTATTCGGTTCAGTAAGCAAGAGCTCTTACAGCTTCAGATTTGTCTTTTCTTGTAGGGAATTAGGTTTTTGTGCTAATCTTTACTCCAGATCTGAGGTAATCCCTGCAAATAGGTTTGAACTGCTATTAATGTAGTTGTTGCTTTTACTTTGAAATTTATTCTAACTGCTGGGTTGTTCTTCTTTAAAACAGATTGCAAGATAAATAATGGGGTATCACATGAATATGTTGCGTGGATTCTGTGCTAGAAAAGTGTATGTTAAAAATTTAGTGCTGGTAAGGAGTCAAGGTCACAGTGGGGTTATCTGAAACTGTATTTTGCTCTGTTGCAGTCTCTGAAGAAGCTAAACCATGCCAATGTAATAAAATTGAAGGAAGTCATACGAGAAAATGACCACCTTTACTTTGTATTTGAATACATGAAGGAAAATCTCTATCAGCTAATGAAGGATAGGTATGTCTTTTTTGTGCAGAAAAAGTAGTGTGCTATCGTGCTTTATTTAATGATTCTCATACTACCATGAAGAATACATTGGAATTTCTGGTTTTGGCTCCTCTTGCAGCCCCATTGATGTGAACAGGAGTTGCTGCACCTGCTTACGTGAGGGTAGAATTCTGCATTGCTCTGTTACAACACTGCATATTGTAATGCTTTTGGAATTAAGTTCAATCAGTTGTTAACAGAAGAGTTTGCATGCCTTTGTGTAGAGCCATGAGAGAAATTCCAAATAGTTGTGTTTCGTTTTTTTTTTTTCTTTTCTTCAATAACCTTCACTTTAATGTATGAAGGATTGGGTGAACACTCTTCATGCTGTTTTTGCTCGTAAGTTTGGCTTAAAGTGGAGGTGGTGCATGCATGCATGCTTGTAAGAACGGCCTACATATAGGCTAACCCTGATGTTGCAATCTTGGACAAACAGTACATAGCAAGGCTTGCAAGGGACCAAAATAGGACCTGCCTTTTCAATAACATTTTCCTTTGCTGGATTGTTTTGCCTTCAATGTGTGTTTCCTGCAGTCTTTACCATGCACTTGTATTTCCTAATGTGCCAAGCTCTTGGTTTGACATCCTGAGGTAGCTGCTGGTGACATGAGCACAGCGTTCCTCTGCAGCTGAGCAGCATTGCTCTTATCAGGGTTCCCTTGGGGGCACCCCTGGGTAACGCACCTACCGGTGCTGCACTGTGCCACCTCTGCCTTGCTGCACTGCTGTACATCCCACGTTCACCTGGTCAAGCACACTGCTGGCCAACCAGCTTCTATAGAGAGAGAGCACCATGAACCTCCTAGCAGAGAAGTTCTGCTGCTGCACTTAAAGTGGGTGAGATTAAGGCCCAGTAGAGTTTTGAAATGAGTAGCATCTCTCTTGCTTTGACTTGATGGGTCTGTTTTCATGTCTTCATGATGCGTTATGCAAAATAAAGAAACATGTCTGTTCTGAAGATACATTATTTTTCTGAATTATGTGAAGTTGTTACCCTGTTTCTTCACAGAAACAAGTTTTTCCCTGAGTCAGTCATCAGAAACATGATGTATCAGATATTGCAAGGGCTGGCTTTCATCCACAAACACGGTAGGTTTCCTACTAGAGTTTAACTGCGTAGTGCTTTTTTAGAAAATAAGATCATGCACAGAAATAACTTGAATAAAATAACCTAAAAAGGGCTATTAATCATCTCTAATAAAATCATGGTTACCTGTTTCAAGTATGGTGCAATTTTAAGCTACACCTGAAGTTACTCTTTGTTTTCCTGTAACTGGATTTTCCTCTTCCATTTGGAAGCATTGGATGTTGTTCCTACACTGTTCAGTAGTTCTCTCTACTTTAGTTAGCAGATGAATAGACAAACTAAAGAAACTTGTATGCTGTGCTATACTAAACACTTCTGCTTCCTCAAAAAGATCTAATCAAAAGAAGCATTGCTACATCAATACTCGTGTTGACATACTATAACTGATACTCTACTCTTAGTGAACATAACTTGTTCACTAAGAAATTCAAACAGTATCCTTATCAAATACAACCTGGATTTAAATAGTTTAATAAGTGGGATGGTTCTAGGAATTACAGGCACAGTCTCAACAAGAGGTGAGGTGTGCTCACAACAATAAAAAGTTTCACAGCATTTGCAAAACTCCTAATGCTCATGTTAAATATCTGTCTGCAAACTATATTCTAAAATACTGGTATCAAATTTTTGCATGTAAAATGGTAGTAATTTACTCTCATGCTCAACTTTTTTATTTTGTGGTTGTTCTTCACATCACATTGGTATCCTTAAAACGTTCCAGAGACAATAAAATATTAGCTGAAAATAAAATAAGAAACAGTGTTTCTAGTGAGGTTTGATTTGCTTTCAGTGTACCCTGAAGAGGCTTGTTGGTGAATTAAATGAATAATTAGTTCTGTTCAGTATTATCAAATACTCAGAAATTGACATTTTCTTGTCCTTCTGATCAGGATCATGTACTGTTCTCTAAATGTTAGCATCCTCCTTTCCTACCTCATTTCTCTGTGAGATAAATGAGAAAATGAGATTTTAAGAAAAACTTCCAATTTTAAGTTACAATATTAATATTTTGGTTTGACCATAAGTGTATAAGGGAATAACAGGTATAATAAACTTGAACATTTGTATTTCATTGTAATAATTTCAGCCAATTTGTTACAGTTATTTTCAATTTATGCATGCAGAAATTCAATGCTTTATTCAAGCAGGTGGATTTCAATCAAATTAATGTATAACATAACAAATTGTGTGTTCCAAGTAAACAGCAGAATTTATTTGCTTAGTGACTTAACCACTGCCTAGGTATAGTGGTCCTCAAGCCAACAGCAAGCATTGAAGAAGCTTTATGTGCCTGTATTACTAATATTAGCATTTCTGAGCAGGATTTGGATATCCTTTATATGTCCGTATCTCCAAATTGTTGTCACAATGATAAATAACTAGTTAAAAACCATTCAAGGAATTTTATGAATCAAGTAAGTGTGTCAGATGCTCAATTTTCCATTAGCCAAAACTGATAAAGCAGTTGTAGTTTTTGCAAAAGATCTCATTCTGAAACTGGTCTTTCATTTGATGTTGCTGCAGTAGCCAATTATTTTTCCTAAGTGTGCTTATGACAGTTTACCTTTATTAATTTAAGAACACTTGGTGTAATAATCACTGGAGGGAAAACGTGTGCAGTTGTTGGGGGAGGGTTACAATGAATTTATGTTGAATTTATTTAAAAAAAAAAGAAGTAAAGAAAGAAAAAAGACTTAAAACCACTACATTATTCCAAAACATCCCAAAAATAAATATTGGAATACTTCTATTAGAAGTTGCTGCTTAAGAAGTGATTCCATATGATAATGTGCCATTCTTTTCTGTGTGATCTTCTACAGGATTTTTTCATAGGGATATGAAGCCTGAAAACCTTCTCTGTAGTGGACCAGAACTTGTGAAAATAGCAGATTTTGGGCTGGCTAGAGAACTAAGATCTCAGCCACCTTACACAGATTATGTTTCTACCAGGTGGTAAGTATATCAAGAATTTAATACATTAGCTTAACTAATTACCTTCCTATCACCATTTTAATGTATCTGTTATTTCCTTCCATCCTCACAGGTACCGTGCCCCTGAAGTTTTGCTGAGATCATCTGTCTATAGCTCACCTATTGATATATGGGCAGTTGGCAGCATAATGGCTGAGCTGTACACACTCAGGCCTCTTTTCCCAGGCACAAGTGAAGTAGATGAAATCTTCAAAATTTGCCAAGTACTAGGGACTCCAAAGAAGGTCAGACTTAAAAACCTCACACAATTATAGTACAAAGAAAATTAAATCAAATTATTACAAAATATCCAATGTTGTCTTTCAGAACATAGATATTCACTTATTGTTTCAATAAGTTTCCTGCAGACTTACGGCTTTCTCAACTGTATTTCTTTTCAGCTTCCATTGAGGCATATAATGCTAGTCTTTTCTTGTATATTGGCGTCTGTTGAATATCATACCATTATGTGTTGCCTTGATCTCCTCTGATGAAAGCCAGATAAAATTGTTTAACGTAGTTATTTAAAGCTATTCATAATGGAAAGCAAATCAGAAGTCTCCTAGGATTTAATTTGCCAGAGCCAATTTGCTTTCCCTTCTCACAAGTGTAATTCTTCTGTGCTGGCACCCAGAATTTGGAGCTTGTAAAAGTTACCACAATTAAGACAAATTATGCTTTTCTTATTTTTAAAGCATAAAAGAAACATTTCATCTCAAACACAGATGTCTTATAAATATTATTAGTAATAAGAAGTAATGGAGGGAAAATATGCAGTATTTTAGAGAGGAAACAATTATTTTCAGTTATTTTTTGGATGAGCTAAATACTATTGCAAGTAAGGTTTGGGTGGTGCATATAAAAATTGATGCAATTATGTTTACTTGAGTTTAAAAGTTGTTTTAGCAAATGGATGGAAGAACATGCAAGAAATGAATAAGGTTACCTTCAAAATTTTGAGTGAACTGAAAAAAAAAGACCATATGCGATTAAATATTTTTGGAGACTAAAGTAAGAAATGGCAGATGTATATCAGTATCTTATGGAGCTTGGTGGAATAACTGACCAAACAACAGTCCACGTAGATCTGAAAAACCTAAGGGTGGAGCGAGAAACATCAGTTTCATTCGTGTTCTACTGATATAAAATTTAGTATAATTCTTGCCCAGTAAAGGAGCTGTTATCAAAAAAGAAGTAAGGAACAGAAAACTTAAAACAGAAATAGATTAAGCTTAGCTAGGAACATGCAGAGCTTGAAGTGGTGGGAAAACATCCAAGAGAACATACTGAGAAACAGGTGCAAACTCGTGACAGAGCAGAGAGGAAAAGGTCAGGTGGAGAGTTATAGATGATATGTTGTGGAAGTGAAAATTGAGTCTAGAGGACTCAGTGAAAATTGGTCTGATGTGTAAAACAGTGCTTGCCATGACACAGTTGTGCCTCAGGAATAATGTGCAATAGGAGCAGTATGTTAAGACTTGAGTTTTCAGATGCAGATGTGACCTTTCTTAAGCAGATCGCAAGTCTAGGATAGTATGAGGAACATTTTGGTGTATATGAAGAATATCTGGAAGACAGCACCATGCTGGCTTCTGGAACATTTTCACTGTACAGCATAAACAAGCTCTGAAGTGCAGGGAGATCAGAGAGAGGTTTTCACTGTGTGCAGTAGCAGAGCAGCACTGAGGTGACTGCTGTGTTTTTTCCTCTAACCTTAGCTCCTTAAAGAGCTAACAGAAGCAAATCATGACTGTTTAGAGTTCGTCATTCCCTGACTAGAATGAGTATCGCTTAGGAAAGCAGGGAGCACTACCAGCTGAGTATTCCAGAGAAAATTCCAGGAAACTGTATTCCAGAGAAAACTGTAGCCTCCACTAAAGACGTTAAGAGTTGAGGACGTTGTAAGTCAGCCCTGTAGAACCAGGAAACTGTAATTAATTACTTTGTGCCCCTGTCATCTGCTGGACAGACTTGGGAATTTTCTCTCCTTGTGACAATGCTAAGGCATTCTTCAGGGAGATTGCTGTGTAAGAGGAGTGCTTAAATATTATGATAGGAATTATCACAACAAATAATGTATTTGTTACAAGTACTTACATTCTGAAAAATGTAAGCAGTTATTTTAATAGTCTGATTTTGCAGATAGTTTTACAAATATTATTTTTTCAGACGTGCATTTTCATTTATTCCATTATCCTGCAATAATGAATTACAGGAATTATGCCTAGAAGCTATCTTCATTCCAGTTAACCTTCCTGTGCTTAAGTCCATAACAACATATCAATGACTTCCGTGAATCTGGGTGTTTTAAATAGTGCCAGGCAACTATTTTGTTTCATTTTACAGATTAAGTTGCTTTATTTATTTTAATAAATTAATGAAATTGCACCATTCAAGTATTGGCAGTAGTGGTGCACTTGCAGTATGTGAATTTAATGAAAAAAATTGATGACAAACTCAATAGGAGAGATTAATGGAATGCATTTTCATTAGCTGAAGGTTGGAAATGGCACGTTAGGTTATTCCAAATTAATTTTCTTTTTATAAATATAAATGTACTTTTCATTTTTGCTCTTGTATTGTTTTCACCTTATCCCTATGCTTCACCAGCTCAACTTTCAGTCCTCGGTATGTTGTTGTAAACTGTTCCTTTATCACTATTTCTAGCAGACAGAATACCACCAAACTCAATAAAGAAGGGCAATGCAATGAAGGAGGGAAGTCTTTCTCCATTAAGTTAAATGAATGAACTATTCTCTGAGGTGGAATGGGGAGTCACTTGAAATTTTGAGACTTTTTTTAACCAGATGTGATTTTACAATTATATTTGAGGGTTTTTTGTTACCATGGACTGTGCTAACAGAGCTAAAACTGTTGTACATAAAAATATGAGTAAGAGTTATCATGATACCTTAAGACCAAATTGTATCAAATCAGTCCAGTTTGTCCTGTAGCAGTGTGATAAGCTTGGTGGACAGAGGAAGAGAACTGATATCAAGGTTTCTGATGCTGTCCCTTATTAGCATAGTTATGTATAAACTGCATGATAAGAGCATACCTGTTTGGAAAGACACAGAGAGTAAGCTTCACTGGCTGTTATTCAAAAGATGAACTGAATAGAACTCGAGTAGTTCTGCATCTGATGAAATTTTTAAAGGCCGTCTGGTGGAGTAGATTTTGCTACTTAAGCTAGTAGATGGCAGGCTGAGAAAGGATTATGTTAGAAAACAAGATTAAAATTTAGAAGGGTTTTTTAAATGTGTAGAAGTAGAGATGCAGCTTTAAAGGAATGTTTTCAGTAGTGCACAGGGTGATGTACTTAGGCAGGAGAAATCAGCTACTTAAATAGCTGTGGATAACCATCCAGCTAACACATCTATAGGAGAGGCCTTAGGAGCTATTTAGTGTATTGTGTGTCTAAAGACAAATACCATACCAGTGTGTAGGGACAGGAGTATTGCCCATTAACATATTAACCAATCTTTCTGTTTCACTCGCTGTATTATATCCAGTTTAGAGTTTTCCTTTTCAAGAGAGAAAAATCAGAGTCTAGAGAAGAAATAAAACTTAAAAAGCCAGACCCTAGGAACTGTTTGGGTTTCTTTAGCCTGTGCAAACAAAGACTGGAAGAAAGGAAAACAAATACACCTTCCAATGTATAAAAAGGCCACTCTAGAGGGAAGAATCAAATAGTCCTTCTTGATATCTGTGGATGATAGGACACTCAACAATGGTCTTTTATTTTCGTATGAGAAATCTCCATTTTTCTAAATTGAAGAGGTTACTCTCTGGAATAGTCTGTGTAGAGTGGTTGTGGATTGCCAGAAACTGGAAGCTTTTTGAGACTAACACTTGTCAGGAAGGGACAATGGCATGGACTAAATGATCTCTTGAGGTCTTTGATAGTCCTATAGTTCTGTATTCCAAGAATGCAGTTATCAAGCAACAATGGACTTCAGGGTTTATTTCTGGAAAGTTAAACACTTTTAAAAAAAGTTCTTATCTGGCAGTTACAGTTTTTTAATGTTGCAATACTGTCTAGTTGTAATTTAATCATTGACTGTCATAATGGTGGGATCAGTGCTATATTGTGTAGGCTGCATCATGGTTATACAGCTGTGGCATGGTGGATGGAAGGGCCTCACCTCTGCTATTTCCATAAAGAGGGCGTGTTGGGCGTGTTAGCTGTTGGGCTCATTTCTGTGGCAGATCGGATGTTCAGTACCATTCCTGGTACTGCTGCACTCTCATCTCCTTCAGGTAGATGTGTTCAAGTGTGTTACTCATGGTTCCACCTTTAGCTACAGGAGACCTCAGGAGGACTGCCATTGGAGACTGATACTGCATTCACTGGTGTTGTAATAATTGTCATGGAAAACAGGAATGCTTATTTTCAACTATATAGGAAGGAGCCATGCAGACCAAGCATGACCCCAACTACATTAAATTTTATCTAAATACCTCTTTGTTCTTTTTTGGTGCTGATTTTTCTTTCCTTTGAAACAGAGTGACTGGACAGAAGGATACCACCTTGCTTCTGCCATGAATTTCCGTTTCCCACAGTGTGTCCCTATAAGCCTAAAAACTCTCATCCCAAATGCAAGCAATGAAGCAATACATCTTATGAGTGATATGCTGAACTGGAATCCAAAGAAGAGACCTACAGCAAGTCAGGTCTGAGCACATGAATGATTAAGTATAAGGCTGAATTTTCTTGCATTGTAAAAAAATGGTTGGTACAGAAACCAATCGATTGCCATAATAGCAATGACCACAAATGTCTCCTCATTTTGAACACTTTGGTGGGAATGATACTAAGTGGTTAGAAAAGAAAGTCCTAAACCTGGCTCAGCAGACATCAGAAACTCTTCAGTTATTTCTGCAATGTTGTCTTCTATATTGGTGTATCTTAAAACTCTCTCTGTACAAGACAGGGAAATAGCTGAGGTTCAAGTGTTTCTATTGTGTCTATCAGTCACTTCTGCCACTTTTGTTTTCCTCCCTCTCTGTACAAAGGGAGCTACTGAAAACTTCGAAAGCTTTGCTCTTTGTGAAGCCGCAGATGGAATGCAGTATGGAAGAGCTACGGATTATTTTTACTTGGAATGTAAATTGTACTAAGTGGTAAGGAAAGAACTTTATGAGGAACATACCAATAGGTCACAAAGGTCACAATTTTTCTCCAAGTTAATTTTCAAAAAACGTATTTCAATTTTTCAATTGAAAATTTCAATTTTTCAAGGATATTTCAAGGACCGAAGATAGTTGCATTCTGTGGATTTTTTTTTAATTGCTCATACCAAATGTAATCCTATTTAGAAGGTATAAAAGAGGAATACAATTGGGAAAGAAAACAAATATTGCAAGTTATCCTAGGTGGATGTAATGTAAGTGATTCAGATGCAGTTAAGCAGATGGTACCGAACAGAGCCACCATTTCTCTCCACTTTATAAAGCATGTCTATTGTACAGTGATGGAGATGTATCTGTAGTCCAGTACTATGTACCTCTACACAAAATACTGTATGGTGCTTTATAAAACAAATAACCAGCTTTTAACCTAGTGAGTAATCGAGGAAGCAGCTGCGGCAGTTGTGTAATCCACAGTCAAAAGGGAGAGTTTAATGCATACACATGGCAATGTGTTCAAAGGCAGCAGTTCTTGAGTGCAGCTGAGGCAAAACACGTCTTTGAGAACTAACAAAGAGTAGGATCATACCCAGAAGGATTAGCAGAGTGTGTTGTTTTGATATAGGAGGAGATGTGTTACTAAGGTGTGTCCATGCTCTGCATCTAACAGAAGACATGGAAAGGTCAAAGGAAAAGGATCAAATAAACATCTGCCTTAAGACAGACACTGTATTTTCTTAATAAACACCATGAAGGCACAGCAAGCACAGTGAATGTATTTTAAAGAAAAGCAAAAGCTGGTGATAAGAAAAATGGCGGAGAAACCTTGCTCATTAACATCCTCTAATTGTAGAACCCATGCATGGCAATCATCTCACTTCTGGCTTTTGTTGTTGTTGTTGTTGTTGATTTTGTTTTGTTTTTAATTAAAAACCTTAGGCTACTCATTGAGTTGCCAAAACACCGTCACCAGTGGAAACATGTAATAAGACATGTGGTAAAGGTAGTGGGGACTACTTCTTTTAAAACTGAAATTTTTTACTGCATAAATATAGAATGGTGTTGAACGTATAATGCATCTCAAAACACAGATTCCACCTAGCAATAAAGAAGGGAACAAAAGGATATGACTGCTGTCATATGTACAAGTGGATCAATCTTACTAAGTTATATGATGGGAAGAGTGGAGAACTGCTAGTTCTCAATACACACTTTACATATGATCTCATTCTGCATCCATCTTTCATCTGTGCTGAAAAGCTTGCTCAAATATCTCAGAAACCTGCTTCGATCCTTGATGAGGTTACCAAAGTCAACTTTTTGAAGTAAAACCAGTGTGTTATATCTTCTTCTGCAGGCTTTGAAGCATCCTTACTTTCAAGTTGGCCAAATTTTAGGACCTTCTCCACAGTATCTGGAGAAGCAGACTCCCGTTAAACCCATTCAGCCAACAGAGCCAAAGCCATCTTTACCTAAACTGGAAGCTAAGCCAGAACCTCTGTCTTCACCTGATTTACCTGACAATATGCAGCCACAGCCTCCGCCAAAGGTTAACCACCAGCCTCTCCAGCAAATTCAGTTGCCTCAGAATACAGCTAACCAGCAAGTACCAAAGCATCAGCAGCCACAGGCACAACCACTTTTTCCAATTATCAATAAAAACTCATCGCCTGTAAGTTGTCTTCAATAACTACGTAGATGGTTTTATTAAAAGTTCTTTGTATGTTCAGCCAGGTGATCCCTTGAAAATTGTCATATATTTTATTACAGGAGATAAAGATAGATAACTAGGGACTAATTGAGGATATAACTGCCTGCTTATTAAAATTTTATAGCAAGTCAGACAAATAGATTGCTTGTAACAACAATGTTAATTTATAATAGCCCTCACTGATATGCTTATGCTTTAATGGAGTTGAAACAGCTGTCACTTACTGACCTTTGAGAAACAATTCATAACAATACTGTCAGTACACAATAGAGAAGTGGAAAGGGAGAACTTCACTTGCCCCATGCAGGAAAATACCCAAAAGGGTTCATCCAGTTCCTAAACTTGTAAGAATTTAGCAACTAAGATTTCTAGGAAGATGAATAATAAACTTTGGTTTGTAACTTCTATTTTGCTTTTGATTTTACCCACTGAACTGCAATATGAAGTATGTTAAAAATAGTAGGCATTCAGAGAAATACTGGAAAGCAAATGATAGTCAGATGGAAGGCCAGTTTTAAAATTTAGTAATTTCATTGGAAGAGAATGTTAAAGAAAGGGCCTGACCAGCTTCTTTTATTTGCAGTATTTACTTTGGGGACACAGCAGTGTTCTGCACCACTGTGCTCTCTTTCTTGACAGTTCATCTACCACTGTTTAGAGCATGAGTTCAGCAAGATGTCAGTAATAGTGGTTGAGCACTGACCTGGGTTTGCAAACAGAGTTAACCTCACTAGTTCAGGTAGACTTGAGCAATTTAAGGATGACAGTCCAAAAGAACTACACTCCAAATACATGCTGGCATTATTGTTATGTTTTGTGCTTTAAGTCGTAATGAGACTATGACCAAAACAGATACAACACACTGGTAAAAATACCCTCAAAGTCTGTAAGCAGTAGTCAGGAGTAACACTAGTGATGCCTTAGGTTTTAACTTTTATATTTTTCAGATCCTATATTGCCTNATTATTATTATTATTATTATTTTAACTTTTTATTATTTTAATTTTTTTATTTAAAATAGAAACAAGCAGCTAGTGGCCCTCTGAATGGTGTACTAGGTCCTAAAACCTGCAGAAGACGGTGGGGTCAGACTTTGGTAAAAGCTGTGGATAGCTGGGATGACTTGGATGACCCTGAATTTGGAATGTCGTGTTCAAAGAAACCTAGCATTGCACTGTTAAAAGAAAAGAAAAACAAGGAATTTCTTTTTGGGTAGGTCCTACAATTATAAAAACAAAATTTCTTTTAGTAAACGGTGTCCAGAAGTAGATTTATAGATTGATTAAGACAAGTCTATAAAAATTCAAGTCATCAAAATTCTGCAAGAATGCCAAGAGTTGTATGAGCACATGAGCTTTGGGTGTGGTGTTGTTATAGTGGCAGTAATATCCAAACAGAATCAAGTTTGTTTTCAGGCACTGTATGGTTCAGGTGTTTGTTGTGTATTTAAGAAAGTGGTTTACTAAAATTGGACATACTAACATTATTTCCTTTGTGGGTTAAGTGGTTCTCTGTACTGCCTTTTAGCCACATTTGCTTTTATTCTGTAGCGTTGGATACATTTCTTTCTTCAAATCCCAGGTCAGGCTTTTGTGAGGTGTTATGTTTGACTGTTACTTTGTGGAAACAGACTCTGCTGGTAAAAGTAGGATAAGTGAAGAGCACTGTATTCTTCAGGGTAAGGTCAGCTTGTGATATTCTGGGCTGGACTTGTTGGTCACATGGTTTGAAAATTTTGATTTTTCAGTGTGCCAGAATCAAAAGCTTCATGCTGTATCCAGCCAGGAGGGGAAAACAAGGTTCTGATGAGAAATGATTCTGGAAGATCAAATACATCAGCAAAAGATTACTATATAAACCAATCAAGATATCTGCCTGGTAAGGTTAAAAGTCAATACATGTAGAAAATACAAGCTGTGCACAATCCACATACAGTACATTTAAGCTTCAGATTTCTCACTGGATAATTTTATTGTTCATAACCAGGCTAAATTTTCAAGTTTTGGACTAAATGCCTTTCCCAGAACAAACCTCATCACAATGGATGCAGCAGTTCCTGGCTATGTAAATGTGGCAGAACCTCAACACTGCTTGTACACCATAAATGTTCACAGGCCCTCTTATGAGCAGTAACATAAAAAATCCTCAGTAATATAAATCCAATGTCTCTTGGAATATATCCTGATTAACCCATAAGCAAATGTATGTGAGGACTAAAGAAACTACATATATTTTTTTCATCAGGAACCGTAGTGATAGGAGTAATGGATTCACATTGAAAGAGGGGAAATTTAGAAAACATATACAGAAGAAATTCTTCACTGTGAGGGTGGTGAGGCACTGGACAGGTTGTCCAGAGGAGCTGTGGATGCCTGGTCCCTGGAAGTGTTCGAGGCCAGGTTGGATCGGGCTTTGAGCAACCTGGTCTAGTGGAAGCTGTCCCTGCCCATGGCAGGAGGATTGGAACTGAATGATCTTAAAGGTCTCTTCCAACCCAAACCATTCTATGATTCTATGATTTTATATTGTGTATATTTACCAATTTTGCAGTGTCATCATGTTTGGGGTTTTCTGAACATAAGTTCTGATAACCACAGTCCCCTTCCTTGTAGGAAGTGTTTAGAAATATCCAGCCACTGGCATTGGTAGGAATTCCCACACTCACTTGCTTTCCTAAGGCAGTCATCTTTCTTTAGAAATAGCTATCTTAGTCCAAATCTGGGTGATTTTATCAGGAAAATAACATGATATTATGTAATTACTGGGAATGAGAACGGAAAGAAGGAGAAAGCAAAGAGAATGTTTCCTTTGGTTAGTATTCGGAATGTATTCTATAATCAAATTATTTTCTTGGTGTCTCATTTAGTATCTTCTATTGGTTACCATGGTTGTTTGTACAATTACAGTAATTATATCATAACTTCTGTAATCCACGTGTCAGAATGTAGGTGGCTTACAGATGAATTCCCCATTGTCAGGCAAGTTGTTTTGTTACAACATATGATTAATTTGTCAGGAATTCATTAGGCTAGTGATGACTACTGAATATGAAATTACTTCTTGAAAGTTAAATAGGATGCTCAGAGACTCTACACTTCAAGTCCAAGGGCAAGGAACTTCCCTATCTAAAGGTAACACAGATGGAATGGCCATCTGTATTTCTTACCTTTTTTTAAGCACAATTCTAATGTCTCTGTGGTTTTCAATGAGAAAGGCATAGATGTAAAAAATAATTAATTTCAACATGTAAGGGAATAATAGGTCCAAGGAACAGAGTTGTTATTTATCCATATTTCTTTAGTTCTGCAACCACTAGATCTGGGAGTTGCTTTCATGTGTTGTAACCCCGTTAACTCTTATAATGCTTATAACATGCTGAAGTAACAAGAACCACTTTGTCCTATTTTTTAACTTAACCCTTGAAGAAATAATTTATTTTAAGCCTTGGGAAGCCCAGTTTTTGAGAGATATTTTTAATTTGTGTGTTCCTTTTTTTACAACAAAAATATCAATTATGAGATTATGATTTTATAGAAACCAAGTAACTCTACTAAAAAGTCTTTTAAAAGTTCTCTTCAAAGCATGAAGAGAATTGTTCTTAAATCAGTGTCGCTGGTTTTAATGGTTTGGCTTAAAAATCTAATCAATGGACATTGTTAATTTACATTAATGGTGTTTTACATTATAAGACAAATAATTCAGTGTTGGTTTTCTGTTCTAGAAATGTCATTTGTTGGTTGAATTATGTTTGAAATTTGGTATTTATAACATTTTCCTGTATTTGTTTTCTAAGGTGTAAACCCGAAGACCGTCTCTTTAGCAGCAGTCAATAAAGAAGGATCACACGGAACCTGGAACAACCAGTTGTTTTCTAAATCACTGGTAAATGCTGGGGGAGGATTGACTTACAGCAGAAATACTACAGGTAAAAGTGTAATTGTAAATGGTCACTTTATATCTCCTCATACTTTATTTAATTAATTAAATTAAGACCATCTGGTTTAACTTATGCAGTTAAGTTTAGATTCTAGGCTCATTTTTTCTCTTGTTTTAGTGAGACTCTTAAAATAACAACTTTTTCATATGTGAAATTATGTATTTTGCTTTCAAAACATTAGGAAGGTATAGACTAGCCCCTATTTATAAAGTTCTGTCAAGATAAATTTTGTATATAATCCACCAAGACCATTATTTTACTATATTTAAGCAAATAGTTTGACCTCATTACTGCCTGCTCCCTGTGCCATGGAACACTATCAAACAGCAGTCTCACCCATGAAAACAAAATGGTGGGTGGTGTGCTCATGTAATAAAAGTGCTGCCTAATATTTTAGACATGTCTTCTATCAATATACTGGCCTTGTCCTAAATCCTTTGCTGCAAGGACAGTCCCCTTATTTCCAGGAAGGAATTTTCAGTGAGACTATGTTTTGTGAAGAACACTATTAACAGCACTTTACAGAGTGAAGGCCAACACTGGTTAAACACTTTATCTAAGATTTCACTGAGGAAAGCATCAGACTCTGGACTGAAATCTGTCTTCTCACCACCAAGCCTTATACTTTCAGGTACACTGTCCCTGTTATGGGAGGTTACCTTGTTACCAACTCTGCAGCCATTGTCCAGCTAGCCTGAGTCACTCTCCAATACTTACTTGCCTATAAATCCAGCTTTACATGCTTGTACAGCAAGAACTTCAGAAGGTTTGTTTACATGCAGATGCTGCACCCCTTTTTAATAGAACTTTAGTAGCCATTCTGCAGTGTCAACAAGCCCGATTTTCCCCTCTGAAAGTCAGGTGAGCTGAAGTTGTTCATCTGAATTAACATGCAAGATTTTAGAAAGTGGAAAAATAACAGCACCTACCAGAATTTTTTGTGGAATAGAAGAGATTTTTTAAAGCAGTCATCATGTGTATCTTTTTTATTTTCTGAAATAAAGTATCCATCTACCTCAGAAGTAATTTATTCATAAATAATCTTGCAAAGGAATCAGGCACAGAAAAGCAAATATCTACTTCCAAAAGTTTTCATCAATAGTCTAGACATCTACCTACTGAACTGCACTGAAGATAAAATTAAGATGAATACTAATGGTAGAAATCCTACATTTGTGTTACTACCAAGTATTTAAAGAAACAAAGCGCTAAAACTGATTTTTATATTTGAGAATACTTGATGTTATTTCCATCAGTATCTTAAATTGCATGTGATGTTTCATATACTGGGAAGACAGCAACATTTAAGACAGACACACATGAAACCAAGATAGATGGATCATGGAAATACAATATATGTAAATTATAACTTTTCTCTTTTCATATTGACAGTCTGAAAGTTGACACTGCTGTATTTAAATAACTATGTATAGTTTATTTAAGTGGGCTTTTTTTTCATCAGCCACAACATTGCTCTAAGGAAAAATAAGATAAGAGCAAATAGTTACAAATGCTTTATTTATGAAGGATTGTAAGTTTATGATCAGTCAACTTTGCAGATATGACCAAGTCTTTAAAATTGTAAATGGAATGTAATTGCATTGTTGGTAAATCATATTGTCAGTCTATAATTGGAATGGACCTTGTAAAGTAACTTGTTGGAGTAACATTTCCTGCTTAAGAAAACAAGGATAAGACATTATAGTTACTAATGTGTCAGATATTCATTCTTGCTTGCTTTTTTTCCATCCTCATTTCTTTTACATCACCTAGATTGGTTCTTCATACCCTTCTTCTAAAGTTCTGTCCTTCCATCTTTTTCTTCCTTTAATTTTCCTTGTCTACAGATGAGAACTTAATTATACCTATTGAAAAGCTATCGTGCAAAGAAAGGTTGAATGAAAAATTAGAGGATCCAAAAGGTAATTTATAGCAATTGTAGCCTGGTTCTTTGTACATTTCCTATTTATGTTTTACAGTTTCTTGTAAAAAATTTACAGTTATAATGCAGGTTCCTGATGATCCATTTTCAGTTGCAATCTGTTTCGTCAAACCTTGCTCTCTTCATTATGGCTTCTTCTGGATTCTTGGAACTTACTGTGTTTTAAAAGGCAGAAAATATTTTATTAGCCTAATTATAATCCACAGCAGGTCACTGGATAATGGTGAAGAAGTGATCCTAATGCAGCACGTGCATCTCCCCTCAGGGGTGGCTTGTTCGTGACAGCACTTAGGGCTTGCACTATTTCCTGTGTTTGGATTCTCGACCCGTTACACTGATCTTACAGTGCTGTGGTTGCACAGGTTTTGTTGGAGTTACCGTAGAATAAAAGGGAGGAAACTCAGGATTCCAGGCAGCCTAGTTTGTGCCTTATAGTTCCACTGCTCTGAGCTCTGATGTTATCACAAAGGTCTGGGAGTCTTGGTGTGAAGAGGAACATTATGGGATTGCACAAAGGCCAAAGATTTTTTTTTTGCCAGAAAAACTGGCAAAGCAGATACTGTGTTTTATTGCAGCTACCACTGAAGCTGTGATGAATATGCTCACACTTGATAAAGGTCAGAATAACTGACTCTGTATAGCCTTCTACTTCACAAATTTAATACTACTGAACACAGAACCATACCACTACAGAAAAGCACTTCTCTCTGGACATTGTGCCAGCACAGTCTTAACACTGTCCCAAGTGATGACAGGCATGAAGAAGGTAAGAAATTTTCTTGGATCAGGGAGTGTAAGTATTGTAACAGATCACTCTTCCACTGGACACTGATTTCAGTACTAATTTTGTGTGTACGTACACAATGCTTCTCAACTTCCACATGAGGATGGTTATGTCAACCTGCCCAGGGTAGTGCTGCTTTAAAGAAAGATATGGACCAAAACTAGGCACAAACAGAATTATAACCAGGGTTACAGAGAGAGGATAATTGGGTCTGACTTTTATAACAGGCCTTCAACTGTGGGAACTGTCAAAGTCAACTTCAAGTGGTGTACCACCTTCCACAAGAGAAATTAGGTTCCATTCTTTTAGACAGATTTAGGCCAAACACATTGAGCACAAGAGTAGTACTGAGCACTAGTTAAACCAGCTTCCACTAGAGCAAGTAGATGCAAACAGAAGGTAAGATCCTACATTTCTCTGCGACTCAGTGTAAACTTTTCTATGTGGTCTTAAGTTTAATGGAAGTACTAATAAAATGTTCACCCTCCTCTTTGTCTTTATTCCTGCTGAATTTCTGTCTGCCAAGTGCTGAAAAGGGTCCAACTAATATACAAAGCAAAGAATGAATTCAGTGAAAGAATGTTTTTCAAGAGACGAGCACTAGGGAGTTTTTAAAGAACGCTCATACTTGGTACTCTTGTGGTACTGCAAATATATTTGAAGTGACTGTAAAAAGTAGGCAAAGTTTTCTGAATGCAGCTGAAAATTCTAAAATTCTGTAATGTCAACAGGAAATCCTGGCTTTGTAAGTAGTGCTGCTTACAACCCATTGGGACTGTACACCTCGTCCTTCCATAAAAAAGAAGTTGGATCAGCTGGACAACGGATACAGCTAGCACCTCTTGGTGCACCTATATCAGGTAAGAAATACTCTTTTACTACTTATATCCAAGCCAAAGAGAAATGTTCATTTTCCATGCTTCATAAGAGATGTATTAGCCCTTGGTAAGTTTGTCCTCATGTTTTGTAAATAAAATTGTAGGGCATAAATTCTTCTTAATATAAGCAAACTGTATGTAGGTGTCTAGAGGCTGTCCTGATAGAGAAACTACTGCTACTAATATTTGTTAGATAAAAGAGAAGATAATTACAAAAGCTGCAAAGAAGATGTGGACCATTTGTTAAACTACTGTTCATTAGTGTGGTGATGGGCTAAGCAGAATTGTAAAATCACATAACTCCACAGCTCTATAGTAAATGGTCGTGTAGTTGGGACTCCATTCATCTGATTCGCTGCTGAAACACAGCTGTGCGAGTTGATTTGTTGCAATGCATGGATCAAGAAGGTGACAGGAGGACAAAATCTGCAACTCTCTCTAGACTGCTGTGAATAGTGCCAAAAAAAAAGGAATCACGTATGGTGTTCCAAAGGGAAATAAATTTACAGTTAATCTGTAATTAGAAGTGGAGTATGTGTAGTAGAAGTCAGAAAGGCTGGCAGATGGAGGTCAATTAAGAGACTCTTCCATGTCCTGGAGAAAAACAAGAATCCTATTGCTTAAACCACTCATATTTAGCTTAAAGTCTTCAGACTTGTATGGGAAGAGAGATAAGGACAAAGCAAATGGCAAGTTTTATCTCCTAGATGTCACTATTTTAACATTAACATTTTTGGTGACCCTTTGCTTTATACTGTCCAAGATGTAGTAAGTTATGCTCTCAATTGTTGTTGCTCTCTTAATTTTTTCTGTTAAGTTCTTTTATGCCATGGTTTAAATAATTGAATGTAGTATAAAAGATCAATTTTTCTGAGGAAAATGCCAGGAAAAGTGTCCTTTATTGCCAAGATAGTGTAGGCTGGAATCATACTTGCTGATGAAGGATAAGGAATGCCAGCCTACAATAAAGAGAAACAGTTTTCAAAGAGGTAGAGACCTGACTCCAAATTTCAACTCATTGATGTTCCCCCTTTTTAAATGTCTTGATCCTCACCTGTTCCTTAGCAGGTTCAATCCACTGTTGAAAAACACTACCAAAAATAGGTGATTTTCTCTAAGAAACAGAATGATACCTAGGCACCAAAAAAACCCATTCAATTTAAATGTTAAATTTTGTCTTAAAGAGTATCAGTAAGACTAAACTACAAAAGTAGGAATGCAAGGGGCAGGATCTACCTTGGGAATCCTAAGGAAACAAGGGTAAAGTATAGCAGGAGTCTGGATAAAAGAGGTCCCAGATGGCTGATTTTAAAGGCTTGGGAAAATGGTTGAATTGGTCGTGAACATGATGACACGTCAGCCCCTGCAGCAGGGCAATTACTTTAATCACATGAAACTTGAGGAAGTAGCAACTACTGAAATGTCAAAAGGGGAAATCTGAATAGGAAGGCCAGGAATACGGTAGTGCACTACTCCTAGTGCCTGAGATCAGATGGGTGCCAATATTAAGAGAGAAAAAAAGCCTTCAGACTTGGAATAAATCCTTTTAAATCAATGGCAAAATGGAGCAAAGAAGACCTGCCACCAAGTACACCAGGAGTTCTGAGCTAAGCAAGAGGGGAATAAAAGGCATAAAATCTCAAAAGGAACAAGAGGGTTTCCAGAAGCTGTCCTTCAGGCTAAGCTGTCTGAATCTCAATAAGTTTATCAAAGGTATAATTACATGCTTTTTAAAATATTTGAGATAGAAGGAAGAACACTTTCATTCCACAGTCATTTTGCAATAGGAAATACAGAGTTGTAGGCATTTGCATCAGTTTTTCCACTGAATTTCATTCTCAGTGTTTTCTTGAGGGATTGCTGCAAAACAACTGTTCAGCGGGTGAGAATAATACACACAATCTATAGGAAAAAATAATCTTATCTGAAAATAAGCATAGACAGCATGGTCTCAGGCACATGATGTCATCCTTGGGGCTGTCCTGTGTGGGGCCAGGAGCTGGACTCTACAATCCTTGTGAGTTCCTTCCAATTCAGGATGTTTTATGACAAATAGGAGACCAAAGCATCCTGCTACATTAGCATCCTTGAGGACCATAAGTCATCTCTAAGTTCTCATTGTTTTCTCTGTAGAGGAGTAAAATACCTTTTTAGTCATAATTAATTCTGAGTTATTTTTCCTTTCAGATTATTCCTGGAAAAGCAAAGCTGCTCGTCCTCCAATACCAGGTCCTACTTTCAATTCAGCAGCAAAAAACATGAGTATCTTAACTCACCCCACAACAATTCAGCGAGTACATGGGAGAACAGACTGGGTGGCCAAATATGGAGGGAACAGATAGAAAATGCCATCCTTTGGTTGCATTTGCAATATATCCAATAATATCCAGTGCAGCATCATATTATATGCTCTGTGTTCAGTTCTCCTGCACTTGGAAGCCTGAAAAGCCTATTTGCTCCAGCTTTTCCTAAGACTATGCAATTGTAAAGAAGAAAAAAAGACCTTGTGTTCTATTACCTGTATAGTACATATAATACCATGTAAAATACTGGCTGTAAAGTAGGATGCAGTGAAGTATTGTACAACACATGTTGCCAAAACGGAGAAGTAGATTTCACCTGACATTCTTCTATGGACAGATCTCCTGTTCTCGTACTCTTTAGAACAACTCTTAGGGTTGTTCATCCAGTGCAACACCTGCTGCTGGTATGTGCTTGAAGCACACAAGCAGCACAAAGAAGGGCTGAGGCAGAGCAGCACCAGGCTTCCAGGTGTTAGGCTGGTTCCTTAGCAGGAAGATGGGTGTGAAAGCACAGATCTGGCTTTGTGCAGAACATCAGTCTCCTGCGAGGATTTCAGAATTCACTTGTAACTAAGTTACTCAGGGTCTGTAAGGTGCAAATATTCATGTAGCAATGAGAACTGAAACCCTTGTAGTAGGACATAGGCAATCCACTGATAGATACTACACAAGGAAGGTCTAGAATTTTGGCTGATATAGGGCTGTTGAATGATACAGCAATATTGGGAAATAGCCTAAAAAGTACTGAATACTATATACCAAGCTGTGGAGTGAAGCCTAACAGTTAGATTCTGCTGTTTTAATTACCTTATTGCCATTTTTGGTCAAAGATCTGTAGAGATTTATCTCTGTCCTGTCAAGGGAGTGTCACAGTGACCTCTTAAGGAGCCTAAATCACTGCAGTCTGTCAGTCATTTTAAGGGTGAATTAGCCAAAAACGTCTAAATTATCACTAAACTCTTGTTCCTACATGTCTTTATTGGGTGGTAAACTAAACTACAGAGTTTGAATAAGCTACATGAGGAAGGATATTGGTCTGTTCTTCAAAGACATTGCTTTCTGTTTTAGATCTTAAAGGCCAACTTATGTACCTGAAAACACACACAAAACTTTAATAATTCAGTAGGTCACTGTTTATATGCTCATTCAGTACTTTCCCCAGCTTTTATGCTAACTTCTATAATAATATTGCCCAAAGGACTTTGCAATGTACAGTACATTGTTTATTAGGATGCTGAACTGGACTACTTCAGTTAACAACTGCATTTAGAATAAATGCTTTAGAGTTAATAGTGACATTAAACTTGCCATTTTAAAGTACAAACTGAGTATATTCTTTAAAGATGTAAAGTTGTTAATGATGACTTCAGGCACTGTAAAACAAGAAATTTATTTGTACGGCTTTTAGAAATGGATATTAAAATTTTAATTCCTGTTGTTGACCCAATGTGTCTTAATATACAGGTTACATTAACTTCCTGGAAAGCAATTTAATCCAAAACAGTTGTACCAAAAAGTCAAATATTTTGTTATGAAAATTGCACCTAAAGAAAACACCATTATTTTTTAATACTGTAGGATATAATCCTGTGCAAGGATAGGGTTGTCTGGTTAGTAATGCATTAGAGAGTTTAATTCAATTGCCATTGGTCTAGCATTAAGTAATTGTCATTCCCTTAGTACCAAGAGATGTCCCTATGCTACTTAAATGCATCTTAATTTAACTGTAGAACATATCTGTAACTTGCTATGGCAATGAAGGACACCCTCAGTGTTTGTAACAGGCATAAAAGCTATGATTTTGTAATTAAAAAACAAGATAAATTAATCACTCATCTCTAGTACAAGATGCCAATGGCAGTTAAAATCACAGGCTGGTCAAGGAATAAGTAATATGTTCATAGCTCACATGTCTGCGAGTCAGAGCAGAAAAACAAACAGGTACTATTTATGGCACTAAATATGGTTAGAAGAAACGTGCTGTCCTTGTCACATGCGAACGAACCTTGAAAGGGCTTTGACATAACCGTATCAGCCTTTACTTGTCCACAAGCAAAGCATGACAAGTGTTCATTAATTCTTGTTGCAAACAGCAGGAAAAGGCTAACAGGCTTTGTACAGTCATTTAACTCTGATTCATTGGTACACGTAGGACTGCTAGTGCAGAAACGCTTAAAAATTTTAGTATATGCTGATAAAGTTTCAAAGGGGTAAAAAGTATGTAAGGCTAAGATTTTTCTCTTGTATTCTCTTTGCCTGTATTACTGCTGTTTTTCCTGAGCATGAGAGTTCTACCACAAGTTCTAAATTACTTGTACCAGCAGTTCTCAATTCAAGCTTTTGCTTTTCAAAGCTCATTAAACAGCAGCAAAGGTTCACACTTTGGTCTAAAAGTTTAAAAGCTTACCAGTCCAGTTTTCTGCTCTCTATTGTCTTTATTCTGTTAAAGAGAACTGCAATTGAAATTCGCAAGTCACCTGATTTGAGACCAGTGTTATACAATTAGAAAACTGCTGGGTGGTGGCTGTTTGCAGTTTATTGTAGGAGATGTATTTATGTTTGCATCCAACTTCTACAGAACAAAACTGCCTCAGCAGCAATATGAAGAGGCAAAAAACCCCCCATAAAGCAGTTTAAAAAGAAGTGTCTTAAATGCTAATGTCTGGCTTACTAACTTGCTCAAATTAGAACAAAGACATGGAGACACCTGCCCACCAGTGCTGGGTCCTGAGCTGGGATTAGGCACTTAAAAGGGTGACATGTAACAAACCATCTGCTGTCTTGCACAGCGCTTATTTCTATGCAGGGAGGTAGGAGGGAAATGTGAATACAGGTGAACACCTGAAGCTGAACTCTGCAGGGTGATGAATAAGGGCTCTAAGAAGGTGCTCTGAGCAGTTTTTCCTCCAGATCTGTCTGTGCTCAAGCCAGCTCTGACCCAAGTTGTCTGGCCTGGGACTGGGCTGCTGGGACCCTTGCTGGAGCTGCACCCTTTCCTGGCCATATCCCTGCAGATCTGGAACCCAGTCTGATTGACCTGACATCCTAGCTTGACCTCAGCCCTGCCTCGTCCCTGTGACTTGCCTGGCAAACCACTGCCCTGCTGGCAGAGCCTGGCTATGGCCACTGGCCCAGCTCTGCGCCTCCTGCTCAGGCAGCACAAGGTCACTGCCCTGCCTGTTTGGCTGCGACAAGGGAGGAGGGAAGGAAAACCACAGGATGTGACCCTCCTGCCAAGGTACTACCCTAACACTCAGAATTCTGAGCAACTCCAGACTCTCACCAATCTAATGGACCAGCCGTGTTGCTTCCATCTCTCTCAGTACCAGGCACCAAAGAAAAAAGCTTGAAGAAATCGAAGCTCAGGATCTGTGCAAAAAGGGACATAAGTTAAATGAGACCAGAAAATGGATAGTTTACCATCCATGTGTATATTCCAGGGTATTTCTCTATGGAAGGTTTATATTTAGAATGATTTCGGGCATTAAGGGAATCAACTGAGGACAAAGACTGATCAAATAAGCCCTTTGGTCTTTAAATAAACTTTCATACAGCATTTTGTAAATCTAAAATAGATTATTCCCTCCAAAAAAAACCCAAAACCTAACTAAAAAACTTTAATATAATACTTGTCTGAATATGCAGTCTGCACGCTTTTGTTCTCTCCACCTCCCTCCCAGTTCAGATTTTTATATTTACAAGTTACTAGATTCAGGGATAGAATACATATACAATTCATGCTTGCAAATATATCCAGACACCCTGCAGGAAAGGCACCAAACTCTATCAATCCAGGTGAACAATTAGAGACAAAAAAAGCTGTGTAGAACACAAAAGTTTGCAATAATAATTTCTTAATTTATTTAAAGTAACATTTTAATAACGCTGTGCCTACAAGTCAGCATTACCTAATAAAGCGTATTTTTGATTTATGAGTAGTAATCAGTGGAATTGCCATGAGTGACATATAGCTGAGCACTGTTGCTTACAGGTGATTGCAAGGCATGGGTATGCATTTACTGATTACAGCAGAGCCTCAACACCGGCTCCGTGACTGTGTTTTGTGGGACCAGGTTCTAACACCCAGTGCTGGGAGAACAAACTCCCTGACTGACAAACACTGTGAAGGGATAAGCTGGCATGGAAAGGGAGTTGGAACATAATGAACACGTTTATTGTATTAATTACTAGTGACAAATCGGCCACTCGTCTCCCCTGGTTTTAGAGGTATACATGATTTTAGAAGGACGAGACAGGATGTGCTTTTAAGCTTCAATCCTACAACCGTCTGAATGCAAGGGCCAGAAGGTCTTTGCCTACACGAAGTTGCAGGGCCAGAAGCTAAACTATTGCTATACTCATATTTTCTTGCTTGCTTTCAGTGCAGAAAATGTTAAGACAGATATCATGACAAGGGCTCTCTATGTGGGTCCTTTAAAAACACAACCCACATGCATTAGGATATGAAGAATAGAATGCACAGGTAGCAGTGCCTTTTCCACTTCTGTGCAGCACATTTAGGCAGTTGCATTTCTGGGCTTCTCCGTCGTGTATCTTCAAGTCACTTGATGCTGATTTATGGCTTAAGAGGTTTTTCCGTCATCTGCAGTGCAAGCCGTCCAACCATCAGTAAACTGTGGAACAGAATAGTTGTTATAAAAAGAGGGAGGTGGAGGCAAAAATCCCATAAAGACCAAGAAGGGAGAAAACACTGACGGTAATTTCATTGAGCTGAACACCACCAGAAAATTGCATTTTTCACAGAACTTACCATGTAACATTTTTAAAACAATATAATCCACAAGTAAGTTAAATAAAATGTTTGTTCAATAACACAGACAAGAACAAAGGACAGGTGGTTACCTGGCACCGGCAATTATCCCAGGCATTGCCTTTTTGGAGTTGTAAAATCTCATTCCCATAACAGTAGACAAGGTGCCAGATGCCACTGTTGAAAAGAAGCCCAGTCAGAACCATTTGACACAAAAATGCCAGTGCAGCATTGCTACCAAACAGACCTACATGTACACATAGGAATGCCTCCCTCTCTGAGTAAACAATTCACTGGATTTTCTTCAACATCAAAGCTGTCATTACAAGGTTCTCAGCAGCTTCGGTAAGCATGCTCCATTGCTCAGCAGAAGCAAGGAGATCTCACTAGGGTTGAGACCACTGTCTGATCACCCACGAACTCTAATCCTCTGAACAGGTCACTAGCTCTCCCTCAACCCTTATTTGCAAGAGAATGATTATTCTCTCAAATACAGGGAGGCCCAGAACTGCCAGAAAGCTGGGATGGTGACAGTATTCACTATGTGGGAGGTAAATATTATTTACACTTCCCATTTCTCTGCGACATTCTGAACTGGAATGTGGCACTAAATACTACAACTGGAAAGAAAATAAGCCCACTTGAAAATACGATTAGAAAACAGAAAGCAATCCAAAGGATCAAACTGAAAGAGCAATTAACATCTTAGATGTTACTCCAAATTATTTTATCTCTAAATGTGGAGAAGGAATCCACCAACATTCACATGAAATTTACAGGGCCATTGTTTCTTTGAAAGACAGGTGAAAGTGCTGTATACCTTTCTCCAAAGCCTCAAGTTTGTTTGCATCAGACAGGACAAAAGGTATTCTAGAGATACTCTGTCAAGGCTCTACTTCTGCATTTCTACCCCTGAGGTACTGTGACCAGCCTAAAGCTCTGCAGGAGCCACAGCTGCAAGTTGCAAGGAGGGCTGAGGAGGAATTCATGAATGAATGAAGAGTTGTACTAGACTGTGACACATCACTGCTTCCAAGAGGTCCATTTGAAAGCACTCCATGCACCACATCAGGATATACAAAAGCTGCTCATCCTGCTTCCATGACACTTCCTAAAAGCCCATGCCAGAGATGCACAGCCACTCCCATAGCATGCCAGAGTGGAAGGACAGTTCACAAATGGAAATTGCTTCACACTGAGCTGCATTTTACATTACATTCCTTACTGACAATGCAGTTTGGTCCTCTACAGTGGCTTCATAGAGCCTCTCAGCACCTTGGCCCTGTAAAGCTATAGTATCATATCACTAGTCATATATCATATATCACTGTAAAGCTATAGTATCATAACACTAGTAACACCATGGAGCAGTTACAGAACTAGCAGGGTCCTCAAGAGGTCATCTAGGATACCCTAGTGCCCAAAGGCACAACCAGTTCCTGATAGTGGTTTAACCAGATATTACACTCCTGCAGCAATGGAAGTCCCTGAGGTTCACCTGATCTCATTCAGTGCTTCATAATATTCCACAGGGATATAATTCCACAGGGATTTCATCCTTCTCCTTCCCCTGAAGTTACTGCAAGCTACACCCACAACTTCTTGTACATTCTACTGTAAGCAAGCAGAATAGATCATTGCCTCTCTTCTTTTACATACTGTTTCTTCCAGAGTGTATGATGCATTAAACATGTACAGCTCCTCTGAGATGCTTGTGCAAACCGGGGTTCTGTAAGGCCACATACCACCTGTCACAGTGCTGTCACTATTGCAAAAATAGTGCTTATTCCATCACCACAGGCTAAAAACACTGCTTCACAACCAAAAATTTTCCACCTAAGTTTCCTGCACCTAAAGTGTTGGTCTAACAAATTATCTAATCTGGCAGAGGAGAGAGATATTTCTCACCAGCTCTGGATTCAAACAGGACAATCCAGGTTTTAGACCCAGGTGCTCTTACACAAATACCCCCTGGCTGTGGGCAGGAGGTCCTGCCACCACTTACAACATTTGTATAGGTAAAAGGGCGGCAGGGCAGCTGAAACATGCTCGAATAAAAAGGTTACTGTTCCCACCGCTTCCAGTGACACACAGTACTCGGCTGCCGAGCAAACTTACCGAGGGAAAGCCACACATTCTTTGGATCTTTGGACTGCTGGTAGGCGCCTAGTCCCGCTAAGCCGCCGAACAGAAGACCGGCAGCTAGAGAAGGGACGCTGCCTTGAATAAAAAATAAAGCAGTCAGCGAAAGAACACCCACAGAGTCAGCCCGCGAGTCTCCCGTACTAGTAAATCCACAAAAATAACCTAAGCAAAGCATTAGGGGTTAGGTTGAGGAGTTTTGGGGTTTTTTTAAGATCCTTTCCAGACCTCTGCGAGCACCGTTTCGATGGCAACAAGGACTCAGCGGCACTTGCGGGGTCATGCCGGCAGCGGGCCGGGACGCTGGGGCTGAGCGCCCCGCAGCCTCGGCCCCGAGCGGGGCGGGGCGGAGCGGAGCGGAGCGGAGCGGAGCGGGGGCTGCCTGCGGGCACCACCGGGACAGCGACAGCCACGGCCACCCGCACCCACCTGCCTTGGCGTAGCCCACGACACCGCCCGCCGCCACCAGCGCCGCGTAGCCGAAGCCCAGCCAGTCGTACTCCATCTGCGGGCAGCCGCGGAGACCCGCGCAGGGCAGGGCAGGGCAGGGCAGCGCGGTGCAGCGCCGACCTTGGGCCGCCCTCCCTCCGTCCCTCCCCGGCCGCCCCGGTGCCGCCTCCCGGAGGTCCCGCCCGCCGCCCGTGACAGCACCCGGGGAGGGCCCGCACCGCGCCGGCCCGGCGCCGGGGGGATTTGTTTGATTGATTGTCCATCGGTAACACAGTTGGAAAGTCAGAAATTAAGCAAAAAATCACCCACCTCCCCTCTTCTTCCCGGGCTCCACATCACGCCGGACTGCCAGGGGTTGGGAAGTGGAGGTTGCGGTCGGTCCATAGCGCCTCTTCTGCGCTGCTGCTCCCTCCTCGCACCCTTACCGTGCCCCAGCGTGGGGTCCCTCCCGCGACAGACAGTCCTGCACAAACTGCCCCAGCGCGGGTCCCTTCCATGGGGTGCAGTCCTTCAGGAATAGGCTGCTCCAGTGTGGGTCTTTTGCGTGGTCACAAGTCCTGCCAGCACACTTGCTCCAGGGTGGGCTCCCCTCTCCATGGGCTGCAGCTTCCTTCAGAGCACGTCCAGTGTGGGGTCCTCTATGGGCCGCAGGTGGATCTCTGCTCCATGGGCTGGAGGGGGTTAGCCTGCCTCATCATGGTCTGCACCACGGGCTGCAGGAGAATCTCCACTCTTGCACCTGGAACATGTCCTGTCCTCCTTCTTCACTGACCTTGGTGTCTGTAGGGCTGTTCCTCACAAAAGGTTCTCATTCCTCTCTCCAGCTGCTGCTGCTGTTGTGCAGTAAGTTCTTTCTACTTCTTAAATACATTGTCACAGAGGTGCCACCAGTGCTGTCATGAGTTCAGCCTTGGACAGCAGTGGGTCTGTCTTGGAGCCGGCTGACTCTGCCCAAGATGAGGGTAGTTCCTGGTGTCTTCTCTCAGAAGCCAACCTTGCCCTGGAAGCCCAATACAGATGTCAGAAGAAGGCATCTGGATTCCTCAGCAGCTCTGCTGAGGACGCAATGAGCATGCAGAGCGATGGTGGTGATGAGCTACAGGGCATAATCCCCAGCACTACGTGGAGCAGCCTGCCCAGCACTGCACTGGATGCAGTCCTTTGTCACAAAGGCAGGCTTGCTAACTGGTGCCCAGTGCCAATTCACTCAGAGACAAGTATTTCCATTTTTCATTCCAGTTTGCACAAAGTAGGGAGTTGGGTCCACTCACTGATCATCAAAACTTTATACTATGTATGCATTTTAACAAATTAAGGCAGAAGCATTCATTGATTACAACTTATATAACTTTTCTATAATTAGTACTCAACCCCCTTTTTATTTGCTACTTATATCTCTCGCTTCTCATGCTAACTAGTCCAGAGGTGCAGTTCTCTCTGTTTGAGTCTGGGGTCTGTTTTGAGTAGGTAGTCAATGAGTTGGTGGTTGTGATTGCCTGCTGCCAGAATTTACTGCTGCCAGTTACTGCTCAGTTCTGCTGACTTCGCTCCTGGTGGCTCTTGTCCATATAGCCCATTCATTTTGGGATTGTCTTCCCTTTTCCTTAAAATGAAAGATCAGATAAGGATATGATGCTCACAGTACAATTACCTAATCATACCTGTCCAGCAACAGCTACTGACTAACAAAAAAAAATTGCAAAGTTTCACTGAAACCCCTATTCAAATCTTGAGAGGCTTGGTATCAGTCCCAGTCCCTGAAGGAGAGTGCAGCTCTCCCAGTCTGGGCCTGCAGAGGTGCCTGGGACTGAGTGACTGGGGAGCAGCTTTGCAGGAAAGGTCTTGGCCATCCTAGAGTGACACAAGAAGTTGCCCAGGAGGCAGCACAATATGCTCCTGCAGCAAAGGTGGGAGACAGCACCCTGGGCTGCATTAGGCTGGTTGGGGCAGATAATCTCTGTGGTAAGACATAGCTGGAATCTTGGGAATTCTATTCTAGGCTCGGTGGTGGAAGGCAGGCATGGACATACTGGAGCAGGTCCATCAAAGAGCTGTGAAGATGATTAAGGGCTTGGAGCACCCTTCATACAAGAAGCATCTGAGAGAGCTGGAACTGTTCAGTCTGCATGTGAGGAAGCTGGGGGGCTCCTTATTGATCCATGTAAATATCTGGTGGGAAAGGGTAAAAAGCAGGTGGAGCCAGCATCTTCTCAGTGGTAATGGGCACAAGTCCAAATACAGGACATTTCATTCAAACATAAATAGAATAATTTTCATTTTGAAGGTGGCCAAACAACAGAAGAGGCACTCAGGCAGGCTGTGAAGCCTCCATCCGTGGAGATATTCTTCCCCAAACTGGACACAGCCCTGACCATGCTTTGAGAAAGGGGGATTGGCCTTGGTGGGCTTCAGAGGTCCCTTCCAACCCCATCTGGTCCATGACTCTCTGTGACACAAGCACAGTGAAACTGATACAAATTTCTCAGCTGATCTCTGTCTTCTCCCTTCCCAGATGTGCACTGAGAACTGAGCACTGATGTTTGGGCTTGTGACAAAATCTTTTAGGTATTTTACAGAAAGAAATATGTCATTAGGCCCATGACACAAGAGACAAATTATCTTCTGTCAGGGATTGTGCATTAATGTGTACCCAAAGATTTACTGAACTTGGCAAGTGTCAAGTCCTGCCTGTAGAGCAACACAAATGACCTGTCGATTGTACTTTCTGCTTTGTGGTTTTATTGTACTTTCTGCTTTGTGTTTTTTCCCCCAACTGCACTGAGGGTAGCTGTGCTTGAGCCTGGATAGATTTGCAAGGAAAAAAAATTAGAAGATCTGAAGCTGGACCACAATAAACTATGGTCAGACCAATTCTTTCACAAGGCAATGAACTTTCCTCCATGCTGCCTTCCATAAAGACTCTGAAGAAGAGGTGTGCAGGCTAGCACTTTGTTCTGTTTTATATGAACGGTTAAGAGTACAAATGTATTCCAGCTGAAAGAAAGTGAATATGGTTGTCGGGCTTTCATGAACAAATAAACAAAAAAACCAAACCCCAAGCCGAAAGAAACAAAAAACCCCAAACCAAACCCAAAGAGGGCCATCTACTGCTGCTTTACAAGCTCAGTGTCAAACCAGCAGTTTGCCCTAGGTTATCTGGAAAAGCAGACTTACACTGAACAAATGACACTTACCAAAACAGTATTTGTACCCTCTTTAGCTTATCACCCCTTTACATTCTTAGTTCATTCTCTCCTGTGCTGTGTTTTGCCTTTCCCATCTTTGTTTTCCTCCTGCCCCGTCCCCATTTTTGTCCTAAGGCTGTCCCTACTTGTCAGCTGTACTCCCCTTCCCCGTGTTCTCAGAGCTTCCTGTCTGGAAAAGACTTAAGACCGTGGATCACATTTGCTGAAGTTTGCAGTCTTTTGTGGAGGGAACTCGATTTGCATTTTTGTGCCATTAGACGGCCTGAAGCCCTAACACAGGGCTAATGACTGTCAGCAGCGACTTGCTGATCAAAGCCAGGCTGGCTCCTTTGTTTGAAGCAGAACCTTTGCTTTTGGTTTAAGTACCTAATCAAATCAGATAGAAAGGTTTAGTGTTAACCAATTAATGCTACTGTTTTGCTCTAAGTGCCTGTTTCCAGGCCTATTTCTAGTGCCTGTTTCCAGCCTCTTCAGGTGCCCCCGCACAAAAATGACATTCCCACACCAGCCGGGTGTTCATCATTCCTATGAGTGAGCCTTCATGCCCACATAGCAAACCACCACCGTTCTGGCAGGCACCAGCCCTGAGCCAGCAGGATTTGCTAGCCAAAGACCCTTCCTTGGATGACGCTCTGTCACCAAAGGTCTGAATCTTCCCTGGATTCCTAGCACGGGGAGAGGACGGAGATGGAAAGCAAAGCCATTACTATAGGGTGGCACTGTGAATCTGGAGCAATGAAAATTGGTCTTTGTTTAAATCCATTAAGAATGATTTGCAAAGGGTCATCAAAAGTGCCCCTCTGCTGCAGAGTAATGCCAGTAGAACTTTTTTTATCTCAAGCTGTTATGATCACTGGATATTTGTATGATCACAGGCTGGTTCCTGGTGGAAGCTGAGGGCCTTGATCTATTCCTGCACATCACGACAGAACACATTACTGTGACCTCTGAATCAGTGTGTCCTAACGGGCTGGTTTTGAGACCATCCTTCATTATGTTTGCAGCATCTTAATTCATCATTTCATGTTGCTGATGTCATTGATGACCTCACAGCTCACATAAGTCAGAATCTTTGATGCTTTAACTGAATTAGAAGCCAGCGGCTAAGTCTGAAGCCGGTGAGCAGACAATCCTACTGGCTACTTCAGTTTTATGCCTCTTGTGGCTATGCAGTGATTTATTCATGGACACCAAAGCTCCAGCCTTGCGTTTGTGGGTTTCAAAATGATGGTTTTGGGGGAGCTGTATGCTCACAAATTAAGTGAGACAAGGTTTGAAGGACAAGGCAGTGTGCTCTAACAAAGGAGTGGGGTATTGCAAGAGACCAAACCAAACCGGATTATGAGCTCACTGAAGTATGCTTGGATTTTCCTCTATTCTGCATCTGTGGGTGCCCCATCCCTGGAAGTGTTCAAGGTCAGGTTGGATGGGGCCCTGATCTAGTGAATGACAGTCTTGCCCATGGCAGGAGTCTTAGAACTAGATGATCCTTAAGGTCCCTTCCAACCTAAACCATTCTATAATTCTATGACTCTACATAAACATAACTCTTTTTCTCAGTGGGTTTTTTCTTTTCCTTTTTTTTTTTTTTGTTTTGGCGGGGGGGTGTGTTTGATTGGTTGGTTTGTTTTGTTTTGTTTGTTTGTTTGGGGTTTTTTTTGTGTCACTGGACTCAACTTGAGCAGCTGCCTGGCTCCTAGTCCTGGGATTACGTCTGCTCTATCTTCTTTTGGGCTGGTACAAGTACTGCTTGGCCTCTTGGCAGAGGAATTGATAGAGCTCAGACACAGGCAATTCTAGCAGCAGTGGGAACAGGAGGGCTGTGAGCCTGCTGGTTTAGGCTGTCACTGCTGCCAGACATCAAGCCACAAGCTCAACCTAAGACTTGTCCTCCCTTCTCTTAAAAAAATCTTGCTTGTGGACCCAACGCCAGGGAATTTGTTTCAGGCCCCCAGACCAGAGCCCTAGAGCAGCATTTGTGCAGGTGCCTGGTTTGCAGTGGCAGGCTCAAGCCCTGCAGGGAACAGGGGGAGGCTCAGTGCTGCATCCTGCTTCCCTGGACCCCCTCTCACAGCTGTGCTCCCGGGGGCTCTCTCACAAACCCTGCAGCCTGACAAGTGCTCCCAGACATTTTTGGCTGCTGTGCACACCTCTGATGTCAAAGGCACACACAGAACATACATCTTCCCAGGGTGGGGAATTTTGGTCGTATTTGGGTGTGTTCGCCTAAAAGGGAAATTGCATGAAGCCTGCAAGTTATTCTGCTGGCTTGGATCAGGCACCGTGAGCCGACTCATGTTTCAGCTCTCCTGTTAATTTCACAGTGCTGTGCTGTGGGGTTGAAAACAAGCACCTGACAGTGCTTACTGCCCCTGGAGAAATAGTGTGTCTGAGGAAGGTAAAAGCTTGTGAAGAAACCTTCAGCTCCCACATCTCACAGACAGGAACCCCTGTAAGAGAAAGCTCCACTTAATTTGAGGTTTAGCAAGCACTGGCCCTGTCAGCTCGTGCATCCCATTGAAACTACTGTGCTGCAGAGCCGCCCAGCAGAGTTCTCCATGTCTTGCAGTAATAGACAGTTAAACAAGCCTTGATGTTGAGTCCAGGGTTTGTTCTAGGCTAAGATAAAACAAGCAAGGAGTGAAGCAATGGTGATGTCTCCTCCCCACCACTGACAGGAGATGCAATGCTAGCTCCTCCAAATACCTTCTCCCCCCTGCCTCACACGTGGAGCTACAGAAGAGGAACACATGCTGCTTCTGTCTTTCATTTTTGATATATTGAGTATCTCAGATACTAGGGAATTAAGGAAAAGCGTTGCAGTATCTACACCAGGCACAGAAGTTTGCACAGTCATGGGGCTGCTGGTACAGCATCACAGAGTGGGTAAAAACATCCTTGATACCAGGAATGCACAAAGGTTGAGGAAAGGGATGATTTTCATTCATAAGCATGAATCCTGATCCCAAAGTGATGGCAGCCTGTGCAGATGTACTTGTCATAGCTTCAGACCTTTTTTGGCTGGGGTCCTGAGCCCCTCCAAGGATGGACACTGCCCAGCCTCCCTGGACAGCCTGTTCCTGTTTTCGTTTTCATGTCCTTGGAGTCAAAAGGCTGCAGTTCCACATACCTTACATCCTACAGTGAGATTTCAGCTCTTTGGACAAGGTGAGTAAACGTCTTTAGGAGCAAATAAGCAGAAGGGCATCCAGTGAGTTGTCTAAGCAAGTCAAAGTGACTTGAGTGGAAAGTCTGACTTGCTTGGGAAAGAGCAGCATGTCCCTTGCATGCCCCATCCTGGTCAGGGTTTTGGTGAGTGACTGAGCAGAACTGAAAACTTTTCTTCTTCATTTATACTGATTCAAGAAGGCAGCTACAAGTAGCACTGTAGATACAGCATTTATAAAAAGAGTCTACTGAGGTTTTTTGTTTGTTGGTTTGTTTGGGTTCTTTTGCTTTGCCATAATGACATAATGCAAAAAAGGAGGTACAGATACAGATTGCTCAGAGCCCAAGCTCCCTCTGTGGAGGTGCACCACAGCTGCTGAACTGAATCACTGCTTTTACTCTTGTGCAGGCGAGTCTAACCTTCCTTAACATCCTTCCTACCTACCCAACCCTCTCCAGTTTTTCATCTTTCTCTGTCTTTTACTGCTATTTCAAAGTAACACCAATATGGTAAGGTCTCACTGGTTTTGATGCACTTCTCCAGCTCAGCTGCCAGAAATCGTTGTTTTGTCTCTTCTGCAATGGTTAACTGTATTGTTCTTTCTACAAAAGAAAGAAGACTGATGAGACAGGTGTTGCACCCAAAAGTCAGTCACACAGTGAAAACAGATTAATTTACTCACAGAAAAGCATAACCTGGAGTAGCGTTCACAAAAGCAAAACAAAACAGAACAAAATTTAAAGAGCCCCCTTAAATAACATCTGGACAGAAATCTGTGATGTTCTTCTGGATTCTTACTTAAACAGGTAATATAACCCATAATATATCTGTATACCCATAAAAAATCTGTGTTTCTTCAGGTTCAGAGTGCAACATGCTGTTATATCCATAAGTTTCAAACTGCCAAGCTCATCGCTTCTGCTGTTGGGTGATATTTTGCTATTTGCCTCTAGAGTCTGAACAGTGAAATATAATGTTGTCAGTACTCTGGGCTACTTAAAATGTTCAAACAAAATGGTGAGCATGCCTTTATTTTATTTGGGATTTTTTCAGTTTGGGAAATATTCAGCTTGTTAGACCAAGGTAGGGATGCGCTCGTCCCAGACCTCTGTTAAGTCGCTAGACCTTCTTAAAATTCTGTCTTTAAAATAATTACTGGCTCTGAAATACTTCTATCTTCAGCTGCCACCATGACAGCAAGAGAGCAAAGCCCTCTTCTCCCCTCTCCAAAACACTAAACAGGATTTCTTCTCTGGAGGTAAACTTTTGGTGCCTCTCTGCAGGAATCTGCATCATCATTAGGTGTTGGCAGCTATAAAAGCAGAATGAGCTGACTGAGGCAGATCCTGTCTGTTCAGAACCTTCCCTGCAGGTTACCGGCCACGCTTCAGGACATCCAGATGTGTTGTCTTCCTGTCACAGAACTGCTGCACTTTGCAATCCAGTTTGCTAAAAGACCCTGAAATTTGCAATGTTTTCATAAAGTTTGTGGTAAATTGCTGTTATTCAAGAGGTATTCTTTGAGCCATCACTGCTTGCTCAGAAGAAAGGTAGGAGGGCAGCACACAGTCTCCCTAGATTCAGGAATCCCGATTTTTACTGCTTTTGTGCAGCTGACTGGGTCACTCAACAGTGCTGCTAACATGCTGTGTGAATACAACTGCAATAGCTACAGCAACAAGCATTCACAGGTTTGCTTCCTTACTTTGTTTTTTAAGACATGGTGACTGATACCTGTAACTTTTGTCTTCTGTTTGCAACGCTAAAATATTCTGAAGCCCCAATTCTACTTTTTTTTTTTTTTTTCTCTGCCGCATGCTTGGTCTGTTGGGATTTTGTGTGCTTTACGAAGCGTTTGCAGGGAAAATCTGCTCCGACGTTGGATGGCCTCCCTCTAGTGGCTGTTACTGTGGAATAAAAGTGATAAATAAAGGGCTGTGAACCCCCAGGTTCAGTGTTTGCATCAATCTCTGTATGCCATGAAAGTGAGTAAACTTGGGAAGAAGTCGTATGCTACATCAAAGTACAAAACACAATCACTACGTTACTGCCACAGCTTAGTTACTGCTTTTTCAGTCCTGAAAATACTTACCCTCCCCACTTTCCATCTCTCCCTCTGTGGCCTTACACATGACGATCTAAGGACACTGGCAAAACAAAATATGTGTGCAAATAATTTTTTTTAATTTTTTCCAGTTCAAATATTCCATTAAGTAAGACAAATATACAAGCTTCTGTTTTTCAGACATGAGCTCCTGTGCCTGAAACCTTATCTGATTTTTCTAACCATGCATACTGATCTAGTAAAAGAGCCTGTTTGCTATTACAAACATTGTCCCAACACATACTTAAAGAACAGGTATGATCTGGGAAATGCAGCATCTTTATTCCATTTCCAGTAGTTTTCTGTTATTCTCTGTAGTAAATATCGATATCTTTGACAAAACCCTGTGTGTAGATATAGCCGGCAGCTGTATTCCTGTGTTTAGGGTCTTGCTGATTGTGATTCGTTATACTTGTCTTTTAGACACAAAAAGTGCCAGAAATGCATGCCTATGTTTGTATTTTTGTAGAAAAAGGTACCAGTGACAGAGTAGCAAGACAAAAGTTGGGGCTGGAAAACATCCCATTAAAACTGACAAAAATGAAAAGCTCCTCCAGCTTCAAGAGGAGCTTTGCCCTGGTGTCTTCTTTTGGATCTCTTGTACTTTGGCCTCCAAGTGTTAAGTGGAAGGTGAGATATGCGGACAGTGTGAGACAACCCAACACAAGCTGTATCTACAGAACATCCCCAAAAATCCTGTCTCACGAGTTTATGTTCTGACACAGCAGACATTAAGATTGCTGCTGCTATTCTCTTGACTGCTTTTAGTGATGTTCTAGGCTGGGGTATTGTTATCGGAAAATACCGGTTTTATTTCCTCTGTCAGTGAAACGAAACCAATACTTTTATTCACACTAGATTTTCCACAAACTAATTCTGGCTGAAATTTGTGTATTTCCACTGATTTCAGTGTAGTTATGTCAGTGTGAAATTGCTGTCACTGATGCTGACTGAAGTTCTCAAATTTTTTTTCTCATCAACACAAATAACTATGTTATGGATTAAGGATTCTTGAAATAAAATGTTTCTTGCTAGCACAGGAAGAAGAAATGGAGAAAAGAGTAAGCATTACCATGACAACCTCCATGACTCTCTTCCATGTCAATCCACTTCACCACTTCCAGGTCACCTCCCCATGAAGTGTTGGACACAGATCCTGGGACGCCTGAAACGAGGTAACAGAAAATCAAGTAGTTAACCTCTTTAACAGCATTTTGTTCAGGTTTATGTCCACTTTCTAGGACCTTTCTCCACAGAACTGGGATAAAACACTTTGGAATACACATCAACAGATGCCTGGCTGCTAACCTTGTCAAGTTTCTTCGCTGAGAGCAGCTTTCATGACACAGACAAGATGTCAGCCCAAAACACCCAAAGATTTCATTTGAGAAATAAAATCCCTCTTCTGCAACAGCCTCAGTACAATACTGCGCATGATCATTCATGTCACCTTCTGTCCTAGGTTACAGTGTAAGATGTAACCAACAGTATGTATTCTATTGCCATCTCCACAAGCTGTTAAAGAAGGAGGGGAAGTGTTTGTTATCTCTTACCATGACTCACCCCTGATAACTCCCTCCGGGGGCTATCTCTGTTTATGTCCCATCAAGGACTCACTGCATGACTCATGGAATTACATCACCCCATTGTGAGATGCTCCGCCAAGGGGGAGGGACCAAGCCTTCCCACCTGGATATAATCTGGGGTTTGGAACAGCACAAGTAGCCTTTGCCTACTGGATTCCCAGAGGATAAGAGCTACACAACCACCACAGGACCTTCCTAGGAGGACCGAACCTTTCTACAGGACCACTGCTTCAACAGAACCACTTCAAAGAGGACTGCAGCCACCACCACCTAACCAGACTGCTACCAACACCCTGCCCGGCAGGGTATCAGGGTGTACCCTGACTCTGTCAGATTAAGCCAGTGTTTCTGTATTATTGCCTTGTTATATATATATTAGTAAGGCACTGCTATTCCTATTTCTCATATCTTTGCCTGAAAGCCCCTTAATTTCAAAACTATAATAATTTGAGGGAAGGGGTTTACATTTTCCATTCCGAGGGAGGCTCCTGCCTTCCTTACCTGTCTTTCAAACCTAGACACCTTCCCAAACAGCACTGCCCTCCAAGTGCTATTTGAACACTGGCCACTAACACATAATACCTTCACATGAATTTAGTGGTAAAGACTGGATTTTTGCTTTGGTTTTTGTTGTTTGTTTGTTTGTGGGTTGGTTGGTTTAAGGAAAGAGACTAACAGAACAAATTCAAGAATTATATAATTGGAAGAATTGAAACACAGTTATAGCCTGTGATGTTATATAATGATATATATAGATTTAGGCAGATCACAGGACCTATCCAGGATATAAACAGGTAAGAGTTTATCCTCTGCTTGTCACCAATTATCACCTTCTCCTTGTCACTAAGAACATCTTCTACTAGGCCAGGTTTCTCAAAATCCCATCCAACCTGGTCTTGAACACTTCCAGGGATGAGGCATCCACAGCTCCTCTGGACAACCTGTCCAGTGCCTCACAACCCTCACAGTAAAGAGTTTCTTCCATATATCAAATCTAAACCCACCCTCTGTCAGTTTAAAGCCATTCCCCCTTGTCCTATCCCTACATGCCCCTGAGGAAAAGTGCCTCTCCAGCTCTCTTGCAGAACCTGCTTTCGGCACTTTAAGGCTGCTCCAAGGTCTCCCCAGAGCCTTCTCTTATCCAGCCCCAGCTCTCTCATCCTGTCTTCGTAGGAGAGGTTCTCCAGCCCTGTGAGCATCACCATGGCCTGCTCTGGCCTTTCTCCAGCAGGTCCATGTCCTTCTTGTGTTGGGGGACCCAGAGCTGGATGCAGCACTCCCCATGGGGTGTCATAAGAGTAGAGAGAAGTACCACCTCCCTTGGCCTGCTGGCTGTGCTACTTTTGATGCACCCCAGGATACATCTGTCTTTCTGGGCTGCAGGCACACACTGCTGGGTCATGCTGAGCTTCTCATCAGCCCCAAGTCCTTCTCCTCAGGGCTACTCTAAATCCATTCTCCCCCAGCCCGTATTTGTGCTTGAGATTGCCCTGACCCAGCTGCAGAACCTTGCACTTGGCCTTGCTGAACTTCATGAGGTTCACACAGGCCCTCTCTCCAGCCTGTCCAGTCCCTCTGGATGCCATCCCTTCCCTCCAGCGCGCTGACTGCACCCCACAGCTCAGTGTCACCAGCAGACCTGCTGAGGGTGCACTCAGTCCCACTGCCCATGTCACTGACAGAGATGTTAAACAGTGCCAGTCCCAATACTGACCCCTGAGGAATGTCACTCATAGCAAGTGCCACACCAACTCACACCAAGTGCCACGCCACAAAGACCGACTCGTGACTTTTAAAACAAATGCAAAAAAAGACTGTACGACACAACTGCAGAACCACCATAGCACTTTGCCATAAACAGCGGTGTGGGTCAGCTCTAAGCAGAACTTCATTACTTTATTTCTCCCCTTCTATATACTTGGTTTATCAAATAAAGCAACATGATGAAAAGTGTGGTTTTGGTAAAATTCGGGAAAATATTACTTTTTCACAGAAAACATTAAGGTAAAGATAACACTTTATGAAAGAGAAAAAGAGGTAATGATGGCAGGGGATAAATGCTTTAAATAGCTTGGGATGTGCATTACCATCCGAAATTAAAAACCTGTTCATAACAGATGGCAGTAAATGTGGAGTGTTGGAAGTTTTGGAAAATGCTGATACAATGGCAAAGCAGAAAGATATCTGACAAAACAGGAATGACTCCAGGACATCCACAAAAATACTGGAAGGCACTGCCTTCCAGGAATACAAAACTACTGACTTCACATTATTTACCATCTCCCAAATTGAGCAAACTAGGCATCTTTGTAAGTTAATTAAAAAGTAGGGTAAAGTGTAGCTCAGTATGGGGTAAAAAAATTAATTTATCATACTTTTCTTTAAATAGTTGCTTGAGCAGATTTCCTGGGGTGCTGCTCTTAAAAAAACCAGTTTGTCTGAAAAGTGGTGCTGCTTATGAAAGCTAAAATAAATTTTGTCACAGGTTGCTCACTCTACTTTTGTTCAGCTCACATCTCCCATTCCATCAAAGTCAGCAGAGTTTTATCCCCGAAAACCAGGAACAGGAGAGAGCCACCTCGTGGGCAACAATAGTGAGCACTGCTCTGGGAACGAGTTTGCTGCCGCCAGGTCTGAAGAGCAGCCACCAGCAGCACTGCTCAGGTGTGGAGACAGCCACAGGAAAGACAGGTCAGCCCCTCTGATGCCTTCAATTTCATGCCTTTTCTTAGTGGTGGAGATTTGGAGGAAGGAAAAACGCTGCTTCAGAGCCTGAACCTCCATCACAGGACAAAGGCAACACCATCCCAAAGGCAACACCCCCTCTAAGCACTTCCCTTCAGTTTTTTTGCCATTACAATTCCAGTGTGAGCTGTTCTGCATGTGTTGGCTCCAAGAGGCAGCCCATTTCCTTTCCTCCTTGCATCACCCCCACAAATGATGAAGACAAACACAGGCAGCTTACACAACATGAGCCACTGCATCCACATTTCTGCAACATGCACACTTAAACCAACATTAGGCTGGAAATCTTGCAGCATAAAAGGCTGCCTGATTTGCCTTGACCTTCCAAGTGCCGTACTTGTGATTCCAGGGTCAAACCTAGCTGCCAGCAGGCTAATCTCCACCAGCCCCCTGAAACAACCTGTGCTTCCCCTTCAGCATTTCCTTACAATTTATTCACACTCCTATGCCACCAGCTGATCTGAGCTTTTCTCCTGCACTTTACAAGCTGATGCACGGGAGTTTGCTCTTTAGGAATCTGCCTGAACTGTTCCCATCCTTGGGAATATTATTCTGCAAGACATGATTGAAAACAATGGTAACTTTTGCTGGACACGAGGGCCATATGTTTGGGAAACACACAGGGCTTGAGGTGGGTCATATGTAAGTGGGCTGCAGGACATTTAAAATCAGCAGGGACATGCCCACCATGCTGCCTGACCCTCAGGCAGGGTGCCTGCCTTGCCAGCAATGTGCCACACGCCCACTCCAGCCCCTTGGCCTTCGGAGAGCCCCCACTGCCCACCACTCGCCCCCACTGTGCCTCAGCAGCACAGCAGTGCCCAAGGTGTGGATGGAGGCCACCAGTCCCCAGTCACCAGGCCACCACCCACCTCCATCACAGTGCCCACACTGCCAGCCTTGGCCCACCCCTGGACCAGCCAGCACCTCCTGGATGATCCCGTTCCTGAAACCAGTGCCACAAACCACCTCCCTCAACAGCGAAGGGCAGTCTCCCCATCACCACAGTCCTGAACACCACCAGTGTTTAGGAAGATGGAGAGGAGCTGGTGAGCAGTTGTGGTAGGATGGAAACGGTCACCTCTTAACCCTGTACAGCAACAGGAATTTGTCTGACCAGGCACATAAGACGGCATGCAAGAATGATTTGCTCTGAAATTCTGATTTGTCTATTTTCTTGTTTGCCCAGCAAGACAAGTAATCCCACCTCACCAGGGAAGGGAGGTGGCTGGTAAGATGGAGGGGCAGTCCTCAGAAGAAAAGATTTTCTTTCAAGATGAGATAGCAACAATGGAGAAAAAAACCCAAATACCCCTCCTTAAAAATGTACAAAGGCTCAATTTCATATTTTGCCACCAGAAATTTTCAGTGGTGTATGCTAATGCAAAAATGTGTGTGTGCAGGGGTGAAGGTTTATCTGAAATAAACTCAAGATTGTTGAGCTTCAAAGCAGACCTCAGAACCTGGAAAGAAGGAACTAGAACTCAGAAAAAAGCAAGAAGCTTATTTAAAACAAAGTGTTTTGATTTAAGGCAATGCATGTCATCTTCTTGAGCAGTTAGGTTGCTGACAGTCATGAGAGAGCTAAACTGCACCTCCTGTGTTTAGACATCTGATGGATAGTAAGGAAAAGGTCTCAGTTCTAGTAGCTTCCTTTGGTATGTTCTGGAGGAAGTTTTTCTGAGCTGTTTTTGACTCATAAACTAATTCTAGTGTATATGGGAAGGCTGCAATCCTGTATTAGAGGAGCTGAATTCTAGCGGGTGGTTCAGGAAACACTTGCTTCTCCCAGTGGGAGTGAGCTGGACTTGTGGGGACATGCTGGGTGCCAGTGACAGGAAATGGGAGAGCTGCTCTGCAGGAACTGCCAGTGCCCACCCCAGCACCCATTCAGGCATGGTTCTGCCAGCTTCCACCCTGGCTGTGTGCTGGCATCAGGGTTTGTATCTCAACATGTGCAACCCAGCTTTCTGTGTGGTCAGATGAATTTGCTCATAGATGAAAGGAGGGCTCAGGTGGTCTGACTGGATCTTCCCCCTAAAAAAGCCAAAGGCTGTTGGCAACTCAGCATCTGGGAATGTCAAGAAAATTCTCTGTTACTGCTGGACTGAAGTTTAGTTGGTTACATGCGTGAGTTATCAAAGATGTTACCTGATGCTGGTATTTAGAGAAAAAAAAAATCTTCCTTAAATTACTCTCCTCTTATTCTGTTCTTCAAGGAGTTGTGCTCTTTGAAGCCTCTTACACCAATGTCTGATAGTTGAAAAGGTAAAGGATAACCAAGTGAGGGAGCACTAGCCCATTTAGTAGCTGTGCTTTTTCAAGAAGACTTATTGAAGACATACCCATCTTTATTCCATCATCACTAAGTGCTGTTTCAGTGAGAAGCACACAACTGGCTGTGAGGAAAAGTATTATTCCTTTGCAGTACTTAAATTCCAAAGACTGTGAACTACATGTAGACCAAAGCCTATTTTAAGTTTTATCTTCTCAGGTGAACTCTAATATCTGAATGGTGGATAGAGGACAAGAGTAGTTTTTCAGAAATTCCACAGTTAAGAAGGTGTTTTTGTGATTGCTGCAATGGTATTGCAACACTTTCCCTTGAGCAGGTTTTTCAAAAGAGAAAGGTTTTGATGGTGAGATTACAACAACTTTGTGGGCATGAGACTCAAAAGCAGTCACAGGAAAATCCCTATTTTTCTAATGCTTTATTCCTATGAGAAGTTCTTGCTCAATCAGGAAGTCTCATTAAAATAATGGAGAATAGGAACAAAAGAATGAGGATTAGTTATATGAGTAATGATGCAGACATAGGTACAAAATACTTCTTTTTCTACAGCATGGCTTATTCAACCAGCATCACTGTCTGGAATCATATTAAAAAAACTTGAGTGTCTCTCTCTGTCTGACTTTTGAAGGGTGGGGACTAAGCTAAGGAAAATTAACAATTATACCAGGCAGAACAGACCCACATTAGTGTGTATTATTGTGATGTGTGCATTGCAGGGAAGGTTGTTCCAAGAGCCCATCCACAAATGACAGTGGGATGGAGAGGTACCAAAGCGGTTTTGAATTATTAAGCTGCTGTGGTGAAAAGCTCAGTGCAAGCTAAAGCGTCTGAAAAAACCTCAGGTCTGTCTGTTCAAGCAAATGGCCATGAGAAAACTTAAAAATAAGGAAATGGCTAATGTGGTAGATTAATTTACTAGCAGTGCTACTCCGAATTTTCTGGTATTTCTCTTTCATCTCACCTCCAAGGGATGTGAACAAGATGTTCCTTGACAGCTAACAGCTCTACGTGGGGAGTAAGGCTACTGCATCAGATAAACTGCAGTGAAGGACAACTCCCATCTCTCTTGAGACCCTGCTGGTTTGACTTCAGCATTATCTGCCACCACTGCAGACATACCTGTGGCCATTTTTCTTATTTTTCTGTATACCATTCAGCTCTCAGCTGAGGAGTTGCCATCAGGATGATGCAGATATATTTTCATAGTCTAGGAGTGGTTTAACACTCCACACACAAACAAAACCATCCACCATTTTCATTCCTTTGTGATAACTGACAAAATTAATAACTATATTAGCTACCTTCTTCCTGCCTGGGGAGAGCTGAGGTGAGTGATTCTTTGAGGTTAGACAGGCGCAATAAGGAACTGTGTCAAAACCACTTAGAATTGTGTTTAGCATACAGCTGGGTGAATCCTTGGAAAAGTAAGCACAAGCTGGAATACAGCATTATCTTCCATTAATTCCCAAATTCTGTGTCAGATTAGCAGCAACAAAAAACACACTGAAAGATTCCAGGTTTAGGCTGCTCAGGTCCTCAGATGCCTCTGTTTGATGGAAAGCAGCCCTGTGGTTCTGTGACCTACCCATCCAGATCAAGAGTGATCTGGGCTTGTGGGCTTGCACAGGACACTGTGAGCTACCTGCTCTGGTAATCAACTACCTCACACTCACACTGATGCAGAAGTCTGTCAGGTCTGCAGCTGGCAGAGACCGCATGCTGTGTACCCCATGTCCCTTTTGAGCTGGCACAAGAGCAGCTGTAACATGGTGCTCCTTTCCCACCCCCTTCCCCTGGGACAGATGACCCACGTGTGGGGAAGAGAGAGGAACCACATATTAGTGTCTTTTCTTGCATGGCAGCTCGGAAGGGCTGCTCCAGCACGGCAGGATGGGCCTGCAGCCTGGTTACGTAGCCAGGACATACCTGGGCACTCACGCGGGGCAGGGAGTGAATGGGTGGTGGCTGTGGCAGCCAGTTGTTACACGCAAACTTGCAGCTCAGGGACTGAGGGGATTGCTAAGCATTTAGCAGCTCTTATATTTCGACTGGTAATACTCAGTGAGTACTCACTGCCTCACACCGGTGATCCTGCAGTAGCCTGGTGTGTTCCCACACTCCCCTGCAATAGGTGCACCTGAGGAGGCAGGAGTGCTGGGATGAGGTTATTGATGCTGGGCTTGGGGTGAGATGGGAAAATCAGCATGTCTGGCTGTGAATGTTCTCATGCAGAGGGTTTTTTGTGGTATTCAGGAACAAAGATCCTGGATGAGGGCCAGGCCCTGCTATCTCTTACACTTGCCATCAGGAAAGTAAAGCAATAGGAAAGGAGAGTATTGGAAAACTGGTCCCCACAGCAGCAGGAGCTGTTGCACGTATCCTATTAAAGCAGGTAGAAGACAATGCCTCTGATATGTTTCCCAGGCTGCAGTAACAGTTATGGGCTCTTTGTAACAGTGCAGAGAGGACAGAGGCCAGCTTGCCAAGAAGCTGTCAAGAGGGGCTACAGAAAGGGTTTATTTTGGCAACAAAAAGCTTCTAGCACTCACCCATCTTGTGCACACTCACCATTAGCAAAGAGAGCAGAGGCGACAGTGCAACCACACTCCGCGGGTGAGCCAGCTCTGAAAAAGCAGTTTAGTCCAGTGCACTAGACCAGGAGTCAGGTGTCAGTGTACCAGTTCTGGCTTTGCCCATGGTCTGCTTTAAGAAACTGGGAATATCATTCCACCCTCTTCTGCCTGCTTCTGTGAATGGAAAATAAAAGCACTGATCTCCCTTGTAGTATCGTGTTGGTGTCTCTGAATGAGAAGTGCTGCGATTACTTCTTGTGACCTTTATTTTCCCACTTGAACAAGGTGCAAATTGCTAGTGAGGGGCAGAGGCGTATGTGAGTGGATGTACCCCTGTATACCCTGAGGGATTGTTTTCACCCGAGACTGCCTGCGTCCCAAATCGTTCACATGCTTTGACTATAATGCATGAAAATGAGGGCAGGAATTTGGCTTGGAAGGGGGCTTATCAACATGGACTGGGGACGCACACCTCTTTTGTGGCCATCAGAACCTACTTTCTGCTTTATATGAGCAGAGAGAGGAAAGGTGTCCCAGTGGTAACACTGCCGGCCTGGGACGTGGCCACTGACCTGCACTGTGATGGTGCGTGCTTCTCGTGAGACCCTGGGCAAAGTCATTTAGGGCCAGATACTTCAGACCTACATACCTTGGAAATGCTTTCCCTTAATTTCCCCATGCTTCTCTTTCTTATCTGAAAGGCAACTTTCAAGAATTTTCTGTCATGCAGGAGTCATGTGGAAGATAAGTGGCCTGATATAAATACCAAAGATAAGTTAAGGCTGTTACTTGAAAACCAGCTGGAAAGGATTGAAAGTCTTTAGCCTTTAAGGGGGTAAGAAAAAGTCTTGGTCTTCATTACATGACTCTAGGCAAGAAGCACGCTATTTTAAGATTTGGGACAAGTCTTTTTTTATCTTTTGTCTGAACTGAGATCATCATGGCTGATACTGAAACTACAAATATCTGTTTGGTTTAGTCCTTGCACGGTGTGCTATCCATCCAAACTGGTCCTTAAACGACTCCTCTGCTTGCCTGGAAGCCTGCAACTTTTTGTTCTAACAGCTGGACCACTGCCTGACATCATTACCTCCCTTTGATATGCCTGGAAACTTAAAGGGAGTGGCCTGGTCAAACTTGGATAGGAGTTTTTTGTTAGAGCCTGGAACTGAGTCCCGGGCTAACATCCCATGCACTGGGAGGGATGACTCCTCACCCCAGAATTGCTCAGCACTCTGGATCTGACTTGGACACATTCAGGTGAGCGTCTGGCTGAGTGTCATCCTTGTAAGTTTGGATTCAAAGTCCTGCGCAACCACAGCCTCTGAGCACATCTGTCAGAGCCACATGGCCACTTTTGGATAGGCAATCTAATGTAATGGCAAGGAAAAAAGGAAGAGGAAAAAACCGTATCTGCCATGGAAGTGTTGCATCTTTCAGATGCAAAAAGAACAACAACGAAAAAATGTATGCCCATACTGAAAAACATACAGTGGTTATCATGGAAATAACAATGAAATATGCAGATTATGTGAGCTACACAGTACAGTACAACAAAAGTCAACCACCTAAATTTTCTGACTGTGGAGAATGCATCTGGTCCCAGGTTTATGGCTTCTGAGGCAATGTAATAAGATCACAGCAACTGGCTTCCTGGAAAAGTGATCTAGCTACAAATAATATATGCTAATGATTATACTATAAATATCTTGATCAGTAATCGCTTGTGCTTCTTGTGCAGGCCAGTTGTAAAATACAGTTATCAGAAGAGCAGGCACTATACTCATAAAGTTATGTGATAATTTGAAAGTTCGAGTAAACATGCTCTGCCTCTGCTGCTGCTCCTGTGTTTGTTTCCCACAAGTTACAGCAGGGAGAATGTGGAAGGAAAGAAAAGACAGGAGAAGAAATTTACCTGTGCTTCCATTCCTCATATCCCTGCTTTGGGCTGCTGGGAAGCTCTAAGGAGCAGTGGAGCCCTACCAGGTGCTTCTAAAAGCAACATTCATGGGGGTGAAATCCTGTTCATCTTCCAACGCTTTCCCAGTCATGCGAACAAGGTAAAAGTAATAATAAATACACACAGTGTAAGATGAAAATACTGGTACTTATTCTGCTTCTCTGCACAAATCCTTGACCTTGTACAATGGAGTTTAGTTACGAGTACATGGTTTTTTTGCAATTATTATGGGAGAGCTGCTGTGTGTGGTCCCATAGAAAGGCATGTGAAGACTAGAAGTCGACTCTGCCCTGAGTTCAGATTTTTTGGGATAAATCTACTTCAATTTGTTGAAAAATAAAATTTCCCACAGCAAAATGAACATCTTGTACAAAATTTCTTCACTACAATGCTTACGTAGATTACATATTTCAATCATTATTACTTCTCTTTTCATCATCTCAGATTTTACAGGTGAATCATCTGAAATGTCTAAGGATTTCTTTTTGAACTTAGATCACCTGGCATCTTCCTGCTCAGACATGGAACAGTAATGCACATTCTGGACAGCACAGACACCTCTCCCTCAGTGCTCAAAAAGGGTTAGTAAGATTATTTGATAGATCAGTCTTCTAGAACAATTAAATTTTTCATCTAGGTTTTGCCAAAATCAACTTCAGGTAATACTTCTGCATGTGTACGTGCATGTGCACCTATTAAATATAATCATAAAATGGTTTGGGTTGGAAAAAGACCTTAAAGATCTTGTAGTTCCAAATGCCCTTGGCATTTGGGCAGGGACACTTTCCACTAGACCAGGTTGCCCAAAGCCCCATCCAACTTGGCCTTGAACACTTCCAGGGATGGGCCATTCACCACTTCTCTGAGCAGCCTGATCCTTTGCCACACCACCACCACAGTAAAGACTTTCTTCCTTATATCTAATCTAAACCTACCCTTTTTAAATTTAAAGCCATTCCCTTGTCCTATCACTGCATGCTCTTGTAAGAAGTCCCTCTCCAGCTTCCTCCACATGTGAAACAAGCACAAGTGTGTATCTACAGAAAAAACAAGTGAAAGCATGCTCAGCCAGGATCCTGCTGAGCATCACCCAGAAGTGTCCCTCACAGCTGTTGGTGTCCTTGGGCTATGCCAGCAGATCAAGAGCACTCTGGTCCTGCGGGACAGACCCCACAAAGGGCCGGGTGATGGCCATGTACACAGAGCCAAAATAGATGGTCAGGTTGTGTGGCCGTGGGCATCTTGCGCACAAATGTCCACAGCATGAAAGAAAAGGAAGAGTAAAGTTGCTCCCTGTGCACGTATTTGGTGCAGGTGATGATGTGGGGATGTGGCAGCACCCTGGGTGTGATGTTCTTGCCCCAAAGCCCTTCAGCAGCTGGATGAGCTCCTTGTTGTCCTTCAAGGAGAGGTGCTGACCACAGGTGTTGAGTAGGTAGTGCCAGGGCATGGCCAAGGCCAAGCAGGTCTCTCATGCAGTGGAGGTCAGTCCAGAGGTGGGAGATGCTCCCTTGACCACTCCCTTTGGCCAGGAAATGAGAGAGGTGCTGAGAAAGCAGCACTGCCTGCCTGAAGGGGAATGGCTCCTTGAATGACATCTGCATGAGCACGGTAGGCATCCTGGGGCATGAGCAGCTCCCTGAAGAAAAGCTAGCAGGTCTCAAACTCTTTGTGCAATGTCATGACATAAACGAGGGTGCAGGCAGCCTCCTCAGCTGAGAGGGCGCGGGTGTTGTGGTGGTTCTGTGTGGCGAACTCTGTGCAGTCAGGTTCTCTGAATCGTATTTTCCCTCAGAAAGGACACCTTATCTTCAGTAAGTGCTTTACAGGCTTCTGCTAAAATCAAACTCACTGAGAAGTTCCGCCTCTTAAGGGGTTTTTGTTCTTGCAAACCAACAGCGTAGAAAACAAATGGAAGTGAAACGCTGAGAATCAGAACAGCAAAAAGGCAATATCTGAGTGTTGCTCAGAGGAGCAATTCATTGCTCCTCAGAAGAAGAGTCTCTCTTGAAATACAGTATGAGACACCACCAACAGCTTGTTTTGATGGCTGTGCTTGCTTCCTGCTGGAGGACACATGGATCCATCTGATACAGAGTGTGCAGCTGCTGCCCTAACTTTCAATATTAATAGTTGCACAGTCATCACTGATGTGGAAGCAGCATAAGTAAAGAACAACTTGCGGATGGGAACTCCTCCACAGCACCCTGAAGATTAAACAGACATATTGCATAATTACTGTCTTGGCAATGAGCAGCTGGCACATATTTCACAGTGTCCCCAAATTCAATTTATGGGTATGTTCCCAACTCCTCCCTCCCCACTCTCCCTACATGTATCATATAGCTGTTAAAATTTATGTGTATGCACCCTGTGACAGGAAAATCTCATATTTATCTCATAAAATTCTATTTTTTTACTTGCAGGATTTTTTTTTAACCTCCCCAGTATATCAGTCATCACTGATTCTGAATTGTGAAAGACTTGTAACATGAAATAAATACAACTTCAATATGTCTCAATGACAATTACACTGGTAGATCAAGCGTATGTAAGCTATTGTGGCCTTTCTGCTCTTTGATATCCTGAATAAATATAATTTCTAGAAGGCAATTATCAGAAACTCAGTTTAATTCATACCATTTTCCAGCCAAAGAATATAGGATGAAGAAGAACCACTCATCCATCTTTCATCTCTGTATTTCAGTCTTCACTATTCTTCATTTCTCATGTAAGGCCACCAACACTCACATGTAAGAAGCAAGAGAATCTTTTTTACCTCTGTGTAGAGTTATATCACAGCCATCAGGTTTTTTTCAGCAATATTTTCATTTGCAAATTTGCAGTCTGACAAACAGTTTCTGCTAAGAGCCATGGATGACTTGAGATGAGCTCCAGGCTTACATCCATCACAAGGAACTGGGTTAACAAAACCTGCTCTTTGAACTACTCAAACTAACCCTACACTTTCCGATGAGACATTTGTATTTCTAAGAGCTGTATACGCATCTGGTATAACAGGGTCTTGCAATTAGAGCTTGACATAGCTCTGATTAAAATTAAATCCTTGGTAAGTCTCTTTGTTCCAGCTGTGAGTCTGTTCATGTGGGTCTCCTGCCATGAGACAGCATGTTTGGGGCATGTAACCTTTTCCCAGCATCATGTTCTTTTGCTCCAATATGAAGCAATGCTGAAGCAAAGTCGTTGATCTGAGATTTTGCTGGTAAATGTTCTGAGTGAGCAGTGTATTGTGCTACAGAGGGAGAAATACCATCACCTACCTTCCAGCTCTTGCAGACAAGTCACCTCAGGCACTGGCAGGTCCCTCCCAGAAGCTGCTTTTCCCTCCCATCCCGGCCCCAAACAGTCTCCAGGATTCTCTGTTCAAACGGATTGCAGGCTGCTGGCAGTGGCTTCAGCCCATCCAATACAGTCACAAGCTGTAATGAGGAGGGGGACACTGGGGAAACTTTGTAAGGATTTATGGCCAGAATATCCCCAGGAGGGGAAGCCACGCAGGACAGATCTGGCAGTCAAGGTCACCTGGAGATGGCAAGGAGCTGAGCCACTCCTCACTGGGCAGTCAACAGGGGCAGGCAGGGATGGCTGTCTCCTACTGGAGATCCAGGGCAATGTTCTTTGTGGACACCAGTGCTTTCAGGAGGAGAACAGCTCCAATGGAACTGAGGAGCTGGAATGGAGGTGTGCAAAGTCCCAGGGAGTAACAGAGACTGACCTGATGCTGCTGCAGCCCAGCAGTACAGCTTGTTAAAAGAGAGAGCATTCAGAGAGTTGAGCAGATCCTGAGCTGAGACCACTATCCTAGTCTAGCAAAGAAACACACAGCAAAAACCATGAGGGGAAAACACATCCCAGCTCAGTTACTGGTGAATGCTGTCCTAGGAACAGGTAGCTTTTCCCATGTAACAAAAGCTGAGATCTTCCAAGGCATTTAGATGTCTTTGAGCTGTCAGATGCTTTTAAAATTGCATTAGGCACAGCGTAATCTGCTGCACAGCTAGGAAAACCTCTAGGATCTCAAAATATATACATTATAAATATATCTATATGTATGTATGTATGCATGTAAGGAGACTCGTAGGTGTTGAAGCCTGCTAGCCTGCATTACCAGCATGGTCCATATGAAACAAGTAAAGCTACATGCAGAAAACAAGATGAGTCTGCTCTTCATAGGAGTGCAATGCAAGATTTAATGTTTCCTCTTTTTTGTTGCTGTTGTTTTGGTTTTTTTTTTTTCCTTGCACAGACATTTCTGCAACACCTTTGCAGAAATCCAAAGTCACCATGATCCTTTGGTACCAATAGCCTTGAGGGAAAGAAGGCTGCATGCTTGGTGCTACTTCTTAATCCCAGTGCCTTGATTCTCTGGCACAGTTAATATTTACAAAACTGAAAACATACATGTAAATGATTGCTGTGGAAAATCAAGCTGTCAAAACCTTTGGGGTTTTGATGGACTTTTTTGGGTTTGTTTTTTAGCACTAGTTCTACGTTGTGCTGCTCTGTGTGAAATAAGACCCATGCTTGAATTATAGGCAAAAATCACCAAATCAAACCAACCCTTCCCACCCCAGAAGAAAACCCACAACACACAAACCAAAAAACCAAACCAAAAAACCAAACCAAAGCCAATCAAACAAAAAAAAATATATTGTATAAGTCACATGAGCCACCTCAGTGGAAAAAGTATTTTTCAATATTTTTCAATCAGTCTTTTTTTGGTGAGTTGTTGATTTACAGACTCATCCAAAGTTCAGATGCAAGGAGCAGCCAAATCTAGATGTACATCTGAACCATATTACAACACCAGCCACTGGCAAGGTGTGAGGAAACATTGTGATGCTCCTGGTTTCTTCTGTTGTGTATTGTTTTGGACCTCTGCATATTGTGGATGCAAGAACAGAGTTACTGGCCACAAAGTAATAGAAGATCGAATTTACCTTGCAGCTTAACAAACAGGCTGTGTAAAAGGGTTCTGTGCTGGCAGAACTAAAACTGCTGCTGACTGAGATTTGCAGTGCCGCTCCTTTCTATTCCCTGGATCTGCACTGAAGCAATTCTCATTTTAGCATGAGAGAAATTTTTCGTGTGGCTCCTGTAGTGGAAACATACAGCCCAGTAGGATTGGGGATTGAAATGTCTTCCTGGTGGGTGAATGGGAATAGACCTTGCCAGACAATGAGGATATTATCTTAGGAATAGGGTTAGTACTCAGTAAACTGCTCCTGGCCTTAATAAATATAGGTAAAGGTAATTGGTTTCAGCTAATTTGTTAGCTAATTAAAAAGCAAAATGCACAGGTTTTGCACATTGGTTTTGATTTCCTGTTTGGCTTCAGTCAGCAGTGATGAATGTTATTTCATGTTTATTTGGAGTCACTTGGCATTTTCTATTCTGTTGTTAAGACAAAACCGCCTGTACCATGATATTCCTTTTCCTGACCCTCTCATGCAAAACTGTCAGTTTGAACTGGCACCACTGTTAAATTCATAGTGAGTCTGTAGGGAGCAAATAATTTTTCCTCACTGTGTTTTTTCTGGTTAGGAAGTGCAGGTAGCCACAGATTGCTGTTTTGTGCCCAAGTGAAGGATCTCTTCATCCCTCGCACCTTCTTGCACCAAGATGAAACTTCTTTGGTCTTGTGTTAGTTTGGGATGTCGTACAATGTTCATGGTCTCTAAAACTCTCTCCTCGGAGCAGCCCTGCCTGGCAGTGGTCTTCTCTAACACATGCCTTACTCACGTGCCCTGTCTGAGCTGGAAGGCAAACATATGCACAGCATAACACAGGGGAAGTGAAAGCAGACTCTGAGCGCAAAAGCAGTCAAAATTTATGCCTATCTCTCCTCTGCCCTCCCTTTTTTTACTCTCAGAGCAGTCCCTGCCGATCCTGCACTTCCCAGCCAGCCATAATCTGGCTATTGAAAGAGAAGAAAATTCAAACCTACCTGAAGCAGGAGTTCCCAGGCAGATGCACTGACACCGGACAGTCACAGCGCAGCAGCACTGGCAGCAAATGGGAGGAGAGATGAAATGACACATTGAGGCAAGTGCTAGCTCAGCTCACATGGTCCAGCAAAACCATGGAGTAATCTAATTGCACACAGTCAATGAGCACATCTGTCTGCACAAACAGCAGGGGCCAGACAAGGCACCATCTCATCCGCCGTTGTCTTGCTGTGCTCTCCAGCTCCAGACACAGAGCCTCTTACCCTGCAGGAACTTCACTGCTTGTCTGCATTTGCAGTAGACTTTTAGGTACAAAGGTTTTGGGAATAGGTAAGCTGCCTAGTCTCTTAGCAGAGCACATTTTGCAAGTCAGACTTACTACTGCACCAAAGCAGAGCACTCTACGGCTCCCTTCTCCAATTAATTTCCAACAGGGACATGTACTCACCTCTGTGCAAACTACTCCTCATCAGCTGCTCAGGAGCAACAGCACAGCATTCTCTTCCCTGCTCATTTATCCTCCTGCACAGGGAAAGCAAGACATAATTAAACAAGTCCTAATAGAGGACAGGCAGGCTGTGGTGGTGAAGCTGGTTTTCTTCTGTAAATATGACTAGGTTTGATAGCTGACACTGGTGTAGTCAAGGCATGGATAGGGATCTGTTTTCTCACTGCAGATTAATACACACATTAATGTGCAGCAAAGTACAAATGGACATGTGCAGCTACTGTTTGCCCTGGAGGAGTGTCCAAAGACAGCTTACACTGGATTTTGCAAACATTTGGACACTTGCTAACATTGTGAACATGAACCCAAGGTGTTCCCCTTGGTGAGTGAAGTGAAGCAGCTGGTGTCAGACCCTCAGAGAGGTGCCAGGTCAGGGCAGTGTCCCTGCAGCCTGGTCTCTGCATGGCCAGGGGGCTGCTCCCAGCTGCAGGTGTGTTGGCAACCAGAGGAGTAAAGCAACTCAGTTTGCAGGTTGGGAGTCACAGGCTCTGCCAAGCAAGTCTGACCACAGCCCTGGCTGCTGGTACGGGTGACTGGCTGTGTCACAGAGAACAGATATGTGGATCAGATCACTGATTTCTAATGCCTCCACTAAACATGTAGCAGTATCATGCTCTTTATTCTGACAATATACCTTGTTGCCAGGTACAACATGAGCAGAGAACTCTTAGGGATTTAGAAAACACCTACTGTCAGGAATGACTGAAAAATGTATATGTTTCTAATGGCATTAAAAAAAAAAAAGAAAAGAAGGCAGGAAGTCTTCAAATATGTAAAAGAGGTAAACCAGAAGCAAATTCTGGTTCAAATAGGAAGGGAGTAGCTGATTCTCCCTGCTCTCTGTGCATAGGACAAGAACTAATCATCTTAGATAGCATTAGAAGAGGTGAAGATCAGACATTAAGGAAGCTTTGTAGTGATAAACAGTTAAATGTGGATTAGATTGTCTGGAGAGGGTGGAATTTTCCTGATGATGGTTTTCACTGGCAGGTTAGGTGTAGCTTTTTTAGCAGTTTTACAGGTCATACTGGTTCAGACCTGGTAATTTTCTAGGTCTTTTCCAGCTTTCTTTCCTATGACAGTCTATATTATGCTACCATAACTTGGTTGTAGCTGGGCTGGGGATCCTGTTACACTCAGCAATGGTAACAAGAGAAGTTTGTCATCATTTAGAAATATGCTCATGATCTCTGTTAATTGCTATTAACATTACAGTTTGGTTAAAATCAGGATAGTCCTGGACCATTCAGGAAGAAAAAACTTTTTGTGATACTTTTGTGATACATCCTAAGCATAAAGAAAAATAATTCAATAAATGCTAAATCTGTAGCAGTTTACCTATTGACAGGTATTTCACCTCTCATGTCTTTTCTCATCATAATACAAGTTAGTTTGATGCCTGTTCCTTCTCTTTTTCCTTCAATGAATTATCAGGATTCTCTTTCAGAGGACTGTAGTAGGTATCTGCTGTCCTTAATATCTTCTTACCTAGGAAAGATTTTGCATTGGGTTTAGGTAGAACCAAGCCAGGACTTGCCTTGGAAAAGTCTTTTTCTCCTCACCACCAGCATCTGTGGGGTGCCACCTGGGTTTTGGGGCTCTGGACTCTCCCAAAGGTCTTTAGGTTTGAAAGCATCCCCATCACACTGCACTCCAAGTCTGCTCGGGAGACAATGTTAGACATCCTTGGCTGTTAGAGCCTGGCAGGTTCTTTGTGAGCAATGAGAAACCACTGGCAGAAGTAGTTTGTGACAAACACTGGCTATCAGGGAAGGAAGTCGGCCAGTGCTGCACAGCTGCAGTTTTCTTCCCACCAGCGGAAATGTCGCCATTTGTAGCCCAAAGATTTTCTTAAGATTTAGCCTAAGATTTTCAGCTTTTGTTGCCTTGGTTTCCCTTTGGAAGCTTTACTGGGTGCCAGGGTCTCCTCACTGTATAACCAACAGTCTGGACAAAGCACCCTGTGCTGATGAGCCCTCCACCTCACACTGCACGAGCCCCAAACTTGCACTAGAAGTTACCACAGTTCTAATGTGAAAACAGGGGATATTTTTTTTCTCCCTCTCTTTGCCATCTGCAGACATATGGAAGCCTGTATCACCCTTTTTAGAAGGAGCCCTGCTTCAGGCTCTACCAAGTTTTCACATCACCTCCACATCTTCTTCCTGGTTATCTTCTGGAGCTGCTGATGCACGCACACCCAAAACTGCTCAGCAAAAGCCTCAGACTCCACTCCTGAGTGTTTCAAATTGCCAAGCACCTTTGTGTTTGCTTTTGCTTAGGGTGGAGGCTCATGTTTATGTTTTGGTCCCTTGTTCGGCCGCTTACACAAAAAGCTTTTATGGCCGTCTTACGGGAAGGGGAGTGGCTGCAATCACCAGTCCCCATGGGGTTGAAGACAGACCCTGATGGCATTACTGAAGCTGGGACAATCTAGTTTTCCCATGCTGGGTCACTAGAAAGTTGCCAAGAGGGTTATAAAGGGGCAAAGAGGCTAGAAAACTACTGGAAATCTCCTGTCTTGCACAACTTCGCATTCCTCAGCTCCTGCAGACAGCCTTGTCTTGTCTGGTCCTTTCCTGCTAAGCTTTTCCCAGGCCAAGGTTTTCTTGCTGGACTGCCCAGTTACTATACACACCTGGCAGCTGGTATCCTAGCATCTATTTTCTGTCCTGTGACAGGTTATTTCACGGTGCTTTCTGGAACCTTTCTTTTGCAGCGTGTCTGGATCCTTCTTTGAGCTACAGTTCTATTCTGCAGTCAAAATTTTGCAAGTGTTTGTTTCCTTTTTTCCAGTTTAGCTCAATTTCTGTTTGGAAACTACTTCCAGCTTCTTGGCTGTTGCTCACACTGATAATTCTGCTTGATATGAACCCCAAGTCTATTTTTAGATTTAGTTATTGCTATACTACTTTTTATTTGCCAAGAATGTACACTTTTCCCTGTACCTACAGCAATCAGAAGAAAACAGGCAGGTTTATCCCTAAGCCCCTGCTTATTCCACCTCTGTTTGGGCTCTGTTACATGACTGGGCAAGTTCATGACAGAGAATCATTTTTGGATACATGGCAACTATGTCCCTCTCACAAGATCCTGGTCTGCCCATGGTTGTAGGCTGGAAGGGTGCCTGGAAAAGTGCCACATTTGCTTGTGCATCTCCTTTGCTTTTCCAAAGGCCTCAACGCCTGCTGGGGGCACAATACTGGTCTGGGATGTTATGACCCTCCTGAGTTCCTGCTCCCTCCCAGGGATGCATAGACAATTGCTTTTCTCACTCTCAGACCCTTTTCACACACACACACACACATAGCTCAGCTGCAAACACTGCCCTGCTCCAGGCCATTGCTGGTCAGTAGATTCCGAGATTTCTCCAAGTCAGGTCTTGCTCAGGACATAAATGAGCTCAATGTCTTGAACAGCAGCTTCTGTTGTGACTGAGCAGTGCAGGAGTCTGAGTCGCTCCGGGTGGTCAGCCTGAACAGACCACAGAGAGATACATAGCACCCCTCAGCAGGCTCTGAGGTTTCTCACACACCCAGCTTGCTGCGTCCAGCGTGAGGCCAGCATGTCCTCTAATCAATACAGCAGTTCTGGAGTTACTTGGCTTCTCCATCAGAAAAGAGCAGTGGATTTATGTGTCTGTATTCATACAGTACCATATTAAAAATTTCAGCTGGGCCATCTCATAGTGGAAGTAAGAGTTTTTCCAGGGGCATTAGCTATGGGATCTCCAGAATTATAGCCACATTAATCATGAATTCCCCAAGAAACTGCCCTACCCCATTAAATACACTGGCATATTTTTTAATAAGGTCACCTGCCTTGTGTCAGCTGAGATGGAACAATTCCCACTTTCATTACCAGTTTGATCAATTTAATATCCAGCCTGCTCAGGGATTAAGCTCTAGTGATGCTGCTATGTGTACAGAATGAAATTTGTGGTGTTTTACATCCTATTTGATTGGGTCTAAAAGCACATTATGTCTGTTGATGCCCCCCAGCTTTACCTTTCCCTTGCAAAGGTGGGTTCTTACTCTCTTTTCCTCTAGCCAGTCCTGCTGTTGCCACACCAACGTGGAAAACAACACAGCCATCTGGGGAGGTAGCTGAAGCTTCTGCATGGTCTCAATTTCATCTGGAGCCTGACTGCTTTCATGGGAACACCGGAAGTATGGTGCTCTTCCTGTTGGCTGCCTGGTCTTAAGTGTCCCATATTCCACCCTGGTTTCAGTTGCACAGATGTGCGGGGCTGTTTATCAGCTCTTTGTGGCAAAATCTGTTGCAGATTTGTTTGCAGATACTGTCCCCAAGCAGTCACTTCCTGGTGTTCACCAACCAGCACCTTCTGATCTGCGGTAACAAACTCTGCTGTGGCAGCAGGACCTGCCTCATGATGTGGGGCCAGCAGTTGCGTTGGGACTTGCAGAGTAACCTCTGTGCTGTCCTTTTCACCCGGCTTTTGCAAAAAGTAAGCAGTCCTTTCGACTCTTCTTATGCAACTACTTACCTTAGAATTATATATTCAAAGGATAGGTTGGAAAAGACCTCCAAGGTCTCTGAGTCCAACCTTTGACCAAACACCACCACGCCAATTAAACCACAGCACTAAGTGCCACATCCAGTCATTTCTTGAGCACTTTAGGGATGGTGACTCCACTGCTTCCGTGGGCAGCCTATTCCGATGCTTTACCACCTCTTCAGGGAAACAGTTCTTCCTGATGTTCAACCTGAACCTACCCTATCTCAGTTAAGGTCATTTCCTTTTGTCCCATCACTTGTTAACTGGGAGAAGAGATCAACTCCCATCTGGCCACAACCCCCTTTCACCTAGTTGTAAAGAGCAGTAGGGTCACTCCTGAGCCTCCTTTTGTCCAGGCTGAACATCCCCAGGTCCTTCAGCTGCTCCTCATATGACTCACTCTCCAATTTCTGTTGCCCTTCTCTGGACTTGCTCCAGGACCTCAATGTCTTCCTTGTGGTGAGGGGGCCCAGAACTGAACACAGGATTCGAGGTGCAGCCTCACCAGTGCCAAGTACTGTGGGACAATCACTGCCCTGGTCCTGCTGGCCACACTTTTGATGATATAGGCCAGGATGCCATTGGCCTTCCTGGCCACCTGGGCACACACTGGCGCATGCTCAGCTGCTGTCAACCTGCACCCCCAGGTCTTTTTCTGGTGGGCATCTTTCCAGACACTCTGCTCCCCATCCTGTAGAGCTGCATGGGGTTATTGTGGCCAAGGTGCAAGACCTGGTACCTGGTCATGTTGAACTTCCTTCCACTGGCCTTGACCCTTCAATCCAGCCTGTCCAGATCTTCTGCAAAACCTTCCTGCCTTTCAGCAGATCACCCCTGCTGCTGAACTTGGTGTCATCCATGAATTTACTGAGGGTACACTCAATCCCCTCACCCAGGTCATGGATAAAGATATTAAAAAGGACAGCCCCCAGTACTGAGCTGTGGGAAACTCCACTAGTGACTGGCCGTCAGTGGGATGTGGCACCATTCACCACCACAGTGGGTGACCATCCAGACAGCTTTTAACCCTGCAAAGAGTGCCCCTAAGCAAGCCATGGGCTGCCAGCTTGTCCAGGATTGTGCCATAGAAGAAGTCCACGTAGATAATACCCACAGCCTTTCCCTCAGCCACCAGCCAGTCATAAAAGCAGATCAGGTTGGTCAAGCAGGACCTGCCTTTCATAAACCCATGCTGGCTAGGCCTGATTCCCTGATTGTCCTGTATGTGCCATGTGATTGCACCCAAAATGATCTATTCCATAACCTTTCCCAGCGCCAAGGTCAGGCTGACAGGTCTGTGTTTCCTCAGATCCTCCTTCCAACCCTTTTTGGGCATGGGCTTTGCATTGACTAACCTTCAGTCATCTTGGACCTTCCCAGTTCAGCAGGACTGATTATAAATGTTATAATTTAATTTATAATTATCACAAGCAGTTGGTTTTCAGTTTTTTTCATCCAAATAGTAGTGGAAAATGGCTGTCAATGGCTCCTTTGGGTCGGCCTTTTGTCCTTTTCAACCCTGATGATTCAGAAAATTTCTCTCTGGGCAACAAGAAATGGCACATGGCTATGCCCTGAAGAGTGGGTGGGTGACATGTGCCAAAGACTAGATCAATGTAAATATTGCAAGTCTTCTTGGGAAAAGAATGATCCCATATTTTTGCAAGTAATTTTTACCAATCATCTTCTGCGCTTGTTACTTTATGCTTGAGAGGTTTTGGCGAACCACCTGGCTAGCAGCATCTCAGAGGAAAAAAAGAAATATGGCTAGATGAGTCCATTAAGTGACCATTTATAATCTCCTCATTTCCAAAATCCATAGAGGAATACTAAAGCAGACTTCTGGCTGCTAATGCACTGTGAATTTACACCAGGGGAAAAAAAACCCCAAAAAACCAAACATAACACGACACAAAACTTCAAATAAAAGCGGGATCCACCAGCAGACACCCTCTGAAAGGGGCCAGGTACCTTTCAGTCAGCACTCCATTCCCTACCGACGTTAAACGTTCACCGCCTTTTCCGCAGCATCCCGGTTCCAGCCGGCTGGTCCGGAACAGCGGTGTTGCAGGCTGTCAGTAAATGGCTTGCTCCATCCAGCCATCAGGTTGCTGCCCGAGTGCGGGGCAACCTGTCCAGCCGCATCCCCGCCGGGTGGAGTGGTTAAACTGCACAAAGTCCCCGCTCCCATCCGCAAGCTGCGCTGTCATTTGTCGCCTGTGCCACTGGATGGCAATGCTGGCTAAAGTATCGCAGCCCGTGGCGGGGAGAGGAGGAGAAAGAGGATGGCTCTCAGCGCCGGCGGACGGACAGGGTATGGACGATGCAAGGCAGGAGCGGGCACTGCCGTGGCGAGCCCGTGGGAAAAGCGTCCCGCTGGGACACTGCACCCTTTGCTGTAATTTTCAATCTGAAAGGAGATGCCCGAACCGCGGGGCGTGATTTCTCAGGACCCCTGTGCTTGGAGGGCTCGAATCACGGAGAACAAATATCTGGTGTCGAGGTTTTCAGCGTAGGAAAGAGTTGTCGGCAGGAGTGACTGGAGTCACGCGTTGGCGCGGCTTGCTAGAAACTGCCCAATTTTTATACTTAAAAACTGTACTTACACTTTGTTAAAAAATGACTTGGTAAGCACGGCATGGCTGGGCTCAATGACTATTCAGTGAACTCATTTGAATGTGCATAGACAGGGCTTGCTTGAACTGCTGCATCAAAGAGAAATGCTGAAATGAGTCATTTGTGAATCACGGCTTATTTTCTGTTGTTAGCTCATCTGGAATCCCATGGTGATCAAACAGCCTTTTACAATGTGTTAATACATCGCTACTCCATGTGTTTAGCAACAGCTCTGTTCCAATAAATTGTAGGTAGTCACCCATTATAAAGGTAGTTTTTTCTGCCGCGTGTAAACCGGCTGGGACGAACTCGGAGATGAAAACATTAGCAAATTTTCATGCTGTTCCAAACACTCTTGTCCACGCTGCTTCCATTCCAGTATCATACAGCTTTTCTGTCTCCTTGCTTGCAGGGCACAGTCCAGCCAGAAGAGATTGCCTGCAAGGACTAGCGCTCCTGTCCTCCAAGAGGCTGCAAGCAGCAGCAGGAAAATCACTTTCTGGGCACAGAAATGAAAGGGAGGCAGGGGAAAAAACCGTCCTCTGCAGCAGTTTAAGTAAGGTAAGGCCCTGTTTTTCCAAACTGGTGACTGTTCCCAACCTATGCTTCCAGCAGATTGGAGAGATTGGTAAGCAGTTTCAGGCACTGATCTGCTTAAATTTGGAGGGAACAGTAATCTTTCCCTCCTCTTTTCTTCTCTTTTTTTTTTTTTTTTCCCCTGTAACAAACTGAATCAGTCCAGCAGGTCTGCAAAAAGTCGACAGGAGTCTGAGGAAGAGGGTGTGAATCCCTTTAGGCTGCTGTTGTCGTTGAACTCTCTGTGGTGTGAAACCACAGCCTGAGGTGTTGAGCTGCTACCAAGAGCAACTGAGGCTGAGGAACCAATTCCCTTCTGCCAGCTCTTTTATTGGAGTGAGTGGCTGGAGATGGAAACATCTTCAACCAGTACAGCGAGCTTCACCACAACCCGTCTGTCAGAGCCCCAAGCCCTGTCTGCTTGTGAGTTACTTAGCCATAAAGGCCCAAATACTCTCTGCCATCACGTTAGGTTTCTTCTGTCACACGCAATTGTAGCTCAAAGGTCCTGAATAATTGCATTCCTATTGAGACTGATCCAGCCTCCAGTAATAATCTTAATAATGTTGCTCTTAACCAGCCACATGAATCCCTTTCAATCCTCAGTCATACTGTAATACAGTAGAGGAGGCCATTCACTGTGGGGCTAATTTAGTTTAAAATGCAGCCAGCCTATTTATGAGACAATTTTTTGTTCATGCTCTAAATTCTTATGTGCAATCAACAGCCTGTAAACCTGGTCAAACCAACACATGACCCATTAGTGCAGGCAGTTGGGGCTTATAGCCCTTAGGAGCAGTGTTTGTGCTGAGCTCCCTCACAAGTGGGATATATCCCCTATTTAGTTAATGTCGTAGGGGAAAAACATAGAAACTCTTTTCCTGCACTGGAAATCAATTTCACATGATCCCAGGGTGAGTTTAACCTCACATTTACCCAACAGCTTTTGCAACCGATGCCAGCTTTCCAAAATAAAGAAGCACCACTTTTCTCTGTGAGGGGAGAGCAGAAAAGTGAGACAAGCAAAAGAGTACTACCTCACTGGTTGTGTTGCCAGGAGCAGGATTCCCAGGAACATGCAGAAAGGCTTTTACTCTTGGGAAGGTTCCACATAAGAACTAGACTCTTAGCAGAGCTCGAGTTCCTTAATAGGTCTAAAAGAAGATTAAGTATCAACATGTTCTTAGGTTTGGAAATGCAGCCCAGAGCATGCAAGACCAGACAGGGGTTAAGACATGCCAATATCCAGCAGGGGAACAGGCATCGAGGTAGATGTCCTAAGTCCTAACACAGGACAAGTCCCCTGAGTTAAGCAACTCCTTAACTTTTCCTTTGGGGTTATTTGTAGGCTGGCTACCTGAATTCAGCAGTGTGCCTTACCAAAAGCTTTAGTGGGGCAACTTGATACTGCTTGAAGGAAAGGTAGAAACAAAAAAAGAAATGATGGTGGGAGAAGCCTTTTGGGATAGCTTCCCCTGGTGTGGTTGCCTTAGGGGCCAGATTTACCTCTATCAAGGAAGGGTACCGTGGAAGAGCTGGTGAAAAGAGTAATGAGCACCCCAGGTGGGGAACAAAGGCAGGGTAACCACCTGCCCATAAATATAGGCGGGGCAGGCCCACATCTACATTGCCTACAGCTGGGGCCATCTGTCTAAAGGCAGGCAAGGGTGTCAGGAAAGGAGGGCCTTTTCCAGGTTAGCGAGGCTGAGTGTGAAGCAGGTGATGCTGACTCTGGGGCAAGTGATAGCCTGCCTGTGTTTGCATGTCATATTTTTTCCAGTGACACTTCGCAGAGTGCGTGTTCGTGTGTTTTCTAAGTAGCCCCAAATAAACACCACACCCCTCAGACATGCCCATCTCTCACACATTTTGAAATAGGACCTGACAGCTGGAAGGCAGGAAGAGGGACAAAGACTTATGAGACTCATTTCTGCAGAGCCCATTTGTACCTGGACCTCCAACAGAGTAAATCTTGCCAGAACTCGGGCTCACTGGATTTCCTTCCGCTATGTCCAGCTGTCTTGCCACATCCCTGTACCCTTAGGCAACTCACTTCATTCCTCTGTGTCACAGTTATTTTGAAGATATGGAATAAATAATTTCAACTACCTCACAGAAAAAATATTTACAGTTCATCTTAGGATATTGCTAAATTTTTGTGTCAGATTTCCTCTGCTTCTGCCTTCACCTTTGAAGAAAAATTGATTGTAGTGCCACCCTGATGCAGAGATATAGGTAATTATTTCACATGTATTGTCTGTCCAGTTTGTAAATCTGACACTTTGATAGCTTAAGATATATCAAATGCTTAATTTTTTTCAACCTATTGTCTTTAGAGTTCTTTCCAGTCTGGACCTCAGATGTACTAGGAGATACACGGATGTAGAAAAGCTATTGATAAATGTCCTGACTCCAGGAAGTGGTGTTCCAAGGACATTAATCACTTTGGATAAAGTTGTCAAAGAAGGCAATTCCAGCATCTAAAGGAGAGAGGTAAGGAGTGGAAATGGCACAGTTCAAATTAGAGTCAGGCCGCTGGGTAGCATTATCCAGGCTGTCCTGGCAGAGCTCTCCTAGTTTCGAGTGCAGTGTTTCTGGTGCTGGGTCAAATGGAGAAAAGCATGGGGTTGTTCTTCAACTGAATTTCTCAAAAAGGAGACACACAGGGGCGCCAAAGTCTTAGGAAAAGAAACCCAATCCTAAGCCTTTTTCCTTTATCGCTTCTCTCAGGCAGGCTCCTTAGCCGGTGCAGTCGGAGGACTTCACTCCCGCTCCGGAGAGAGCAGCGTTAAGGGAGCAGCTCATCAGCTCAAGACTGATTTCACTTGCAAACGCACTGGGGCTTCGCAATCGCTCACACTTGCCTGGTGTAAACAGGCTGGGTGGCTGCTGGCTGCTAATAACTCTGCCTCTCCCAAGGGGAGTCCTGAGGAGAGAGGGGATGCACCCAGGTGTGCGGGGCGGGGTCTGATTCCCGTGGGAGGCTGGTGCATCGCTTTGCCCTTCTTGCACGGCACTTGCAAGTATGGCCTAAATTTTGTTCTGGACAAACTTCCCAGATGAATTTGGAAAGCAGCCATTGTATCAGTGGAAAATAAAAAGTTTGTTTGTCCAGTGTCCAGCTGTTTGCGTTCCTGGGTGTGAAGATGATGGTCTAAACATCCATCTGGTCAGTTTGTCCCCGTTAGCTGAACCTGGCGTGGTGGTGCCTGCAGCTGCTGGAACGCACACCAAGGTGAAAATCCCCAGGACAGCTGTAGTGGGGGTGCTCATCTTCCATAACCTTCAACCACACCCTCGTTTCCCTTTGACAGAGGGAGGAGGCTGGCACAAGAGTGATTTCATCAGCCCCCGACTGCAATTAGATTATACATGTAGCGGGTTGGTATTCCTTCAGAGGGTATATGAAACGATTGCACCAGATCATCCAGTGCACAGCCTGTGCTTTTACTCACCTCCAGACGTTTTACTCCATAGTTGTCAGGGAGCCAGGCAGGACATTTTGGTATGAAACACCACATAAACACAACTTACCCGAGCAAACTATACCCATAGCATAAGCTGCCATGGGAAAAAAAAAAAAAAAAAAAGCCATGTTGTTCACGGTTTTGTTTTGTCTTGCTCTCCACTGAGTGATATATCTTAGTGACAAGTTGCTGCAGCCACACAGCAATTCTCTTAATACCATAAACTGTCGTGGGGTGTAGACATGTCCTGGGACAATGGCTAGAGCTAATGTTAAAGGCTAAATGTATTGCAGCTGCTTACAAGCTGGGCTAGATTAAAGACTAGAGCTTTGGAAGTTTCTTGTTAAAAAAAAAATCACTTAAGAGATTTTTTTGTTCAGATTAATTTTGGTTTGGACGTCAGAGCCTCCAACAGTCATTTTCCAGTAATACGTCTTATTGTAATTATTTGACACTTTAAAATACATGCCTTGCAGACAGCAGTTCCAATGTTAGCATAGAAATATCAAAGTAGATTTCATTGCAGCTCTGCTGTGGGTAATACCAGGCTTTGTTTTCTAAACATGTCTTATTAGCGTGTTTTATTCAATGCACTGAAAATGAAATTCCACTTCCATTATATCATGTCATGCCAGGATGGATGCAACACCAGAGTATCGTTGGAGAAGCTGAGAGTTTCAAATGTGAGTGCCCAAGTTTAGCCACCAAAGAGGTACAGACACAGTGAGGCATCTGACTGGAAATGGCCTGTTTTATTGCCTGCTTGTCCTCTTAATAATGCTTTCCTGGCTATGGGACATGTTCTGGTGGCTAGTTCTGTCCCTGTTCTTGGTTTCCTTTCCTTCCCTTGATCTCAAGCAAACCAGCTGCAAGACCTTGGGGAAATTCCTTATCTTCCCCTTGCATCAGTTTACTTATCTGTAAAGCAGATAAACTAATAACACCGCACTTCTTGAGGGTTTGTTGGAGCTTATTATACAGCAGTGAGTGCTTTAAGAGGGAAGTCATTACAAAAATGACAGTGTTAATATGACATGGAGGAAACATGAAGGAGCCCCATTCTGCTCCATGCAAGTCAGTGGAGCTCTGTTATTTGCTTTAGCAGAAGCAGGGATTTGGCCTATGCTTAAATGACTTGCATTTGTTTTTCTTCTTGAATGCTAATGTAGAGTTAAGAGATAGCATTACAAGGAAAGCTCATTCCTGCCTATGTGTAAATATTTAGCAGCTGAATAGGCATTATTTAGCAGGGCACAGTTTCTGCTTCTCCACAGTTTTCAAGGATGTCATTCTAAGCTGCTACAGATCAGAAGATACACTGAAATTACCAGATCAAAATCCTTCCCATATAAGCGTACACATACAGAATTTATTTTACTGGGCAATTAAATGTGTAAGATAAATATCCCTGGGGGAGGAGGGTTGTTTGAGGTTTTATGGCATATCTTATTATGGGCTCAGTTTCGAAATCTTAATCCAAGCAAAACTCCCCACATGGAGACTTAATGCTGGAGCGTAACTGTGTTTTGTACTCAGGATATGTGCAGTTGCATCAGTGGATTTTAGGGCAAGGGGGTAGCAAAGGCAGTGAAGCCTTGCCTAGGGAAAAGTAGCTCTTCCTGAACATTTATAAGTAGCAATAACCCTTTGATCAAACAGGACCTGTTGAGGACCTTAGGCAGCATACTCTTTTCTGGATTTCATCTGACAATATAGTCGATGAAAATTAAAAATAAATGTAAACTAGAACTCATTTGTAATTATTTTGGGGTGGCATGATCAGTAAAACTGCAACCTACTGCAGCTATGAGGTTGTTGGCAAAATAGTTGCCTGTGTTTCAAATGCAAAAGCCTTTTGAAGGACACATGAGCAGTCAGAATTGCCCAGAAAACACTCCAATTTTATATCCAAGCTGCAAATGCAATTTTTTTCTTAAAACTGGGTGGGTTTTGTCTGTTTAGAAAATGAAATGTACAACAGAAAAAGCATCCAGGTTGGAGTGAACAAATAATCAGGTCTTTACATGCATGTAGTGGATAGATTTATTTTTCTAAAGACAAAAGTGTTAGGTATCTCTAGCATTAATTTATTGTGGTTTGCAAGGGGAAAAAAAAAAAAA
>VYXC01009628.1:459057-529005 GCA_013397175.1 Platysteira castanea | reverse complement strand
CGCGGGAATGGGGGGGGGGGGACACACAACTTCTCCTGCACCCCATCCCACCCCGGGCCTCCCTGCCTTTTGTTGTGGTTGTACATTGACATCCCTGCCTGTTCCTTTTGTTGCAGCATGTAGAAGACCCCGGTATTAACATCCCAGATCAAACTGTAATTAAGAAAGGTAAGCCGTTTCCTTGCGCATACCAAACATGTCGTCACAGGCTGGGGACTGCTCGCAGGGAGGACTTATACCCGGCCTCCCCCTCTCCCCTCCAGCCCCCCGGCCCCGGGCTCCTTCCTCTGGCATGTACTGTTGGCCGAAAGGTTGGAAGCAAAGAAAAACGGGTGATGTGCGTTGAAATCTGCCCTCTTAAATGGCCACGTTTGCCGGGTATTTTAATTATTATTGTCGTTAACGAGGAAAAATGTTAGCAGATGATCTAGAAAATCCGAGCCGGTCTTTTAGTGCATTAGCGAACAATTGGTTTCATGGTTTGCCCCATGCATCTGGCTGAGAGGAGGATTTGAATCGTTGTTGGTAAACAGGGCTGTGAAAGTGAAATCGTTGTTCCCTCTCCTTCTCGTTTTCTTGTTTAAATCACGCCGATGATGAGGTGGACTGATGGAGAACAAGGGGCGAGTTTCTGTAAACTGGTGTCTGTCGGTGGTTAGGGTGGTCTGGTATTCGTTGGCTTTGTGCGCTTGCTTCACTTGGAATGGAATTGCTTGGAAGCTGGTACCCAAATCGTGCAAAATATTTATTGCAAATTTTAACTCGATTTTCATTTCCCGTCGTTCTTCGACAACTGAAGGATTGGGAAAGGTGGCTCAAGGCATTTTGCAAAGCAGGTTCTTGAACGGTGGAAAGTGATGGGTTTTGTGTTTGGATGCTGTGTAGTGAGATGCTGTTGGAGTAAAATTGGCAGGGTGGAAGGCGTAGCTAGCTCCTGCCTGCTCTGAGGGGTGCCATGGCTGCGTGGCCGCCTGGAATTTGGGTCCCCAGGCCACCACTGGAGAGAGGTGCTGAGTAGAGGCACTCTCCTCTCTAACCCTAATCTGTGCAGCCAGCGAACCTGAAGTTTCATACCCCCCCACCCCCCGCCTGTAAAGCCTTTGTCACGTCAAATTAGATGTGCAAGGGATAAATCTTAAGAGATGCTCTTTCCAAGTCGACATGATAATTGGCTCTTTTATTAGTAATCTCAAGAGTTCGTTTAACTCCTGTTGTATCTATTAGCCTTCCCAGAGCTATTAATGTCACAAGTGATCTATCCAAAACGGAGAGAGCCCCCCGCTTGGTTGGACTGCGCCCGCCAAGCAGAGCGGGCTAAGGGAGAGCAGAAAGGAAAGGCGGCCGCGACCCCAGGCACCAAACTGCGGCACGGCTCGGCACCTCCCCGCCAGCCGCCGCCGGGCAGGGACCGAGCTATATTTTGGAGTGCCGGTTCTCCGCCGCGTTACGGGCTTTCCACGTCTAAATTTGTGCGCTGGCGGGCTGGCGGGGCCCCGGGGTTGCCACACATCCTGCGGGCTGCGCCGCTGCCCGGGCACTGCCCGTCCGACACGGGCGGAACCGACGTGCGGCACTCGGCGGCCTCGGCGCCCGACAGGGGCTGCGGGGGGCCGCTGCGGACTCTTTTCAATTTCCCCGCTGCGGGTCGAGGGTTGTCCGGCTCTCTCCTTGCGCTTCCCGACGAGAGAGGGGAGGGGTGCCCCCGCTGCATCCCCGCTGCCCCGCAGGCGGTGCGGGGCCGGGGCTGGCCGCAGTGAGCGGCTCGGGTGCTTCCCCCTCCCTTCCCCGGCTCCCCGCCCGCTCCTCACCCTCACCTCCCTGCTCCTCCCTCCCTGCAGGCCCCGTGTCCCTCTCCAAGTCTAACAACAACGCCGTCTCCTCCATCCCCATCAACAAGGACGCGCTCTTCGGCGGGGTGGTGAACCCCAACGAGGTCTTCTGCTCGGTGCCGGGCCGCCTCTCGCTGCTCAGCTCCACCTCCAAGTACAAGGTCACGGTGGCGGAAGTGCAGAGACGCCTGTCGCCGCCCGAGTGCCTCAACGCCTCCCTGCTGGGCGGAGTGCTCCGGAGGTGAGGGGCGNGGCGGCGGGAGGGGGCCCGGGCGCTGTCGCCATGGCAACGCGCGGCCCTGTGCGGTCCCCGAGCCCCGCCGTGGGGGCCCCTGCGTGTCCCTGCCCCCGCCGTGGCCATGAACACCCCCCACGGGCACACACACCCATCCTCCAGGACCGGCTTAGTGGCAGGCACCCTGCCATGGGCTCCCACCCTGTGGCCTCACCCAGGCAATTAGGCAGTGCCTGGGCAGGGAATAACATCCAGGATTAATTAAGGCAGCTCCCATCTCTGCAGCCCCGCTTAGTCCAGCTCTGCTGAGAAGCCGCAGATGGGCCACGTAGAGTTTGGTGTGAGGGCGGTGATGCTCTGGGGCTGCTGGCCGTACAAATTGGTCTTCTCCTGTCACACCTGGGGAGAAGCTGCCCCTGTGTCCATGGCACTTTGGGAACTCAAGCAGCCACCTCAGAGCTCCCCATCAGCCCTGAGGTGATCCAGGCCTTAATGAGGGCCCCTGTTCTCTAGACGTGGAAACATCCAAAGCACCATCCCTATATATGGGATTCAGCTTTCAGCAAAGTTGGTCTTCAGCCACCCACAGCCCTGTAGCCCATCCCTTGTGCTTAAACCCTTTATTCCCCTCCACGGGAAGGTGATGTGTTGGGGGCATGTGTGGGGGGGAGACAAAGTAGAAGCAGGTGTGCCCCCAAGCCCCATTTCTCAATGCCTTTCTGTGTGGAGCAGGGCAAAGTCTAAAAACGGAGGGAGATCTCTGAGGGAGAAACTGGACAAAATAGGATTAAACCTGCCAGCCGGGAGGCGTAAAGCTGCTAACGTTACCTTGCTCACATCACTCGTGGAGGGTAAGTGACTCAAAGAGCTGGGAGGGCTCGTTTGGAAAATGTGCCTGTTGCTTTTGCCAAATGGGAAAAGACTTGGTGTTGACTCGTTTGGGTTTTTTTTTTCCTTTCCCAGAGTCAGTGCTGCTCGTTGGCATTTGGAAGGGCGTTATTTTCTATGTCTTAAAAAAAGATCAGGTTAATTGTGTGCCTTTGCTTTTTGTTATAACCTGAAACGGGTTTGTGCGAGTCCTGCAGACTCAGCAAAGCGTTCTACCATTTCTTTGCTTTTAAGTTTCCGAGCTAGATGTTTTCAGGGCCCCATCTTGCTCACTCATTCAAATGAGTAATCCCTCTACGGAGTAAGTAGATCTCATTGGGAGCAGCATGGGAAGGATCCCTGTGAAGGGGGATTATGGGCTTAGCCCCATCAGAGACCCCTGGGTATCGAGTTGGAAGTTACGGGCAGCAGAGCCTCTAATACTTCACTGTTGTTCTCCTGCCACAGGTGGACAACCAAGCAATTTTAAATGTCAGAAACTGCAGCTACTTTAAGTTTGTTCTCCCTCCCAGTCTGCAGCCACATAACAGTAAATCATTTAACTTTTCTGACATCTGCATTTGAGAAATGCATGACCAGTACTTCCTGAATTAATTTGGGAATCCTTGACCTCAGCCATGAATTAACGGTGTCCTGAAAGCCTCGAAGTTGCGCCACCACCAGCCCCCACTCCCTTTTGGTTCTCATTTTCAGAACACATGTTCCCATGGCTGTATCATTCTCCTCTGCTTTGCTTTGGCCAGAAAAGGTGCAACTTACTTTTAATGCCTTTTGATGTCCTATGCTGTCTGTACTGGGAGCTGGGAAGCTCGAGAGTTTGCAGTCATTTAGTTTTGAAGCAGTGGCTGTGTCACACTGGCTGACACAAAGTATGTCTGAGGCCTGCAAACAGATCCCTCTCCTTTCCCCTTACGTATGGGTTCGACTGCATTTTAGACCAGTTCAGTTTGTAAAGCACTTTTAAGCTCAGCCCGAGCTGTCCAGGTTTAGCTTAAGTTTGGTTGTGTAGGGGGGAATTTGTTTTGTTGTCGCTTCGCATTCTGCAAGAAATGTTTCATGTTCAAAGAGATGGGGAAAGAAGCGCTGTGCGATGATGCCAGGCGTCATTTTTTTAAACATCAGGATTACTGAACAAACTATATTTATACTGCGTGAAAATTACCGCGTCTTCATGCTTCTGAAAAGGCTTTGCAATTGCATTGACACGCTGTGGTAAAAAATCACGAGGGGAAAACTTGTAAAAGTCTAGATTTGGTAGATGCTGAACATTATTTGTGATGTTAATGAATATGGAGAAGGTTTTATGGTAATCTATTGTTCTGTTTGGCTTTCACATACAATGGCTTTGAAAAGAATGATTTTTAAAAAAACAAAACCAGAGGCCCGATCTTCAGATAGCTTAGTGATGGTGGCTAATTTTGGGGAGATGATAGTATAAACATTGCTAGGGTTTTGAGTCCTATAGCGATGAGGCAGTTTCTAGAGTACTGTTATTGTTTATGATCCGCTCCATTTTATGGAAACAAGCTCACTGGACTGAGGCTTTGAAGCTCTAATTGGCGCATGCGTTCTTCCGGAGCTAGAGCTAATGGCAGGAAGCCCTGCAGTAAAAACCAACTGGTTCAGGAAATTAAAACCAAAGATTTGAAAATCAACAAAACAGACAGACTTGGTGGAATGACCCTAAAATTCTCATGGTTAATCGTTTGGGGGTGAACATATAATTATATGCGATCAAGTTAAATTTTAAACACTTAGCTGTTTAATGCATTTTATTTAGAAGAGCTCTAGGAGTAATTATGATCAATATTAATCATTGATGCATTGCAAAAGAATATAGAGTTGTGGCTGAGGCAAACACATTTTCAGAGTAAATAGCTGTGAATAAAATGTACATAAATGGCGCTTTATAGGTATGGAGATGTAAATCGAAGCACACATTCTAGGTGGATGGAGCCTGTCTGTCTAAAAGTATCTGTTAGTCAATGTGAACTTTTAAAAATTCTTATGCGAGTTTCACTTGTAACAATTGTTATGAAAATACACATTTGCATTGCCTTCAACTGAAGCAAAGGAAACTGCAAGATAAGATGTAATTAGCATTTCTTGCACTAACTTTTTCAAAGAGAAAAAGTCCAAGCCTTTGAGAAGAAAAGCCCAAGTAGAATGTAGTGGGTTTTTTGAGTTTTTTTCAAATGGATTTTTGCCTCTGTGCGATGTGTACTGATGAGCTGTGTGTTTCTTTCCATCCCCACCCATGCCTCCCTATTCAGGAGAAGCAGTACATCTAGCTAGAGATTTTGGGTACGTTTGTGAGACAGAATTTCCTGCCAAAGCAGTAGCTGAATTTCTCAACCGACAACATTCCGATCCAAACGAGCAAGTCACAAGAAAAAACATGCTTCTAGCTACAAAGTAAGACATTTAACTTCCTGGCATGTTGCTTAGAAGTGAGGGAGGGGGGCAACTCGGGTTTGGGGCTTTTATTAGTGAACATATATGTTTGCCGCATAATCAGTGGCTGATGGCTTTGCAAGTTATGAGGGTGTGTGTTTGCCCTCCTGTATAGGAGAACTCTATAACCCAGCTCGGTTTCCACTGAATCAGTTTGCACAGATTACCTGGAATGCGAGTTGTGAAAATTGAGGGTGGATGTTTAGTTACAGAAAAAGCAGTAATTCTTCAAAACAAAACAATTTCTGGGCTTATTCACTTAGCTTATCAATTTAAGTAGAAGGGGAAGGCTTCCCATTGACAGTAAAATAAAACTGGCACATTAAACTGATTTCAGTTCATTAAAATCAGCAATGGTTCTTCCTGCCTAAGCAGCTCTGTTACTTAGCGAATACAGGGATATTAAAAATATATTTTAAATGACAATCTGTACACAGTTAAAATGCTAGCGGAGTTTATCGTTGGTGGGGCTGCCTAGACTTCCAGGTGGTGCGTGATAAGAAAATGATTGTTTTGGTATGTTTGCTGGAAATTAAAAGGGTTGTTTAGTAGCCCTTAATTACCAATGGAGGTGTCACCAAAGGGCACAGTGCCAGAGGACACAAGCAGGAGATGGGAGCCGCTTTATGGCTGAAAGACATTAACATGGGTTTTAGAATACAAACTGTTTCAACATGCCTCTGAGCTCTCTTGCTGTCAGGTGTGTTATTTCTCCAACCATTTGTGCAGTGAGTGGGTGATATAACCTATCTTCTGCACCATGCCCTCGTATCCTCCCTTCTCACCTCCCTGGAAGGAAATTTCCAAGGCGCTGGTTAGCGTCAGCCTTCCCCTCTGTGGAAAGGTCCCTTTGGATTTGGAGATAGAGATTTACATATATAAATGTTTCAGAATACCCTAATTTAAATCCTCAATTGCTTGCTCTGCCCTCACTCAGTCTTCCTGACACACAGGTGTGTGTTTTAGCCTTGTGAAGGAAGAGGCCCACATCTCTCTCTGGCTCCCCCCCCAAAAAAGGGATCTTCCAAGATGTGAATAAATCCCTTAGCCTACCTTTGGATATCACAGCCCATCTATTAAGCCTGCTCAGGAACTTTAAACTGTGTTTGTGCTCCAAATCCCAGCTGGGCAGGGATGTGTGTTTGTGGAGAGTGTTGAGGGCTGCGATATGGAGAGCGGTGGGGCAAGAGGCATGTGTCTCCGTGTTCCTGATGTCTGCCTGTGTGTTGGATGGGGCTGGGGTGTGATGTATGGTGTGCTGTCGTGTACGCATGCAAGGTGAAGGGAAGATGTTTGTGCGTGCTGGGGAAGTGTGAGGGGGAAAGATGCATAGAGAGGAGCAGGAGAGAGTGTGTGCGCTCAGGAGCAGGAGCCCCCTTGATCCAGGGGCTTGTGCAGCCTAGCAGGGAGAATGCACGGGCTTTGCTGCTGCCAGTGATGGTTCATTTCTCTCCTTCTCTTCCCTTCCCTCCCTCCCTCTGTCTCTCTGCTCCATTTGTGCTACAGACAGATCTGTAAAGAGTTCACCGACCTGCTGGCTCAGGACCGATCTCCCCTGGGGAACTCGCGGCCCAACCCCATTTTGGAGCCGGGCATCCAGAGCTGCCTGACCCACTTCAACCTCATCTCGCACGGCTTTGGGAGCCCGGCGGTGTGTGCTGCCGTCACCGCCCTGCAGAACTATCTCACCGAGGCGCTCAAGGCCATGGACAAAATGTACCTCAGCAACAACCCCAACAGCCACACAGACAACAGCACCAAAAGCGGCGACAAAGAGGAGAAGCACCGAAAGTGAGGATCCCCCCCCACACACACTCCTCTCCCTTCCCCCTCATAGCCCATCGATCCATTCATCTCCCTCCTCCCTCTCCCCAGCACCCAGCACCCCAGGCTACAGCAACAGAATGAACGTCCTTCTGCCAGTTCTGTTCTCTGACTCTGCAGGACTGCTCTGCCCTCTCTCCACACCCCTTCCCAGCATCCACATTTCCATTTGCTTCTGTTTTAATTTTCCCCCTCTTCCCACCATCGTTTTACCCCAGTTTGGAGCCTAAGAGAACAGAACAGGGGGACGGAGCCAGCAAAGAAAAAAGTTCTGTCTTGAGTTTGTGAACTTTTTTTTAAATAAAACAAAAGGAGAAAAAAAAACCAACAAAAAATAAAACAAAAAAGAAAAGGACTTCTTTTTCTAAAAATATTTTAAAAAATTAAAAAAAAAACAAACAAAAAGAAATAAATAATACTTAAAAATTCTATGAGCTTCACCGGACTGAATCACCACCTTCCCTTACATAAACTTCAGTTAAGATTGTAGCCATACTAAAAATGAAAAAAAAACAAGTGAAAAAGTACAACAGCAACAGCAGACATACAAAAGGCAAAAAGGACTGATGACATTTTATCAGTATTGTGAATAAACTTGAACACAAAACACAAGCGGTTCCATGTCATATCTTCAGTTGTAGAACTTTTTCCTGTCCAAGGTAAAGCGACCAACTTGAACTTTCTATTGCAACACGATTCACGGTTATTATATAAGGGAATCAGTGTTCATGTATGTATATATTTATTTATGTGTAATTTAATGGGAATTGTAAATATGGTGAGTCTGTTTTAAGCCTTTTTTTATTTATCTGGTGATCTCGTTTACCTCTTGTTTAGTGGGTTTTAAATCTTCCCCTCTTAGTTCATCATGTGGTTCATGGTACTTATTTAGATATCAGAGGTTTTTTGGGGGTTTTTCTCTGGGATTCATCATTTTTAGCCCTGTTGTAGCATGTTAAAAGCGACAATGAAGCAGCTGAACAAATAAAAAACCATGAATTTTTATATATAATTAGTATGACATTTAGTTTCTCATTGAAGATAAAATAAAGTGATGTTGGACCCTGGCAAGGTTTTTAAACATGTTAGTGGTTTTACAACCCTTATGTGTTGTGGAAAATGAAAATGTTATTTTCATCCACTGTCCTTCTCCCGAAAGCACCAACAGAGCAATAAATTAATATTGTCTTTTAAAACAAGATTTAGCTTTACTTTCCTTTTTTTCCCCCTCTTTTTTTTTCTTTCTCCCTTTCTATTGTTTTTATTTGACTCCTTTTTTTTTTTTTTTTTTTTTCCTCTTTTTTTTTTTTTTTTTTTTTTTTTCCCAAAGAACTTCAAACATTCGGGACCACCTGGTATCCTGTATTTCCACTGGCCATATTGGAAGCAGTTATAGTTGTATTGTATTGAGTTGTGCTGGCAGTAGTTTCCATGCCTATCAATGTATCATAGTCCTTTGTTGCCCAGATAAATAAATATTTGATACGCTTTATGTCGATTTTTTTATTCAGTAGCTGTCTTTACCCAGGCGTATTTTTGTTCTTGGCAGTATTTTTTATTCAGTATGGTTACAGTAATTGAGTTTAACTCTCCCTTGACAATTGCTCCTTGCAATAAGCAGCTGAACCCATTGTTTCCCTCAAGTATAATAAAAACTTACTTTCAACTTGGAGTTCAGAGCAGGGTATCATTTAGATATTCCACTGAGTCTGTATTCAGACAAATGACACAATAAAGCACAATGTATTCTTTTGGATAAAAAATTGTCTGTACTACTAACAAAAATGACACACTATCTTTTCTTTAACCAAAACGTAATTTTATTTAAAAAATAAAAGTTTTATTTTATTTATGTTGACCTCTAGGTTTTTATTTATGTTTATATATAGCATACAGAATTATAAGCCTATAAAATTTTGTACATGTAATTGTCCTAATGGAGAGCCGAGATTAAAAAAAACATCTCAAGAAGGACATTTTAAAAAGAATCATTACTGAGAAAATGCTGAAAATTAATGCCATGAAAAAAATATATACTGATAAATCAGAGCTGGGTGCTCCCTCCCCCTCAAGAAAAAAAAAAGCTTCATAGTTGATGCCAACAAAATCATCTCACGGTTGTGAACTTTAGTGAAATCTTGCAGGAGACAGATTATTTCTGATTGATGGTTCGTGTTTTAGTGGAATGCACAGACTGACATTTTGAGATGGCTGTGTCAGTTTATAAGGGACTGAAATTTTTATCTTGAGTTTCTTCTTGTGGAAACCAGTTGTGAAACAGGGAAGTTCACTTTAAAAAAATGGAGTGTACGTCTTGAAGATGGGCTATAAAAACATGTGAGAATTCAGATTTTGAATCTATTTTCTTTGGCCCGGGGGGTAGGTGAAGTCAGGATCAGGCTGGATTATGTTATATCATAGGAAGGGAGACTTAATGCAGTTTAGAATGTAAAGGCATTTTAAAGAGAGGGTCTCCTTTAAGTGCTGATGGTATTTTGGTAGTATAGGCTGATTTTCTCTCTTTCCTTCCCTCCCTGACTCTTTCTCTCTCCCTTTCTTCCCCTTTCTGCTCAGGCAGAAATCGAGGAGGTTAAGAGGGAGGTGTTTACAATAAAGCTGCACAGAGAATTAACATTTACTCATATATTTTGACGTTTGGTAGAGCTGGTGAAGCAAAGCATTAGATAAAGCCCAAGATGTTTCATTTTGCTTTGGTAATCTACTTATGGTAGGCAGTGTAAAATCAATCTTGCCAAGCAGAAAGAGAGTTGGTGGAGTCTAAATTCTATTTTCGAGAGCCAGCTAGTTTATAAAAATGGGGAATATTTTTTTCTATAAATTGAAAGTGGATCTTTTGAATGCAAAGCTGCAATTGTTTTAAAAACAGTTATTTATTATTTCCAAGAGAGACTGGTTAACCGTAAAGTAGATGTAACAAAATAATGAGGTGAATGAACCCTAACTGTACATATTCTTGACATAAATGAAATGCACAGTATTGTAGCAGGTGAAGTGAAGCATTGTCTATCAGGGCTGTTTTTCTTGGCTGCATCTCAGATTGTGTGTGGGATCCTAACCTCAGGCACAATAGCATTCATAAACAGCAATACATTGCTGCTCTTTCTACAGCAACACATAAATACTCATTTTTAAACGAAAACAATCTTATTAAATACCATTCATTCATATCTGGATTTACAGATGCTTGTTACTTTTTGAAACCTGTACCAAATATAATCGTTTTATACTGGTCAATGTATAAAGCAGTCTTATGCTAGAACATTATAAGGTCATAATAAATAAAAGATATATTTTAAAGATATAATTAGCTACTTCATGCTAGGAGAGCACATTTTAAGTATCCTGCAGCTGCATTAGCAAGCCACCAAAAATCAGAGATGAAATGACCTTGCATAGATTTCTTTATTACTACTACTTCTAAGGAAGGATTTTACAGGCGATAACAGAAATCAGACTAGCTCGGTTCAGCCTCTTCTGCTGTGACCAATGTACAGTTACTAAAATGTGCTAATTACTTCAGTGTTCTTTGGATGCATTTTTAACGTTGTGATCGAGGTGCAGCAGTGAAATTCTAGGTCATGCTTTTATACACTAAACAAAAATCTGTTGTTATTTTGTTTCCCCCAGATCAGTTGAAACGAGGGTGAGTGGTGGCTGAATGTTAGACCGTTGCTGCCACGCTAAGCTAATTCCTACATGTGAACCAAAATACAGCTTGGTGCTCTTTCACCGTGAACAAGGACAGCCCTCCTATTTGTACCGTATTTTACCCCACCCTCCAAAAATCAAATATTAATATAATTTGAGATTTAACTGGTGGAACAGTCGTCAGGACAGCAATGCCCCGCAGCTGAAATAATATTTAAAATAGAAGAGATTTGACATTTGAGAAGTCAGTGGCTTGAAATACCCAGTTGTACTTAGCTAATTCAGTCCTTAACCTCTGGTTTCAAATAAATCAATTACAGTCGATTCCACTTCAGTTCAGAAGTGCACAAGGTTTTTAGTTAATTGAATACATTTTATTCACTTGCTAGGAGTATTCATTTATCCAAACCCTTACATTTAAAGGCAATTTCTTTATTGTCCGTGATAAATTCGACTGCATAATCAGATCAGCTCCTTGTTTGTTTACTCGTCTTCTACCTCCCATTTAAATTCCAGAGTGTGCACTTCCCTTTCTCCTTGGTACATGCATGTCTCAGCCCAGACCACATTCCCAGAGCCTCAACCCTCATGTTAGGAAAGTGTAGCTAAAATAACTAGCACCCTTCTGATGGGGAGCAGCATGAAGTCCATCCCATCTAGTGAGGGCAGAGTGATTTAAACTGACTCCATAATCAAACTTGAAGGGTTGGGAGTATAAAAAAATAAATGATGCCTTTGATTTTGTCCTGTGCACCTTTTCTGTATGAAAAAGCTATGTCTCTGCTCCCTGCCCTGCAAGCAGCTGGAGCTGTTAACTCCTAGAGAGGATTTGGAGCCAGCTTGGTGTCAGCAGGATAAGGTTTTTGTCGAGCACCAGGCAAGGAAGTTGTGTCCCTGATCCACTTTGAACAGATACTGGTATAGACTTTGTGTGTGTTGTTTGCAGAATCCTGCTGGCGTTGGTTTACTGTTTTGGAAAGGAAAGGGGTTAATTAGCATCATTATCAATCACTAATGCTTGTCTAACGTGTCCAAAGAATAATCAAGTTAGGGGACTGCATGAAGCTAACATCTGCTTCATTCCAGTTAAAGATTTTTCCTTATATCGTTCAATTATTGGAAGTCCACACTGGTTTCAGGCTTTGTCAGGGCCATAAAGCAGGTCAGATCGTTAGAAATCTAGAATGGAGGGGAAAGTGCAATATAAATAACAAATGGCTTCATTATTTGAGTTACAGGTGCAAGAATGGCTGTGAAAATGAGTAGGGATTACTAGAATGTGTTCCTTCTTTTTATCTCCAATACGGAGGAAAAAATAAATCAGCCAAGTCCACTTCTTAAATCATTTATTTTGCATAGGCTGCAGCCTCTCCCTTTGCAGTATTTAGTTTAGTAACCCCAAACTCCTGAAAAGAAGTAGTTTAAAGCAAGCATTTGGAAACAGAAGAAAAGTGAAAGTCTTTTATGACCCATTACTAGCAGATGCTTACCGGCTTCAGAATAGCAAAATAGCCTTGTTTTTCTTCTTCTAGTTAAAGTTCCAAGGCTTTCTTGGGTGGATGAAACAGCTGATATTTGAGGCAGGGTAAACAGATATATAGCTTGTGATGGCAGTAAATATTTGTATCCTTGAACTGTTACTCCTTTCTGGTGCTGTAGATATGAAGGTGACAAGTCTGTGGTCTTTTATTCCCTCTTACAACCACTGTAGTCATGTCTCTCTGATGCTGAGTTCAACTTTGGTGGTCCAAAATTTTTATTATACCAACAGAGCAGTTAGAACATCTCCACTGAGTGAATGTACTGTGGAAATCAGGGTAAGACTATCAAGAGCTTTCTGGTAGTGTAGGAGGGACCCGCTGCTTCCCTGTGGCACTTTTCTTTCAGGCTCTGATTTTGCAAGGCACATGCTTGCACCCAAAGCTTGTGGTTTCCACGTGGGTCCCTCCCTCTCAAAACCAGGGCTCTGAGGTTACTCCAAGCTCCATGGTTATTGTCCTGTTTGTAGTAACAGAGATCATTTGCACAGACGATCTTCAAACCAGAGCATGGATGGGAAACTGGGAAAGCATAGCCTAGGTGAGGAAGAAGTTGTCTTGTGTTCAGCAAGAAGGTGGAGGACTGTCAGGTGGGAAGTGTAAGCCATTTCACCACGTTCTTCCCTGAGCATGTTGTGTGCACAGACACACATCCTATTTTCTATAGGAGATCTGCAGCACCTACATGAAGACCTTTTCTTTAACCGGAGATGCTCTCAAGCACCACTGCTGTTGTTGCCTGTGGTATAGTTAATTCCCTTTGTAATACTTGATTGAAAGCAGATGCAGGGGCTCTGAACGGAGAGTTGTTTTCTAGCGAGAGTGTGAGCTGTGCAGTTATACTCACAGGTTGAGGGATGTATATTGCTTCTATACAGTGTTTTTGGTTATGTTCCTACCCGCTTGTTCATCCCGCAAAACTTCCTGCCTCAGCTCTGCTTTGGACAGAGCTGGCCCCATCCTTTCTGTGTACGATCCATCCTGATTCTCAGTGCTAAGGATAAAGAAGTGGAAATGTGCAATATTTGGGGCATGTTTCTGGTTGTAGAGCAGAGCATTTTTCAGGGCTCCCAGGAGAACAGAAGAGCTGCATTCCTTCTGCTTCCCTCTTTCTCCCTCCCTGCCTCCCTTTAAAGTTTGCTGGCAGGTGCCCTTCCCTCCAGCTTGTCCTCCTTGCCCTCTACCTTGCTGCTGGATGCTGCTCCCTGTGCTTGTCCTGTCTCCTGCTCTCCTGTGGTGGAGTTTATCTCTCTGCCCTGCAAGCAGGACGGCTTGGACAACAGCTGGGGAGACACCCCACACTGTGGCACATGCTGGCTAGCCCAGGCAGGGGGAGGCCAGTGCGGCAGTGCTGGGAGGAAAGCAGGGGCTATGCCTGGCCTCAGTGCTCTTTTTCCTCATTAGACCTAACAAGCTACACTGTATTAGTGCTAAAAATATGCTCCTGCCATGCCTGTCTGAGTTTGGGAGCCTGTGTATGGGTGTAGATGATCCAGGACAGCAGTGGATGGGTGTCCCATTGCCACAGAGCCTTGATGCGGGCTGTTCCTGGCATGCTGGTGTTTGGGATAGGTGCTGGCAGGCTGGCTGCTGGGGCTTCTTCCCATCCTCATGCCCTTGGAAGAGCTCGCAGCTATCCTGCTGGAAAGGATAGGGTTTTGCAGGGAGCTGGGGAAAGAGATCAGGAGGTGGCTGTGGCTTAGAAGAAAATCAGATGCAAAAGGGGCAATTGAGGTTTTGCTTTGTGTTTCCAGGAGGGCCTGGACATGGCCATGGTAGGGGGTATGGAGATCACCCCATCCCTTGCTGCAGCTGCTTTTGGAAAGTTTCCTGGGAAAGGTCTGGGGAAACTGGAGCCTCCAGCAGAACTGGCTGCTGCTATGACCTTCTTGGAGGCCAACTGTTTATTTGTTCGCATTGTCATACCCAGGAAGATTTTCCACCTAGGGCGCCTCTTGCTCCTGCCTATCTATGCAGAGCTGGTGTGCAGTGCCGTGTGCAGCTGTACCTAGAGGTGTGTGTGCATCTGTATTTTTGGGTGTTTGTTTGTATCTATTTATTTATCTTTATGGGCGTGTATATTTATGTCTCCATCCCTGAGACTTTTGGAGAGGCTGGGATAAGAGGGGGTGGGGTGGGCTGTCTCCCGGATAGTTGATATTCCAGGTTCAGCCTCTTTCTCCGCTCTCATTCTCTAAACCCAGCCAGGGGGAGTGTCGCCCCAGGCCGAACATATGCTTCTTTCCATTGCACTAATCCACCTTCAGCGTGGAGGAATAATTGCTCGAGTGTCCATGGCTCCTCGGCGCTTTGTCCCTCGCTGGCTCCCATCAGCTTGGCACACGCCATTTCAATCAAATCCTTTCAGAGCCCTGTCTCCTTTTATCACGTCCCCGCTCCGGCGAGAGGAGGGAGGGGAGGACGGGGCTCCCCGCAGCCCCGGCGGGCCGAGCCGAGCCAGACCGGGTTTCCCCACCGGGAACAAAAGGGCCGCCGAGCAGCACCGGGCTGAGGTTGCTCTGTCTGCAAAGGCATTAGAGTATGATGATGTTGTTGCTGTTGTTGGAAAAAGAAAAAGAAATAAAAGAGGAAGCCATCCGTCGGGGTGGTTGAGCTCTGTTCCCTGTCGCAGTGAAGAGCTCCGGTAGTCCAAGCGGACATTAGGTTATGAAGAGGCGTGTAGAACCCCCATCTCTCGTTGGTTGTGCTGCTGGTAATAGGGGAAAAGCTGGATATTAGCGGCTGGAAAACTCCCTCGACTCTCTGTGGCCAGCAGAATGGGAGATTTCTGCAGAAATCTGCCTCCATCCAGATTTTCCCCTTTCACCCGGCGGAGCCAGCCCCAACCCGGCGGGACAGAGCCACTGAGCACGAAAGAGGAGCAGGGATGCTCCTGCCCTCCCCGGCCGGCTCGGGACCCCGGAGGGGCACGGTGAGGCAGGCTCTGCCGTGCGGCAGGGAAAGGCTGTCTTTTACTTACTTGTTTTGACTCTCTTCTCCTTCAGACGAGGGGGTCCTGTTCTGTTTCTGATGCTGCGAAGTGGGTTAAAAATTCTACCTAGGACCCCCTAGCTGAGGGAGTAAAAGGAGAGGAAGGCAGGATGGTTAGCCGAGGGAGATTTAAAATTAAAGAGGAAAGAAAGGGAGGGGGAAAAAAGAGAAAAATGTGAGAAGAAGGATCTTTACATCCTTACGGGACTGTTCAGAACTTTCTTACTTCTCATTTTAGTGTAGCTGCCTGCTGACGGGTGGCAGCTCCCCCCATGTCCCCGGGCTAGCACCGCGGCCGACCCGGGCCCACCTTTCCCGGGAAGGCCCTCCTTAAGGCTGCCTCTTGTCCTGTCCGCCTTGCTACTGCTGGGAGGCGGGGACAGGGGGGCTCCGGGTGGGGGTCCTGCCTCCCCCATCAGCGCTGTTGGGTTCGCCGCAGGTGAGGACCGAGACTTTCACAAGAGAACGGGGTGTCGGGCCACCGATGGGATGGCCGCATTTCACACCCTGCCGCCCTTTCATACTCCCCACTCTGCGCTCCGAGGGAGCCCCGACCCGGGAGAAACTGCCCCGAGAGCTGCGAGGGGCTTTGCCGGGACACACGGGCGGGCTCGGGCCGGGGAGCGAGAGCACCGGGGAGCTGCCGCGGCGGCAGAGCCGCCCGGCAAACAGGCGGCCGCTCGGGAGTGTGCCGGCGTTTGCTCCTCTCAATGTGTGCCCCGTGAATCTGAATAGTTTTTTTACTAAAGCGTGGCTCTTTCCTGCTGCTGAGAAAAATCGCCTTTATCTATCTATCTATCTATCTATCTATCTATCTATCTATCTATCTATCTTGAAAAAAAAAATAAAATCCTCCTTCCACTATTCCACTACGTTTGGATTTAACCGCAACATCCACAGAAACTGCCTTATGAAAACCAGACTTTTCTATGAAAAGACTCTTCTGGCAGCAATTAGTCTGGCTTTCTTTAACAAAATTCTTTGTAATGTCGTTCAGCGGAAAAAAATAATCCCAGGATAATTCTGATTACACAGTTAAAAAAAAAGTAAAATAAAAAATATTAAAATTAGCCTATTCGGGTTTGCCCTGGAAAAAAAAAAAAAAAAGGTTTAAATTTCCCATTGATCGGAAAAAACTCGCTGAGATTGTGCGAGGGTGGGCTTTCACGGGAAACAGACTCGTTCAGTTCCTGTGTGATGGGTGTAGAGGGCATTAACGCACACACTCGTTTACCGAGTTATTCTGGGGGCTTTGCCTCAGCCTCGCAGCCCCACCTCGGCCGGGAAGCGGCAGGCAGGCGGGAGTGCCGCTGCCTCCAGTGGGAGGCTCGTGTCCGGCCCCACGCAGCTGCGCCCGCCCCCCGGCAGGCAGCGCTCGGCTGAAAATCGCGCGGCTGCTCGGCGCGCAGGGAGAAGCGCTTCCCTTTCCTCCGCACCCCTCCCCGGGAGCTGGTTGTCCCCGCGTGGGTCCCGAGGCACAGCACGGCAGAGGTCGTCATCCCGGCTCCTGGGCGGCACCCTGCTCGCTCCCTGCCTGCCGCCCCCTGCCCACCGGAGGAGGATGAGGAAGTGGGGGAGTAAGGGGAGAAGAAATCTGGCCCCGGGAGGCGGGGGAGGGTGGGGGTAGCTGCCTACCTGGAAGCGCGTCGCGGATGCTCGGGCAAAGCCAGTCCCTCCACCTCATTCGCAGGTTTTTGCTACTTTCCCCCTCTCTCTCTCTCTCTCCGTGCTCTGGTGAAAGGTTGCATGTTCCAGCCCAGAGAGTCAAACGTTAAACTGTTAAGCCAGAGCAGGAAAGGAGGGGGGAGAGGGGGAAAAAAAAAGGCGTGTTTATATTTCAGATATTTTGAAAGGTCGGCTTTAATTAGGTTAAATACAAGTATTATTGGCCCAGAAGCACATATTGCAATAAGCTCGTTACAAGCCTAATTGCAAAGCCATACTCTTTCGGCACGACCCACCTCCTAAAGTGCGTGCGTGGGGCTGCGTGGTGACCGCGGCGTGAGGCGCTGGGCACCCCCACGCGGGACGGCCAGGGCTGCGAGATGCACATCCCTCCCCACCCCGGCTTCCATCCTTTGGGAATGAGTTCTGTATTTCCCCGCAGTGCTTGCCCGGAGTGGGGGGCTGCTTTTGCAGTTGAGCGAGGTATGAGGTGTCTGTGCATGAACCTGCTCTGAACCTGCCGTAGAGCTCAGTCCTTCTCGACCCTCCAAAACAGCTCTTCTCTCCAGCTGGTCCTTCTCTCTCAACCCCTTGGCAACACAACTTGCGGGGGAAGGGGGAACCATTTGCCCTGAATCACAAATTTTCATGGCTTGGAAAGAAAAAGGTAACCCTCATGTCTAGCTCAATTAATAAACATGGTGATTTCACACTCAAAAGGAGGACATTATTTCACGGGAGCGCTATCAGCTCCATCACAAAGGGTCACAGCGCAGCTGTGGCGAGCCCGGGGTTATTATGCAGTCTGATGATAGGATCCCGCTTGCCATCCCGGCTCCTTCCTCGGGGCGACCAATAGCCCCGGGCAGGGCTTGTGCCACCTCATGATAAAGGACTTACCCGATGTGTGAGGAAATGGAGCAGCTTTCAGATGAGAGGTAATCAGCTTGCAGGCGCAGCCCCAGCCCTTCCCTTCCCCCCCCACCCCGTCTCCTGCCTTTCCATTTAACTTTTTTTTTTTTCCTCCTCCCCCCAGACAACAACAGCAAGAAGTTATTATTCATTTGAACGCAAACCTGACGCTCCCTCTCACCTTCTCCGACTCCCTGCCGGGAGCAGAGGCGGGAGACCCCCGGTCCCCCCTCCCGGCCAGCCCTCACGGCTGCCGGTGGCAGGATGAGCTGCCTCCCCGCAAGGAGGGACAGTTGTGGCTGATGGATTTCTGGTGTCAGGAATTGGGTCCAGAAGCTGTGAGGCAACATATTAACTGCGATCCCATAATCTCTTAATCACATTACATTTTAAGTGAGCATGTGTAATTTCACCCATCAATGATTTATTTAAGCAAGGGAGCACAATTACTTGTCTCGCACACAAACGCTGGCTGGGGGAGCATTGTTTGCCAGAAATAAAATCTGCGGTTTCAGGGACTATCTGTTTCTCCGTGCTGAGAAACCCCAGACCCCCGCTCCAGAGGACAAGAGTTAAACTGCTCATCCTCCTACACAGGCAAGGCGAGGGCGAGGTTTCCCATCCTTCCCATCCATCCTCTTTCCAGAATCAGCCCGGCAGCAATGTCTTACTCTGGTGCGGTGAGAAGTGTCTTCAGCTGCCCGGTACCTCCCCGGTACTGCCCGCAAGCTCTTGCCAGGGAAGCCAGGGGGAGGTTTGCTGGCGTGTGGGGGATCTGACCCTTCTGCACTGCTTTGACTAAAGCAGGTATAATTTATCGGGGGAGTCGATCTTACACGGTGTCACTCTTCCCGAATCCTACATTAAAGAGGAAGGAAAGTCGAGTAACCTCTCCTGGCGCGATGCTGAACACTAGTCTGGGCATTTGACTCCTCCCGCTCTGGCCTGAACACATTCGGCACTGTGAGAGCTGAAGCACGCCTCACATTTTGGCACGCCAGCCTGCTCCGCCCGGGCTTCCCCCCCCCACTTCGGGCCGAGCCTTTAAAGTTGCCCCAAGAAGAGCAACGCGACGTTTCAGCGGGAGGCCAGCATCGTCCATCCTCTCTTCTTTTCGGCCCCAGGGCCAAACTTGCCACCGAACGGCCCCTGGGGCAGGGACCCGCTTTCTCGGCCGTGGGGCAGCATCCCAGCCACCTCCCGCCTGGAGACGGAGACCGCCGCGGGCGGACCTCCGAGCTCCAGCGTCTGCCCGCGGAGAGGGTAGGCGGGCACGCAGGGGACTCCACCGGCTTCCCCCGACCACCCCCTGGCTCCGGGCCTCCTGGTCCCGTCGTGCAGCTTGGCCCCAGCACCAGGCTGGAATCACTTCCACAGCTTTATGTTATTATCGTTATTATTGGTGTTACTGCTATTAGCCCCGCGGCAGACTGCTCTGTGTAGAGTGGCCGCATCCCGCGCCCGCGGCCAGGAGGGAAAACCACCCGAGAAACGCGTGGGACTGCCCCGGAGCCGATGTTTTCCTCAAACTGGGCTGGGGTTGTACACGAGCCGATATCTCTACTAAATAGTCGATGGAAGAAGGTCCCCGAGAGGTAAAATGTTCGACTACAGAGAGAGAAAAAGACCGCCCCTCCCTTTCAGTAGCTTTAAAATTTTCTTTTTTCTTTATTATTTTCTGGAGCTGTCTTAGTCAGGCATTTGGCAGATTTAACGTTGCAAAGGAAAGAAAGAAAAAAAGTAATTACATTTTTGGAAAACAAACAATAATTACACAATACAATCGGTATAACAGTAAGTGAAACACAGCAGCGGGAGTTAAAAACAATATTCTAGCCATGGAGATGGGCTCCGCCGCTGACTCAGCGGTTTTGAATACTCCAAATTATCCTTACATGGGATTTCGGTAGCGCAGTTCAGCTGCAGTCTACTGGCTTTTAAATTAAAACATATCTCGCTGATTAGGCACGTATTAGGGTCTAAAAAAAAAAAAACCCAAAACAAGGAAGAAGGTTTCTCAAGGCAGAAATTATTCTGGTGGATCAGGAATATTTCATGAGCCCCTTTTTCCCATCTGTGTGTCAAGTGGAGGAGCTGCGTTTGGAGGGGCAGCCCCTGCTCCCCGGTTCCCGATGCCCGGGGCGGAGGCGGGAGGGGAGCAGGCGCGGCTGCCTCGCATCTGAACTGCTGCAGCACCTGTCACCTGGAGAAGTTGTGACTTCACATGCCCTGCGGCTCTGACTTCACGTTGGAGCGCATTATTCCATCACTGAGCCGTGTTGACATAAACACTTCCTCCCCCTCACCCCGACCTTCTACTCCCTCTCCCCCTGTTTGCCCGACTTTCACACGAATATTTGGGATGATGTCTAAGGCAGCAGAAAAGTTGTGTGTGTATTTTTTTTTTGTAATTAACCATTTTTTCAATTTTTAAAAATTGATTCAGTTTTGTTTTAATCAAGAGCCCTTAGGATTAGTTATAATGATATGAATGGTTAAAGTGGGAAGAGCTGAAGGCTCAAGAATGCTCTCTCCTCAGAAGAAAATATCAGACATCCCACAGAAATAGCCGTGCAGAGTGTAGGTCTTATGTAAATGGATAGAAATCACAGGGCTGCCCGTGTAAAATGAAGTGTACCTGAAATCTAGCATTTGTTCAATCAAACCTTTGCTCTGCTTACCATTAACTGCCAAATCAAAACAAAGGAGGGAGAAAAAAAAGGAAAAAGGAAGAGAGAAGAGGAAAAAACCCCAACTTTGCCGCAAAATTCTGATTCTCGCCACTAAAACGTTTATCCCAGAGAAAAGTTTTGAGTTGTGCCATCTTTTAGTCTTGGTACTGCCCTCAGGATTCCCAAATTCCCAGTGAATGGGCAATGATGACAACAACAGCAGCAAATATGAGGCTCCTCGCCGCCTGCTCTATTTGGAAGCAAACCCGCTCTATTTTTCGTCAGGCAACCCCAGACAGAAGTGGCAACTAAAGCTTTAAGCCCTTTGGAAATTCCTTTCTGGTTTAAGAGAGCCAGGGGGCTTTCGTCCTCTCCCTGCCGTTGGTTGTGAGGAAGGGCAACAAAAGAGGTAAAATGCCTTCTCCAACTAACTGGCTCAGCGTTTCACATGCATCAAAGGGAAGGCAAGAGCTAATCCGAAAATGACCACTTTAATGTACATGAACCCATGGCTACAACAGCAGAACTGAGGGGGATTTTGAACTCTCCACCACAACAAAACCCTACACTTAATGTCATAATAACAGATATTAAACAAAGGGGAATGAAAGGATCTCACGCTGGGTTTTCTGCATTCTTGAGTCTAATTAAAAATATACAGAAAAAAGACATAGTTTGGGTCAAAATGGCATGAGAGACGCCTTGTGCCAGTGATAATTGTGCTGCAATTATCAGCTTAGAGACAATGTCCTAGAGGTTTTATTCACTCTTCAGCTCCAGGGGAGCCGAAAGCCAGTGCAGGGGTGAGGGGGACATATGCACCCAACCAGGGCTGAAAGGGCTTGGAGAAGGGGGCTGAGGGATATTTATCCTCTCCTTTCCCCTTCCCCCAGACAGCAAAGGGGGACTAAAACAAATACAGCAGAGCCCTGCAAGGGGTTTTTGTGGATTTTTTTTTTCAGCCCATCCATTCAAATGGAGCCAGGGTGTTTACTTAGTGTCAGATTGTATGACTCTGGCTTCTGCCTTTGGGGCTGGTGCCGCCAACTGAGAGGGGAATCCTGTGGTGAGCAACAAGTGCTCTGTGTGACAATATCTTCCTGGGGGGAAAATACCTTGCAGAGAAGGGATCTTCTCCGAAACAGAAGGCCAGAAACTGGAGCCAAATTCAGATGCAAGATAAGGCACAGGCAGGCGATTCACCACTTGAATAAGCTACTGAGGGCAGCACTGGTCCTATTTCCCCCTATATTTTGGCAGAGGTGTGGATGTCCATACAGGTGACGTGACTGAGTCTAATCCAAGTGATTGGGCTCAATACAGGGCATAGGCTACTGTATTAGAGAGGTCTAATGAAGCCCTCGGAGTTATGACCAATAAATGACTTCAAGACTTTGTGATCTGGCCCAAATATCCACCGTGCTATTTTTGGGTATAGGTGTTTGGCTGTTGTTACTTACATGTGACAGTAGGCAAACCGTCTTTTCATTGGCTCATATGAAAGCTAACCTCTTTCAATGCTTGCTTGTTTTGTTTCCAGAGGAGCCAGGTTTGGCTAGGTGTCAGGAAGATGGGTCTTCAGTGAAGAGTCAACAGTGTTGCCTTTGTTTGAGACTTCCTTGGTTCCTGCAGGCATCTTGTGTATTCCCATACACAAGCATGGCAAGTGATGGGCAGGGGTTCCTTCAGCTGAAACAGCTGAGATCTATGGATGGTACTCTCACTCCAGAGAAGGGACATTAATTGCGGTGGAAATCAAAACAGAGAGGGGAGCAGCGCTGCTCTCATCCCATGGCAGCCACAGGGAGCAAAATACACGTGAGCTCAAACGTTCCATTTATCCCTCCTCACCTGGTCAAATGGACCAGTTCAGAGTGACTCAAGGTATTGAATTCAATGTATGAAGACATAGCAGAGAGCAGCCCTGACTCTCGCTGCCAGCAAGGCATGGGCGACCTGATGGATCCTTCTTTCTTAGGTCCTGTCTATGCCTTGTCCTCAGAGGCTTCATCTACTCAGGCCACCCTGCCTTAAAGCCTGTCTTGCACAGAAAAGAAGAGTCTTTCTAGTTTGCCTGGCAAGACCTTCCTAACCTGAGGGCCCTTGCAAGTGGCCCAGGAAACTTTTCCCCATAATTGCAGGGTACTCAGTGCTGTGTGTGTGGTGCAATCATCATTTACCAACATGGTGACTCCTACTAACCCTTGCTGTAGCTAAAGATTAACTATTGCCTGTAAATCCAAGAGGTCTTCTCCAGGCAATATCACTTCTGAGGCTGGTTGTATGCTGAGCTTTTGAGAAGAAGCTGTAAAATGAAGGTTTCAGCTAACATCGTTCCTCAGTCTGTAAAATCCTATAGAGGGGAGAAGAATATTTGTTATTTAAGGGTTTCTGCTGAGGCTTTCTGCCTTCTGTTTTCTTTATGGCTTTGGAGTGACACCTATGAAGTGGTGTTTGAAACATTTATGTGCTGTTTTCAGTGAACACCTGGAGAATGATTCCACTGCCCTTGCAGGGAACACTGACAGGACAGGGCAGGGAGGGATACCGTAGCTCATTTTCACACCTACAGGTGTAAGTTTATGCTACTTAATCCCATAGTGGTCTTTGGCTAGTGCACCCGTGGGAGCTGAATCACATTTGGTGTTGCAGGGGTGCTCTCCTCACACCCCCTGGAATGGGCACTGCTCTGCACCCCTCCAGGACGTGAAGACTCCTGCACAGAGCTGATTGAAGATATGCTATCAGGTCTGACAAGGGAAGAAGTCCTACTTTAGACAGGGCTTCCAGCATCCATGTGCTGGAGGCAGCCCTGATACTGTGGTAGTTTTCTTTGTGGTGTAGTGCCCAAGAGACTTAGGAGCTGAGTAGGAAGCTGATACGAGCACGCCCACAGTGCTCTGCCTGTCCTCTGAAGACTGGACTTTAGTGAAGCTCACAGCCTAAACCTCTGATTTTGGAGGAGCTGAGGTGTGTTTCCTTAATCGCCTTTGCGGAGGCTCGGTGTGGTGGTGTGAGTGCAGTTCTCATCAGGATGAGTACATTAAAATAGCAACAGGCAGATGGATTTGAAAATAAAACCAGTTCAGTGCAACAGCACTGAGAGAACAATGCAACAGCAGTGCAACAGCAGAAGAGAGAGCAGCAATTCCTTGAAAGATGGACTTAAGTAACTACCCTGTTGTAAAGTCAGTTGGATTCTCGAAATGAAAACAACAGGAGAAATTTTATTCTAACAATAAAATTATCATCATTGTCATCATCATCATCATCATCATCATCATCACCTTAAAGGAAATGGTAAATGAGAGCTGGAAGAAGGTTGGCCATCTTTCCCAGGTTAATAAAATAATCTTGTTCATATTGCTCATGTCTGATTAACATCGTGTCTAATTGTCATGCTGGTTGCAGTTCCATTGCCAGTATAATTTTGAAGCATTTTATTGTTTTTTGCAAAAAATTTGCCCTCATGTGAGTTTTGGTTTGTACATTACTCACTGAGAAGTGTAAGTTTTTAAACCAACATTACACTCAGTAATCAGCTAAGACATGAGAATAAACACCTCCAAACTTGTCAGCATTTCACTTTATTAGTGTGACCACTCACAGCATGTTCTTCACGGGCACATTTTTAGTGGGGCTGCTCATTCATCTCTTGATGGTATGCTGGGATGGGGATGTAGGCAATGGTGATGGGGAGACTGGGAACCAGATTGGGACCTGGGGGAATCACACTCTTTTCTACTACTTCTGTCATAGGGAATAGGTAGGAGGAGGTGGGATTGTAACACAGTCCGCAAGCACTGTGCTTTTGTTGTCTGTTTGAGCAATATAACTGATTATAACTGATTAGCACAGGCTCCTGTACTAGGTTTATCCCCAACATACGTGGCTGTCTGCTGTGGATTAAGCTGCAAAATACGACTTGCAAGATGCTGACACTTGAGAATAATGAAAGGCACTGTGTCCCTTCTATAATCTACTGTTTGTTCTTCACATTTTTTACAGACTAGAGGTACTGGGATTACAGTCACTAGGCCGTGCCCAGCTCTTCTGCACTGAGAGCAATGGGAAACAGCTAGGTGTCTCTCTGCACTTTCAGGTACTTCAGTGCTTTAAAAATCTGATCCCTGTGTGCTTTGAGTCTATGTCTTTATCTTAAGATCAGTCTAACTGACTTGGAAGCAGGCAAAAATTTTACTAAAATGAGTACTTGCTGGCCTGTTTCTAAGAATAAGTTAGAAAATAAAGACAAAAATGGTACTCTAGGTCTATGCCTTTCAAGTGTACATTTGTCAGGGCAGCATCTAATACAGCCATATGGAAAACTGGATCCTGCAGATGGGACATCTACATGGGACAGTCTGCACCCATTGAGTTCAGGGAGTCTTGTCACTTTAGGAAAGCTGCTCCCAGGCCTTGGTATTTGGAGATCTGGACAAAGAGGTTGAGATGCCATGGCATCATGTCATCCCTCAGACCCTTACGGGTAGATCCTTCTCTTTTGTTTTTACGGATGAAATTAATGAGAAGGAAAAATTCTCAAGGAAAGGAAGCAAACTCCACAACCCTGCTTATAAATAACACCCAGGTTTGAACCCAAAGTGATGGGAAAGTCACATTTTAAGCTGTGCCTGTGTCCTGGATTCACCCTGTTGAACGAGAAAGTAGTACTGTCACTTCGGATTGCCTCCTCGCTGTTGCCCTGGCACTGTCCAGGGTGGGAACAGTTGCATGCATCCACTGCTGCATTTCTTCCGCGGCTGTGTCACATTTCTCTGGCTGCTCCTCAAAGGGGTTGTTTGTCCCTAAACTCGATGGCCTCCCCCAGACCCAGTCTCTGGTATTCGACATGAACCTTGCTGGCAGAACGCATCCTGGCGGCCTTTTCCGTAGGGTCCTCTGAATGACAGACCTGTGGCTCCCCAACCGCTGCCCTTCGTCCTGTCCCTAAGCGCCTCCTGTGAACTTCCACAAAAGGACTCTGAACATAGCTGAGCAGCGTGATATGTCTTGGCATCCCTGCCTAGGCCTCTTCAAAATGTGCTTCCCCTTGTTCATAGCAATCAGGCCATTTCTGATGATGGTTCAGCAATGCCTCCCAGGCAAGTGAGGGCATGATCAGTCCTTCTTCTCCAAACTGTGTTCTGAGTGAGTCAGATAGGCAAGGAGCGGCTCTGCAAGTCAGGGGACAGCAATGGCTTGCAGTGTTCACGTGCCCCTCACAGCTGTGCTTGGAGAGGGAAAATGGGTTCTGGAGCCATGCGCCCAAGGAGCCTCTGTGCTGCTGGGGAGCAGGGAGGCATCACCACCACCCCAGCATCTGAGAGCATAGCTCGTGGAGCATAAGGTGGTCAAACTCTGTAATCGCTCCTGTTTCCTTTCCAGTGTGCCCCCCAGGAAATTAGCTAGATGGCCCCACTGATGTCAGGGGGGTCTTGCTACCAGGAGACTTTGCTACTTTTTGGGTTTACCTAAAAGTAATTGAAGAATGAGTGATACAAATATTTGTTCTGTTTTAGATGTGGCTATCTAGATCTCTCTGTGTTGGTCTAGTGTTATAGTCCAGTGCTCCTGGCCCTAGGACTTTTGACATCTTGGGGCTAGGAGATAGGCAGTTCTGAATTTAGTGAATTTTATGGGTCCGTTGACTGTAAAAGTAGAACTGTCACTGTATCTAGCTGGACCTTAAAAATCAGTGCTGATATCTGGAGGTACAGCAATGTGCTAGTAACAGGATGATAAAATCCAGAAGTAACTCCTCTGCCAGCTACTATGAAGTGGCCATTCTAAAAAAAGGAGTTCTTCTTTTCATTGTTTTTTGGTGTTTCAGTCAATCAATTAATATTTCAACAGGAATCCTGTTAAGACTGGGTTTTATTTTATTGTCTGTTAAGCACAGGCCAGGATATTTTATGAAAACAAGTCAGGGGAAAAAGGATAATGTTTTCCATGATAATTTGCATTTGACGCAGCAGAAGACACACATATCCTATTCTCTCCTATAACCAAAAAAAAAAAAAAGATGTCCAGCTAGGCATTTTGCACAGTGATTGGAAAAAGGTTTTAAGTGGTTAAGTGTCCATCATGATACTTGATTAATCCCAGCCACGGCTCAGCACGCCATTCATCCTTCTGCCACTGGAATAATGCATCTTAGACAGGAGAACTGATAAAGTTCACCCGTGCTGGGGCTTACAAAGACAGAAGCAGTTTTCCTGGGAAATGTATGGCCCACAGCCCCCACTCAGGTGACGAACCCTAAATGAGCCTCTATTTGGGCAGTTCTTGTTAGCAGAAAAAGGCCTTGGGATCAGGCTGTTTGGGTTGTGGGGTAAAGAGCAGCCTTGAATGGAGGAAGCAGGAACTTTTGCTGTTTCACTTGTCAGTAGAGCAGTTTCAGTAGGAGCAAAAGCCGTGTCAGTGCTGTGCATTTACAGTGCACAACACCTCCATCGTGGACTTGAAGGACAGTGCGATGTTAGTCCTTTAGTGAGAGGGGAATTGAAGCACCGAGTTGTTAAAGAGCATTGTTCAAGGCCAAACATCCCACCCCACACAGTACTGGAAAGAAATGCAAGCCTCTTGCCTTTCAAACTCTTGTGTAAATAATTTTTCTCTATTCCCCTCTACAGAGCAGTGTAGGGTTTCCAGTGTACTGGAGCAAATAAGCATGGCATAGACATACAGAATAAAAGGAAGATATGAAGCAGTTTGCACTAGGGCGTGACTTTTCAGGAAACAAACTACAAGTGCCTTGTAAATGTTTTTTAGGATTATTGAGTGCAAAGAAGGATTTGTCCTGTGTCCATGGATGGAAACATTAATAAAATTAGCTTTAACTAAATCCTACTAACATGCCAGTCTTGTGTGCTTGTATTGCTGATATCAGGAAGTAGACTACAGCCGTAAACTCACTGCTCAAGACATGCAGAACTAAATATAAGGATATTGCAAATGCAGAAGGTGAGAATAGATGTTTCCCATTCAACTTTTCATTCCTGCTTGATGTGTGAATTTGAAGTGCCTAAATGGTGGTGGGTGGGTTTTTCTTTTGTCCTGTTTGCCTTTTCAAGGTCCATTTTAAACGAGATCATAAAATCGCCTGTTGTTTTATCCCAAAATTCGTCAAGTAGCAGAAGAAACTAAGAATATGCATGGAAAGGGGTACCACCTGCGAGGCTTATGTTAGCTGAAGCATTGAAGCACCGGTGGTTGGTACTGCTGAAGGCAGGGGTCTAACCTCGTGGTCAGTGTCAGAGTTGCCCTTGCAAGGGCAGCAGGCGAGGAGCCTCCTGTGCACTGACTGAAGTGTTGTTCCCTTTGGGAAAGGCTGGCATGGCATTTGACACTCTCAGCTCCCCTGTGCAAGCTGTGGATCAGATTGTCTGTGATGGTCTCCTACCTCTTTACATCTCTCAAAGAGACTCTCTGCAGAGCATGTGAAACTTTCAGTTTATGCAGCCTAGGCCGACTCTTCCTGCCTGCAGCAGCCACCACCGCCATTCCCCAGGCCTGTTTGCTTCCTGAGCTACAGTAGATGCTTTATTAGCACCAGGATAAATTAAAAAGCCTGCACAACCCAGGAGAAAGCCTGTATTTAGCATCTTCTCTGTCACAGCAGGCAGCTGTGTCTTGCCTCTGCTCTGCCCTGCTGATGGGGTGATATTCCCATGGTCCCAGCACAAAAGCTGGGTGCCAAACCTGGCTGCAGCTAAAATCCCGTCACCACAAGTGAGCACAGGGGGAATCAAGGGGAAAAAACCCCTGAGAGTTAATTCCACAGCATTATCATAAAAAGTATATGTGCACAAGGAGCTATTCTCTTTGCTGTGTTTATGTGGCTCCCTTTTCGTGCTAATAGCAGCTATGTTTCTATGTCCTGTGCTGGGAATAAACCTCTTAGTGAATAATATAGTGTTAAGTCCTGGGTAGCACATTAAAATGCCAGTAAACCAGTGCAATAAGGTTAACTCTGGCAGCTCCAGATTGTGACCAAGCTACTTTTAATATTATAAAATCTGTTGTTCCTCTCCCATGTATAGGCATACTGTATTTTGCTCTTTCAAGTCAGAACATGCTTTTGTGAATTTCTTTCTCTTCTGCTTCCTGGTTTTTTTAAATATCCCAATCCTCTCCCCTGTCCTCTCAGAAGGACAGTAAAAATGAGAATTCAAAATTTCAGGGAAATCAAGACACTTGTATTTCAATTTGCAGTAGAGGCCCATACACTATACTTTGAAGGCAGGCTGGGTGTTTGATGTAAACCAAGAGAAATTATGTCCAGGTGTGCTTGTACATGTGGTACCTACAAATACCACGTGCTTATTAATCTGGGGTCTCAGCAATACCTAGATAAACAGAGAGTTTAGGAACTGTAAGAAAAGGCCATGGGATCAGGAGAAGGCCCTTTTAATTCCACTTTTCTGCTTTTCTGTCCTTCTCCCCCATCCCCTTCTTTTGTAGCCACAAACCTAGGTGTCTGTGGAACTCATTTACATGCTTTGCTTCCACTGCCTACTCCCCTAATTTATTCCATATGTTTATTGCTCTTTGTGTGCAATACTCCTGCCTGTGTTCACTTTTGCTTATAATTTCCTAATTTTTCAGGTTCTACCTCTTGTGCATAGGTTTCTTTTTGTTCTGTTTTCTTTTGTTTTTGTTTTTTTTTTAACCTGCTCACACATGTTTGATCTCTGTGAAGTTTCTGCTTGAAGCCAGGGCAGCAGCATTCACCAGTGCTACCTGGAGCCTTGGCAAGGCAGAGCTCTTAAAGCAGTGCCTTGTTCAGAGGTGCTACACTGAGGCTGCAGATAGGATGGGACCCACGGGGAGATTCAATCAGTATGACTGCTTCAGTGAGTCAGCATTCCCCTTCTCCTCTGCTGATCTGGGAGCCGTGGCTTTCTAGAATGGACCCATAAGGAAAGGAAATAGCAAGACACCTCTCAGTACATGGCTTGGTTTAACAAAATGCACAGTAGCTCCGACTTGACAGAAGAATTCTTGGAGTCTGAGACTGTAATTTTGAGCCCAAGGTTTGTTTTCAAAAGTATTAACTGCGATATTTGCAATAAAACCATGGTGCTTGCCACTGCTGCAGTTCTTTTATGCCCTGATACTCATCAATGAATTTTTGTTTATGGGCAGAGACTGGGCATTATCCATGCCACATCTTGTGGATACCCCTCAAACCAGACACACTGATGGAGACCCTGCAACCATGATCTTCACAAGACTTTCAAATACTGCAGCATCCAGGTGCCCTAGGGGAGAGTTGCCTGAGCAGAACCTTTTGGACTTTCAATGAAACTCCTGCACAAAATCTCGTGATTCTGGAAGTCTTAGACAGAAGCACAGGAATAGTAGGTGATCATGGGCACTCTGCAACAGACATGACTTTTCATGTTCTGCCCACCTGTGGCAAGGCAGAAGCTGCCCGTGAGGCTGGTGAGAGGGTTGATGGACTGCAGGGTGGAACACAAGTCTGTGGCTCTCACACCCGGCTTGAGCTGCTGAGCTCCCTCACAAGTCTGTGACATGTCTCAGCAGCCACAAAAGGCAAAGAGCTCCTGCTGAGTTTACTTAGCAAGTAACTCACGGCTGGTAAAAGAATATCAATTAGTTTTAGATTTTTTTTTCTTTCAGCTGTGGTAAAACAAGCAGCAAATTTAGTGTGTATGCACACAAGTACGGGAACATATTAGCAAATTACTAGTTAGTTTCTTAGATATAATCCCTCTTTTTCTTCCCAAGCATGAAAGAGTACAAGTCTTTGTTTGTTTTTTTTAATGTCATCTTCAGTGACTCTTCTTTCCAAAAGGATGGAGGTGATTGCTTCAGTGATGGCCCAATTCTTTATTTAGAAACACTTAATATTGTCCCTAGCTTTAAACTTGGGAGCTATCTGTTTGACCTCTGTGGGGTCAGACCTATGGATTCTGCATGTGCTTGCATACCACCACTTGTCACTGTGCTGAGTAACCTCTTCACAGAGATCTCTTATGTCTATGTTTGTATCTACATCTCTCTCAAGACGTAGATCTACTATGCATCATTCCCAGAGATGCAGTATTATACAGATGTAGATAAATTAACAGGCACAGATACACACATATAAAACCAAAACATACAAATACACTTTGTTGGAGAATTCTGGCTGTAAAGTCTTACAGAAACCTTGATATGCTTAAATGCCAAATATCAGTGTCTCCCAAGGCATATTCTGTGGATTGCTGTCCACTTCACTGTTTTTGACTGCCCTGCAGTGTGGGTGCCTTTAGTAGTGAAGCAAAATTGCACACACGTGAAATGCCAGTCTTGCAGAAGTCCAGGAAAGTTTTCTGTGTTCCTTGTTTGGAGCCAGAGTCCCACTCCTTGCTGTCAATAGAACCAAACACTTATATCTAGGTATTTTCTTACCTGGCATGGAAATGTATCCTCCTTGGCTGTTGCTATGGGGCTTCTACTGAAAACAGTCTCCAGGGCATTACTGCGGCATTCAATTCAGCGATGGCATCTCTGTAATGCTCCTGTTGTCCTGACTTGAACTTAAATCCCTGTGAGGAGACAGGAGGTGTTTTGTGTTCACCTTGATGCCAACCTCGTCCTTTCAGTACACAATGGCAGCTCCCATCAGGGGTGTCCCGTGTGCCTGAGTACTCATCCTCTGGGTGTGTTTTTGTTAAAAGGAGCCCAAGCAGCACATGCACAGGAAAGCAAATGGTTGCGCAAGACACAGGGAGAAATGTGCTTTCCTGGGCACTGGAAAGGCATGAGGTGTTTTTGTGGAGCACAGGTTGCTTTTGTGAAGACAGTGGGGACTGGCCTGGTTCCAATTCACACAACACTACAAATTTTGCCTGGGGCTCTGCCACCCACCACTCCCCAGAGCTGGTGTTACACATCTGCGTGTTGTATCTCAACACCCGCTCTTCCATTTTTGGGAGCAGAGGCCAGAAGAGTGAGGCTCTCTCATGCCATCCTGCCCTTTTCCTGGGGTAATGCTGCCTGGGCTGCCCAGAGGCACATGGCATTGCCTTGGGGGGAACAGCCTGCTCTGGCCACTGTTCCTGGCTCAGCTCCCCAAATTTTCCACTCAGTTCCACATGCCAGAGTCATCTACACCTTATGGGAGGCAGCCAGACCTGCTCTCTCTTCCCTCCACAGCCCCCACAGGGGAACACTGAAACCCACCATTACAGTTTTTTGTAACCCTGCAGTTTTGCTGATCTGCGCAGGTGAAAATCTGACCTGCTGTTCAGAGATTTGTCTGCAAACTCACCTTGATAATTTTTCCTTTGTTTCATTTAACATGTCAAATTGAGGGTAAGGTTTTCACCCTTCTGATTTTTTAACAGTTACTGATTTTACCATGTTTGGTTTGGCAGCTTGAAAAAAAAAAATCAACAGAAGGATTACATTTCAGTGGCACAACACCCTAATCCTCAGGCAAATGATTTGTCCAAGCTTAATATGAAGTACTTAGGATGTATTGTTTGATGTAAACACTAGTTCTAATAAAATGGTGCCTGAGGTACAGTTCTTCAACTTGTAATACCCTATTTGCGTTGGCCTGTACACATTGGATTTGAAACCATTATGATAAAATATATCCTCTTTAGCCTGATAAAAAAAAAATCAACAGAAATCCACAGCAGAGGGCCTACTCTCCAAGGAAGGACACTGAATGCAGCAAGGAGCCTCCAGTGTGCACTGCAAGTGGTGTCAACCAGAATTACGCCCCAGCACTGTTGGGGTGCATCTAGGGCAGAAATCAGCTCTCTGTGGGCAGTCCATCAGTCTTGGTCTGTTCTTCAGCATCCTGAAAAAAGAGGCTTTCCTGCCCCACAGCTCTGAGCTGATATTCTAGAGCCCATCTGAAGTCCTTCCTGGCTTTTTCCTGAGTCACGCCACCTATTTGATATTATTTGTGTTTGGCAATACAAATATGCTCCAGTTGTGACCAAGGGTCTTACTAAAATGCTGGATTTTAAAGAATCTGTTAGAGGGGCTGGAGGACTCTCTAGGGAGGGGTTGAGGGCACAGGGGCAGAAACACAGCACAGCAGGAATCCCTGCACAAGTTGAGCCCCATTGAGGAGCAGCCAGCTTAGCACCAGCAGGCAAAACCATTCAGCATGTCAAGATGTTACATTCGTCTTACTACTCCATTAATGCACCAGTGACAGAAAGTCACTTCCAGTGGCCTCCCCTGCTGCTTGTGCTACCTGGGTTCCTCTGAAAGATTTTCACAGAAATATGAGGAAACCCTTGGTTCTGGCAGCCTTATGGCAGAGTGGAGCTCCACTGCTGCCTGAGTGCTTTTTGCAAGAGGGTAAATACCAAAATTTTGGGTTGGCTTCCTTGTTCTCAGCCAGCCTTGGCTTGTTCAAAATAGTGCTGTCCTTATGCCATTTTTTGAAGCCCTTTTACTAAACAGGCTAACAAGGGTAATGATAAACAGAGCAAAGATATCCCTTTCGTGGAGATTCTCTGTTGCAGAAATGAAGATTGAGAGAGAAATGATTTAAAGAGAAGAGGTGGTGAGCAAATGCTTGGAGATATACCCCTGAACAAGAAGGAGTAAAAAAATTTACAGGCACAGATGTTAGAGACCAAGTGCACTTATTATCAGCTTGCACAGTATTTTGAGTTGCTCCCTATTAAACAGCACAAGTGCTGAATGCTTTAGTTGAGAAAATATGGAAGTGGACCTCACAAGACTCTGTGGTAGAAATTCCCAAATGACACAAAAATCCTTCTGCAAGCCCTGGATTTTCTTCTCCCCCTGGCTGGAGGACAGCTCTGCTCAGCTGTGGGGGTCTCTCCTGTTGCTGCTTGTGTTCCACTTCAGTCCCTGATCCCACTCCCAGTGGGCTGGTCCTCACCTGAGCTAGCCTGGATGTTGAGAGTTGCTTTTATGACTTTCCTGGAGGAACTTTTTCCTTCATTGCATATGTGGTGGGTTGACCCTGGCTGGCTGCAGGTGCCCATCAAGCTGCTCTATCACTGCCCTCCTCACCTGTGCAAGGAAAAGAAGATACCGTGAAAGGCTAAGGGCAGGGAGAGATCACTCACCAATTACTTCACAGGCAAAACACACTCAACTTGGGGAAAAGTAATTTAATTTAATTTTTTACCAATCAAATCAGAGTAGCATAACGAGAAAATATAAACAAATCTTAAAACACCTATACCCCACCCCTCCCTTCTTTCCAGGCTTAACTTCACTCCTGATTTTCTCTACCTCCTCCCCACAGCAGCACAGGAGGATGGTAAATGGGGGTTGTGGTCAGTTCATCACACTGTGGGCTCTGCCACTCCTTCCTCCTCATGGGCAGAACTTCTCAGACTCTTCCCCTGCTCCAGCATGGGGTGCCTCCCCGAAACCTTGCCATGCAAACCCAATACAGCAATCTCAAAGCATCCAGCAAGCAGGACCTTTTGACACTGCCAGAATAGCTCCTCCATGTCTGGGCATGCCTTGGCCAAGGAAGAAGGGAGCCAGGGCATCCCCTAGAAGGGTGCTGAGCCAAGTCATGGAGGCTGGGAGAGAACAGGTTAATGTTGCAGCTGTTCTGATGCCACTGGGAAGCAATTACACTGGCTCACAAGTAAGTGAGCTTTCCATCTGCAGTGAAGTGCATTTAAGGATAGAGACGTCGCTTTCACTTTCATAGTGATAACCCTGCACCACAGGGCCAACAGACAGCTCCGCCTTTTTGGGCTCCCCTTTCCCCCTCAACCTTTCTCATGTTTCTTGTATTGCATAGTGAGCAACACGGGACCCACACTTTCACTCATCAGGGAGTGGGTTATGCCTTTCAGCCTCTTTGAAAGTAAAGCTCAGAGTTATTCCAAACTGCCTCGCAGTCTGTGTGAGGCACCAGTGGGAGGGACAGGGGAACTTTGCTTGTACAGAGGTCTCAGGTTGGATGGGAGAGGAGCAGTAGCTCCCAGATTCACGACATTTCTGTTTTCCCTGAGAAGAAGCATTAATTTTGCATGGAGAAAATGTTCAGCTCTCTTGCTCAGTGCTTTGAATTAGTTCATGGGACAATCTCATGAAAGCAGAGCATAATCAGATATTCCGGAGTCCTGGGCTCAGCATCTTCCATCACCTACAGCAGGCCACGAGAGCCTGGGTAAATTAGCTGAAGCTTTGTATAGAGGACTGTAAGAAAAGCCACCCGATGCTTCTGATTGTCCCTGCACCTGATCACACATTAAAAGAGACCTGACTTGTCCTAGTTGTCCTAAGTAAAGTGTGTGGATTGACACGGCTGAAAAAAGAAAAGGCAAGAACTAACCTCTCCCCCTGCTTTAGGCCTACCCTTGTGGAAGCTGAACAGATTTCTGTTGGGATGGGGCTGGGGAGATGAAAAATGCAAAGAGCATCCATTCTTCCCCTCATCTCTGGAGCTTGGCTTCACAACCAGCCTTCCAGTGAAAATAGAAAAAGGTGTGAAAATTCAAGAACCAACAACAACAGATGATGGGTTTCTACCCTTTCCCCAGAAGATATCACTCAAGTGACTACTTGTACCTGATGCTGCTCTTGGCTTCCAATTTTGCCTGTGGCAGCTACTCATAAGAAAGTCTTTTTGGAGGTCCCTTTTCCAATCACGTGGTGTGACCAGTTATTTGTTGGTTTTGGGAGAAATCTGGCAGAGTGTTTTGGGAAGGTGACCAGGCATCAGGATTTGTTAAGCTGTTGGGAGACACCGTGTCCCAGCTCCAGCACGGTGACAGGAGCTGTCATTGCTGCTGCTCGAGGCCACCACACCCACAGAGCCTGGGCATTCTCAGAGTGAACCTGGGCAGCACCGCCAGGCTTAGCTCCAAAACCCTGCCTCGGTGGCATGCACACACTGACGGCCATGCAGCTGCTGCCACCACGTCTTGCTCCAGCCCCACGTGCCCATGGCTGGAGTTGCACTCCTGAGCCTGCTGCCAAGCTTGCTGTGACCTGGGGCACGTTGCAGTCTCTGCATATCCGCTTAGTCATTTCAAAAACCAGCACAGCAATGCTTAGCCCCAAACCTAGTAGGGAATTATACACAGAGGCTGATCAGATAACAACTATGCCTTCCACTCTGGGAGCAGGGGCTGAAATTATACCATGTAATTATAATGTAGTTAACCTGTGACTGTGCTTTATATAATTTTTTCCCCCTCCAAGCCAATTATTACTAAAACTGTAAACTCAGTATGACTGAGTTGTTTATCACTGCCCTGAGAGGAAATCATCATTTGGCTTCACACTCCTCAGAAGCCAGGTACACTACTTACCTTATATTTACACTGTCATTAAGATAACATTATTATTAATTCTGCTATTTTTCCGGTGTTAGCACAATATTGTTGGTATTAATAACACTTAATTCAGGTCCTCAGTTCCTTAGGAGAAATCACAGCCCTTGGTTATTATTAAGCTTGCAACTGGGTAATAAGCAGTTTGTCCCAGCAAAATTATGGTCTTTACAGCAAGGTGGCAATAGACCAGGGGAGCCTCACCTGCTTGACAAAGCCAGTTGAAAAATGCTCCCCTGGGCTCAGTGAGCTTTGAATCTGGCTCCCTGCAAGTGAAAAGAGCCAGAAGGGAGCGCAGGATCTACAGCCTTGCCATGACCAAGGCTTCAGCAGCCTCAGACAGGGTTGCTGGTGTCACATGTGATTGTGGCCAGCACGCCTCCGCAAAGGCGAGTCCCAGCGAGGGGCTGACAGCAAGCACAGGGGACTTTGCTATCGTTAATTTATGCAATGGAGGGTAGGAAAAGGGATGGCAAAGCATGCTGTCAGGGCTGGTGGTGGCTCCTGAAAGGCCATCCCTGGCACCAGAGCAGTGGATCTGAGAGTTACTATGATGGGCTGATGTGTGTGCTCCTATCACATGCAGGGCCTGTGGAGGTTCACGTAAAGCAGCAAACACTGAGGTGGAAACCTAGGGGCTGGGCACTGGAATGAAAGTATGGCTTGATCCTTCAAAATATTTCTCATGGACTATCCTTTGAATCTGCTCTTTGACAGGTTATCTCATCTGCAGAGATGTAAACTTTACTCTGGTCCAGCAGAAATTTCTGTGGAGTGTTTTTGTCATGGATGACTTAAAGAGTGACATCCCCTTGGAGCACTGGGGATGCTCTAAGTTCCCAAGCAAGGACACCAGCACGTCTTCAACTGGAACACACTGGGAGGTACAGCTCCCAGTCAGAAATGGTACATTGCAATTTGTCCCCTAGATGACCTGAGAAAAGCAGTGTTCACTCCACTCCACTTTTTTCTGGACTCCTTGGTTTGCAGAGAAAGGGGGGAAACACACCACTACAGGGGTCTGCTGCCAGCTAAATAATCTACATGACAGAAGTTTATGAAAATATTATTTTTTTCTAATTCATATTTTTTCAGCCTTTCTAAACATAGTATTTTTTCCCCCAAACAACTCCGCCTGAAATCCCCTGCAATAAATCAGAGAAATCCTTTCCTCTATGCCATCAGATACAAAAAAATGTTTTTTTCTTCCATGCTGTTAAAAACCTATCTGTTTTGCTCTCAGTCGCTATCTGCTTGTCTGTGCTTCTTCACACAGAAACCATCCTTGGCTTCACTACCATTTTCACTCCAAAATGCCCAGGGTGAGTGCAGAGTTCTGTGCAGGGTTTATTAATAAAACGCCCCTCTCCCACCACTGTGCTGACTCCTTACAAACCCAGCAGTGGGCAGAATGTGATCAAGGAAGATGCACTGATAGATGCATCTTACCAGAAAGCTTCCACATAATTAGCAATGTTTGCAGCCTTAAGTTAGAGTGCACTTTAGAGGCGGCATGTGTCTATTGCTTTCTGCTCTTCACGTGAATTCAGCTGATCCTAACTGGGCTGACTTTCAGTAGTACAATGTCACCAATGATAAAAAAAGAAAAAAGAGTGGTGTCTTGTCTTTTTTTTTTTTTTTGGTAAGGATTGTGTGTGCGGGGGTGTTTGGTTGGGCTTTTTTGTTTGGTTCTTTTTTAACATGTGTGGAGAAAAAACATACTGTCATGCTGCTGTCAGCCAAATTGCCCCATTTCTTTGTTCATGGAATAGCTTCTATGTGCTTACACCCCTGGCAGCACATGAAATAGAGATCAAATCATTGTCCTCTGACTCAGGTTGGCAAGCTGTGACTTTCACAAGCAGCTCTCTTGCCGCCAAAAAATTTTACTTCTGTGAGTAGCTCCTCTTCACGGTGTGGGCAGAGGAGGCATGAACAACCTGGCCTACTGCAAATGTCACCTACAAGCCTCGTTGCTTTGGAGTTGGAGAGTTCCAGCAGCTGCCTCAGCCTCTGCTGGGTTACGTTGAGCTCATTAAGAAAATATTGATCAGGCAGAAGTTTGAGCAGTGTTTGATGCAGCTTGCTTCCTTTGAAGCCGCACAGATCTCGAACAGATCGCTGGAGCAGGAGAGGGGAGCATGCGCATGCAACACACGAGAGAGCGAGAGAGGGAAATCAAACGCTCTGAATTGAGAAATCTTGCCAAAAAATCTCTGGGTCGAGTTTGGGCTGAGAATGCGAGCATCAGATAAAAATAACAAGCCACACAGCAGAGGACGGAGCGCAGGGCTCCGCTCTCGCCCGGGGCCGCGCATGCCCCCTGAGCAGCGGCGAGGCGCGGGGAGCCCGGCAGCCTCCTCCGGCAGAAGGCTGGAGTAAAGGAGGGCTGCGTTTGATGTATGAGCTTTGGCTTGCCATTGTGAGTCACCCCAGAACTAGCTGTAGGCAAAACAAAAATCTTTTGTGATTAATTAGAAAAACTGGACAATTATGAATTGACTGCACACAGCCAGCGTACGGTAATATAAATAGTAATGAAGCCGGCTGGATGTGATGAACACACTGCGTTTATGTGAGATCGCAGAAGAAAGGATCCGATTTAGGTGGTGTCAGTTTAAATAACGTAATTTCTGCTCTCTGACTCTTTGTTCGGTCTTTACCCAGGATTAGATCTGAAACTTTAAAACTGAGTTTTAGTTGTCTTATCTAAATGTCTGGTTGTTCTTTTGATGTCTGCACGAAACATATGCTTCTTTTCAATGACCATCTAAAATTATTATGTTACAATGAATGAATAAGTCTAGCAGTGCTGTAAGCGCTGTGCAGTTATTGTTGCTCCTTTGTGTTTGTCAGTAGCCCTTGCACAGGTTCTGACAGGCTCCATCCATGCACAGGGATCGGAAGATTATTTGAATTCCCCAGGTTTTGGATAGTTTTTCAGAGGGGGAGTGGGATAAGAAAAAAGATCTATAGGCGTCTCTCTGAAGCACAATGGATAATTACATTCACAATGTTCTACATCACTCTTCATTTAGCTGCCACCTAATTAAAAAAATATATTGGCGATCAGATGACGTCAGCGGCAGAATTTGCCGCCGATGTCGGGGGCGCGGCTCGCCCCGCGCTGCTGACAGGAGGGACAGCGCTGCGTCTGGTTTGGGGCGCGCTGCCCGCTCTTCCCCTTCGGCCCTGCGAGAACAAATTCCTCCCTGCCTGTAGGTCGCTGAGCAGGTTGCCGTCCCGTCACACGTCGTGACAATCACGACATCGCGACAGCAGGTTAAATAGCAACCCGCCCCTCCCTCCACCTCCCCACCCCGCCCTCAACCCCCGCCGCCGAGGGAGGAGCCCGTCTCTCTCCCGAGCGCGGGCAGGGGTTTGTTCCCCGAGGGGCGATTGCCCGGTGCCTCCCGGGGCCGGTGCCCGCGCCCATCGCCCTCCCCTCCCGGCCCCGCTTTGTTCTCCGGTGCCGCCGGCGGGGGCCACCGGTGCCGCCGCCCGTCCTTGTGGGGAGCGGTCCCTGTCGCGACACGCTCCCGACTCCCCGCCGCCGGGCCGGGAGCCGCCCGGGAACCACCGCCCTCGGCGCGGCACACCCGCCGGCATGGGAGCCCCCACGCAGGGAGCGACCTGCCAAATGGGTCCAGACCCCTCTCTGAAGGGGGAAATGGGGAAAGGAAGGGAGCATCCACACGGATCAGTTGCTAACGCGGTCCAGAGTACCCGCACATGGCCCCGTTGGCCACCTTCACACCTGAAATTTCTTGGCCGTTTTGTTTCACAGGGAAGATTTTAATCCGAGTATTTCATACATCCAGGCTAAAAGCATGCCTGGTGTGGAAGTACTTATGAATGTACTTCTAGAAAGTGCTCTTAGAGGAAAAGTGCTCCACTCTTCCAACTCAAGAAGTAATGGTAGTGATGTACATGTGGTCTTTAATTAGCACTTTAATCCTGCAACAAAAATAGACATCACTGTAAGGTGAAGGCATGTCTCCGCTTTAGTTTGCTGCACTTTTACAGCCTCTGAGACAAAGAGAGATGATTCGGTGGGGCAGGTGTGAGGGGCAAGGTGATAATAAACATTACTTTGCGATCGATCTTCCAGCAGATACTGTTGACAGAAGGTGAAGATAACATGATGCCAAACAGCAAATGGCTCATGATGGTATTAAGTATTCTCAGATAGTATTGTGGATTTTTTCACACTTTGGATGCTGCCTGCATTAGTGGAGCACTGATTAAAAGCTTTGAGTACAACTGCAAACTGCTGCAAATAATACTATAAGCACTGTAGGCCTTACCCAGTGGAGTACAGTAAGCCAGTCCCACACACTTGCAGAGATATGCAGGGTGACACTGGGCTATATTTTTAGCTGTAATGTTAAATTTAATGAAATTGTGCAGTGTCCCACACCATTAGTGAAATGCTCTAGCCGCTCAAGGTCTTAATCATGCACATGTTTGAACGTTTACAGAAGCACAGCCGGAAACTTTGGCTGAAGAATCACCCTGCCATCAGACTCCTTTTGAATTCCACCTGGAAGTGCAGGGTAACAAGGACAGCGCTATTAACCACATTTCTCGCATCTCTACCAACTCATCTAGCCTAAAAGAAAAGCTGGGTCTTTATCCTGGAAATCCTCCATGCACAAAATTTTCATTGCAGTCAATGATATCTGACTTAGGAATTGATTTTCTCATTATTGTTCCCATGTCAATTATTTCCCCAGTCTGAGTCTATCTGCATTGCAATGAGGAGTCTGACCTCAATGCAAGTACTGTGTGTTAGTTTTTAATCTAGCGACCTGGGGTGTCCCTAACTGCTCAGGCATGGCAGCAGTGGGGGCACCAACCTCCCCGCCCCATCCCCTGCACCTACTGGGGTTCTCACTTCTCTTTGCACGTTGTATTCTGATCACAGCATGGGCAGCCCCCACACAGTTTATGTGTCAGGTTTTTGGTGTTCTACCACGTCTGCATCCCTCTAAAAGCTTCCCCCTCTGTGGCTGCTCTTCCTGCAGGACTCTGGGCTAATTGTGTTCCCGTCTGCTCATCCTTCCCAGAACACCTCAATTCTTCAGAAATCTCCAGGCAGATAAGTCAAAGTGATTTACAACACAGCTGGTGTTTCTGTGGGTGTGGCTGTGCAGAGTCATTTCAATCTGTGTGTCTCATGTCCATGACATGGCCGATATGAAGACACTGTCCTCTGTCACCGCCTGGGACATGCTTGCCCAGCAGTGAGCCAGATCCAATTGCATGCCATTATGTTTCCTTTTTAGAGTCCTTTTTCTAAAAAAACCCCATACATTTTGCTTTTCATTACATCATATGCCATATTATAAGGAAGTCCTTTAAAATAATAGTAATTGGAAGCTAAATTCTCTGGTTGCTGATGACTATTGCTGTCCCTTTTATCTGGAAATTATGCAAGAACTTTTTCAGGCTTTGAAACATTGCACTGCCACTTCTGCCACCTGAGCTGAAATTTTTCACCAGGCTTTGGAGGATGCCAGGCTTTACAGCTTTGATAGAGAAGAGCTTTGCTAAGCTTGTGCCCTGAGCTCCTGCACTGGGCCAGGGAGAGGAGGACAATGTCCTTTCCATAGGGCAGAGATCAGTGTCTTTATTTCAGTGACTGCTATTAACCATACCCTAAAAGAGGAAAAAAGAACTGAAAGCAAACACAACAAAATAGCAGCAACCCACTTCCTACTGCCCCCCAAACATGTACTCAAATTAATGCAGATATTGTGCACGTGGGGATGGGGAAGAGGAGAAGACCAAAAACTCCTTGATGCCAAGAGGGTATTGAGCTGCACAGGGCTTGGGTTAGCAACCACATCCTGAGCACCTCTTGAGACTTTCCTGTTGTGTTCTCTGTTCCTCATGTCCAGCATCTGTTCAGCAGCACCTGGCATCTGTATCACTTTTGTATTTTGTTTTTTTCATCGTCAGTAGTGGGGTGAGCATGTGCTGCTTTCTGCCAGCACAAGAACCATGCCAACTGCTTTTGGATGTCCTCAAGGTACAGCCGGCAGCTCCAGGTCCTCCTGCAGGCCTTCCTGTAATGCAGGCTCCTCATATTTGACTTTGGCACAGACACAATATTCGTAAGTATGTCAGATTCCCAAATACTTACTTGCTGAAATCTCTTTTATTTAGATAGCAGCTATTTGGCAACTTTGGATGTTGCTCTTGTCCTGGCATAACCTTCTCCTGTAACTATACCTCAGAATTAATTGTATTTGCTCAAGAAGTTGGCAGGATTGTGATTTGCCTTCTGCCTACTTGCCCCAAACTGGTGAGCCTAATAAAATGTTGTGAGGTGTGTTATGATATTGTAATGATGACAAATATCGACCTTTTCACTCAACCAAGACTTTCTGTTATCAAGTCCTTTATCATTTGCCATCTGCTGTTTGACACTGCATGGTGTAGGCTGGGCATGGTGCTCCTGACTGAATTTCAAAGATGAACTGCTTATAAGCTATGGTAGTTGTTTCTAACTTAAATGAAAATGCATGTAAAGAAGGGAGGATTTATAATTGGTTAATCCAATGGCATGTGCTATGCAACACCTTCTCAAAAGACTCAAAACTGGGACAGAAGAAGATAGCAAATAAGAGGCAGCTTACTTGGGGACCTTTTTGGTTTAAATCACAGAGGTATCCATCTGTCAGGTACCAAAAACTTTCAGGAATATCTTCTTGTTTCTCCGAATCTGTTGGATGCTGCTCCTGCTATTTATTACAGAATCACTCTGTTATCTTATCTCATCTCTGGTGGGCGCGCTTCTATCTACAAAGGAACGTTTCCAGCTCTGTTCTTGTGCCTCACCTGAACACTGAAGGCTATGACTAAGATTTTTGGCTGTTTTAGGATGATATGCTATTCAGTGTCCTTATCTTCTCTTATCCAAGGAAAGATGTTTATCTGGAGGTACCTAGACCCCAAGTGTTGGCTGCTTATCTGGAGCCATGCTTTCAAAATCCAGTCAGGCTGGGTCAAGTTCTGAGTTTGCCTCAACACAGATGCAAGTTGACTTTGGTTCAAATAGGACATGAGGAAATGCAGGGCTAACATTTGCTTCATATTAGTTTTTTGAAATTCCTTGCTCCCTTTATATTGGACATGAGCTCATTTTGCAATTTTCTGGACAGATTTGTGCAGTTTGGCCAGAAAATGATAAATGGTATCCTTCATATGATGTCTGATTTCTAGTGCTATATGAACTCACTCATTTTCACCATGATTTATTTCTACCCATATTCATGAATGCAAGAGTTTCATCAGCAAGCTCTTTTTATTTTTTTTCTTTTTCCATTTTTCAGTTGGAGTGGAGTCCCACTGTGTCTTGTTGACTAACAAACCTTCAAAAACCAGGTGAGGTTGCATCACATTCTTTGTTACTCTCCAGTTGTTTCATTAGGGGTATTTCTGAGACTCTTTTGCTTAATTCCCAGAAGCTTTTCACTTGCCAGGCATCCTAGTGGCACTCTGAATTATCCCAAAAACTCTCTGAATAGAGCACTTAACTGAAGCCAATTACAGGATGAATTTGCTTAGGTATGTTAACCTGCCTGAGAATGTACAGGAGACTGCCTTGTTTCGGTATCTTTCCATTATATAATCTAAAATCCTGCCAACCAAATTCCTTTTCCACTTAATATCTCTTTTATAAGTTAATGGCCTAATTTAGCTTTTCCTCTCCTTATGTTTTCAATTCCACATTCATGCTTGTTCCTTTTTCTACACTTTGTGACTATTTTTGACCTCAATTCAAAGGATCATCCAAAATTGTGTCAGCTCATCTGAAACCTCCAAGACCTGAAACTTCATGTTTCTATACTTAGTCTGGAAATCCTTTACCTTGGCTGAATAGTTTGCTATATAATTTAGAACAGGAGGGACGTAGTCTCTAAGTATTATTCCAATGCACATGATCATAATTGCCACTGTGCCCATCTCCAAAAGGAAGCCACTTGCCCACCTACCATACCTACCACAAAGTGTAGAAGCAATGGTGTGTTTTTCCTGTGGCACTCAGGTTGGCTAAAGGCATTTCCTGGCCTCCAGAAGTGGAAGCTTTCCTCTTTAGTGTAGCCTGTGCATGGGATCCTCTGCTGCTCTTTACCAGTTCTACACAGATGGATGCAAATGGTTTAATTTGGCCCACTTTTCCCCCAAATTAGCTTATTTTGGATACCAGACCAGAGTAGATGTCAGTCTGTAGACAGACCAGGAACTAACCATGCCTCCAATCTCCTGGTATGGGGCAGGACCATGCCGTGGGTGAAGAACCCACAGCAGCAGGGACCAAAGTTCTAGAGGGAGACAATTTGTTCATATATGACCATTTCTTCTGGCTGACATTGGTAATTAGATCATCCAAAATTGTTGCCACTGACTCCAGCTAAAAAGAGGGTAGTGCAACCCCAAACTTTCCAATGGAAATGCTGATTTTTCCTGGGATAGAGTTCACATTAGCTAATATGGGACTGTATTTTGGATTTGTGCTGAACACGGGGTTGGTAACACATGGGTGTTTTCATCACTGCTGAGCAGGGCTTGCACTGTGTCAAGGCCTTTTCTGCTCCTCACACCACCCCAGTGAGAAGACTGAGAGTGCACTAGGAGTAGTCATGGAGTCAAGAGCATCATATTTCAGTCTAGGTTAGTATTACCAGGTTTTGGGAGCATTTCCTCGTCCCTTGTCTGGGTGAACTCCCACGCCCTCGGATCAGTGCACTGGTAGGAATAGTTCCATAAAGCTGCTTTTCTGAATTTGGTGGTAGTTTCTGTAGGACTCAAAGATAGCATCAGGAATGTGTTTTGCCAGGACCTTCACAGCACATTAAGTGCAATCAGTTGGGAACTTTCTGGAGGGAGGTGGTCACTCCAGTGGAGGTGAAGCTGATGCAATTCTTGCATTCACTAAGCACAGCAAAAGACAAGAAGGAAATGTATTTTGTTTTCTGCCTTCTGTATGGTTATGAAGAGGCAACCACAACTCATACTATATGCAGCTGAAGAACCAAACCAACAAAAACAGTCCAAAGCAGTCTTCTACAATGACTGAATTGTTGAAAGGATACCACTTGCCCAGTCCAGTGTCCTTCCTTCCCACATCACCTTTGCTATAGCCTCCAGGAGTGAGGAGTGTCATAGGTGAGACATTGCGAAGATTTCTTGCATTTAGAAGACAAGTTATGAATTAGAGCACCTATTCTGGGCCTTGAAGAAACTGATTTTTTTTCACTTTGCTCTGCCCCAGGATCCTCATGTGCCTCTGACTCAGCGACTTGGACATTTCTGGTGAGAAGGACATGCCTAACTCTCATTACTTGTAAAATGTGTACTCTCAAATACCTCACTGAGCTGCCTGGAGACAACTGAAACCTAAAAGCACCCAAGGATGTGTTTGGGTACAGCTGCTGCAGGCTGGACACCTCAGTGCATGCAAGGTTATGTGCTGCAGGAGAACAGGGCTCAGAGCAGCTCCTGGACTAAGCCAGGGGACTGTGCAATAAGAAGAATAAAAAAACCCCATACCAAACAAACAAAAAATTAAAAATAATAATAAAAAAGGGAAATAAGTCACAATTGGGTTGCCTTATTTCATTTGTGGGTCTCACCAGAAGAAGTCCATGTTGCCTTCTCTCTCTGCAAAACAAGATCACAGAAGGACCCACACTGGCACAACTGTCAATCAAAAGGGAGCAAAATACAAATATTAGATGCTTCAGAGAGATGGCCCACGTAGTATGTACATCCTGTTATGTCATGCTTTATTTCTCCTGGAAAAAAAGGGAGGACTCAAGCCATTATTTACAAATTGGCAGTCAGATCACTCGTTTGTGTGGTGCTGGTAAATCCAAAAGTTACCCTACAAGTAGCCCTGGCCCAATGTTCTTGAAAAAATTTATTAATGATGCCTGACAGGCTGTCTATGTCTGGGGATGTTCAGTTATTAGTCAGAAAATTAAACTTACAGCTGTATCACCCTTGTGAAAAGAATACAGAAAAGTACATCTAAGAGGAACCATAAAGAACATAAAAATCAATATTGCAGGGGTAATGGCACGTTTGCTAATACTTGGTTGCTGAGAAAACTTGACTTTTTTTTTTTTTTTAAACTGATTTCTTATTGTTTAAGAGTTTAACTAAACCCAGTTGAGTTGCCTTTGATTTGGGATCATAAGACTGAAATCCATCAAGAAAATTAAATGGGAAATGTTGTGTTATTATTCAATTTGTTTCTCCCCTTATTTCACAGAAATGTTGTAACTCCATGAGTCCCACCTTCCTTCCAGTGAAGACAAGGGTAATTTTGCCCTGGAGTAGCCTCCAGCCTAGTGAAGACTCCAGCTACAGCTCCATCTGCTCCTTCCACTCCTACTGCTAAAATGCTACTGGCTTTGGTGGGAATGAGGGGAGATTTTAGTGACCCTAAGGAGCCATGCCCCAGTTCCTAAAAGGCTGAAAAATTCCAACAATATAGTTGATAGAGAGGAGGTTATTGTCTGCATGTTTGCCATCTGAGGGTAGATGCTGACATTACCTTATCCCACTGAGATCTCTTGGAGATACAGCAGATTTCTAAAGCAGTGGGCAAAGCACGGTTGCTTCTGGTTAAACAGAAGAGGCCAATGTGTAGGGCTTTTACTGCCTTAATTTCCCAAGGAATTTCTAATGAATCAGAGTTAACTCTAGTGTTTAAAAGTAAAATATGGTTATGGCTCTCAAATGCAAGCTACATTTAACAACCATATATTGATTTTTTTTTGCTGTGTAATTTTATTTCTGCGAACATTTCTGTTTTCTTAATTAGTAGCCTTTTAAAGAGAGATTTAACATCTTCATTATCAGAGGGTAACTTATGAAACAGCTGTATGGAGGGAGAGGGAGAGACAGAGAGGGTAGGGGGAACGGAAAAAGCATTGGTGAAAGACTTTCTATCCGTAGTTCAAGGGGATGTGTGTGTGCACATGCACGTGCCTGCACACACACACAGACAAGCTGACCCTGACATCACAATTAAGACAAAATAGCAGTGGCAAAGCTGGTGACAAAACTCACCAATTTCCAATTGCACAGTCACCCTGTAACGGGAAGAACTGTTTTACCCCATGTTCCTTATTAAACTGAAGTATTTTATTTAATGAGCATGACTCATGCAAGGTGTTCCCATAAATCATCAGCTGGTTTACAAACTCAATAACTAGGCTTCCTGCTATAACTAGGCTGTGCACACCTTAAATTATTAACACGCCAGGGCCTTAAGGCAGATCTTTGATGATGATGATATAAACACTGTGAGGACAAGGTGCTCTCTCAGCAAAAGATTATTGACTCTAATTACCATTTACCACAGGAAAAAGAAAAGAAAAGACAATAAAATATGAGGGAGAATTTAAATCTCAGATTTAATTTTATGAGGAGTTTTAAACTCCCAAACTTTTTGTTGTTGTTTTTGCTGCCGCTGCTGTCGGCTGCTGCTGTTGCATGATACTCTATAGTTGGCTGATCTTGAAAGCATGACAGTTGTTAAGCAGAAAAGAAACAAAAAAATAAAACATGAGAGAATGTTCAGTTGATGCTATGTACATTCTTTGAAATGGATGGAAAAAGGCCAGAGGGAACAGAAAATGATAATACACTGGAAAGAATCCCAGCCTTAATTGTTTTCATGTATGTAATGTAATAAAAAGGTTAAAGCACTAATATGCCTGACTGCAGTCGTTTGGTTTGAAAACCAGAACTGCAGGTCAGCCTTTAAAAAAGGAACTGTGTACTATTATTACAGGCTTCAATTTTACCCAACCCTCATTATAAGAATTCTGGAAGTAATGGTGTAGGGGTTGAACTGCAGTTATTCCTGTCCAGGTGAAAAAGCAGAGACAGTCCCACGAACAGTGCACATTTAATTTCTGTGAGTGCAAACTGCATTAGAGAGTGGCACAGTGAGGACACTGAAACCAGACTCGGCATAGTCACATCCTAAGTAACAAATGAAAACAAAACATGCCTTTCACTTCAAAGAGGAAATCACTTTCATTTTAAAGGCATGTTTACAATGTTGTTGCTTTTTCAACCGAATTTTTGAACCTGTTTTTATTAATGCAAAGAGCAACTTCTTACATTTTTAATGATCTTTCCATGCTGTCAGATCCCAAAGGTACTTGGCAGATGGTACGACAAGGGCTAGCTTTATACCCGTTGCTGAAATAAACCATTTGGGGTTGAAATAAGGCTATCATCCTGCCTTATTATGATAATAGGATCATGTCTGTAACTCTACTGGGAAGAATTTTCTGCTTTCCATCTCCAAGGCATCAAAATCTTCCCAATTCTTAATTTTTATTATTTTGTCTGTCTGTTATTTGTGGGTGGAAACCATGGTGTCCCTAAGTTCATTTCTTATCTGACAGTACTTCGCAGCTACTATTGAAGAAACTTTTTGTGGACTGATTCTGTGACTTACATATGAGAGGGAAATTGAGGCCAAACTGTGCAAAAATGGAGGCAATATATTACTATAAAAAGGGTTAGAGCTGTGATTAAATTTTCCTTTTAAAAACTAGCACCTACATCAGTACCAGTGGGTTGCAGCTGGGGTGCTGGTTCAATATTAAGTCTTAGGGATATACATCATGTAGAGAGTCACTGATCCCATGTTCTGCCAGATTAAAGCTTTCCTTGGAGGTCCTCTATCCAAGCTCTGATCAGTCCCACTCCTACTTAACACGTGATATATGGCACAATCTGAACCACAGGCTGTAAGCTACAGGCAGACATCCTGTGTTTCACTGTGGAAAGCTTTAAAGTACTGGTGCTGCTTCCATTGTCCAAGCAAGAGGTGTTGCTGTGGGAAATACAGATGTGTTTTGTTGAGAACATTCTCCCTCACTATTGCACAAGACAGAGAGATAAGTGCATGATGCATGATATCCAGCAATCTTTGGGTTTGTGTATCCCATTTCATCCGGGTGTTAGCATCCTACATTTATATCAGTACTGAGAAAAATTAGTTTAATGCAGTGTTTTCACACTCTTTGAGGTTTATTGTCCCAACAATAAATGGGAGATTTACATGAGTAACTCCTGTTAATATTACGGTGAGTTAGGAAAGCTACAGAGTGCACATTGTGTATAAAGCATAAATAAAAGTAAAAAGATGTGCATGAACATGTACATGTCAGAGAGATGAAGTGAAAAGAGAAAGATAACTGAAAGTATTCACATATAATAAAGCAAAAAAAAAAAAATCAACATTTCTTTGTCCCCACAATTCCATTAGCAAGGGATGTAGTTAATTTTAATTATATAAGTCAGGAAATTCTGTGTTTCCATAGAAACCCCATCTTTGTTCCTCTTTATGCGTGTATTTCTGCCTTATCTGTACTTGTTCACAGAACATGAAACAACTACATGGCACAAGTGCTCTCTAGTAATAGAGATGAGTGCTCTTCCTTTGCACCATCTCATGGCCACACTGTGGGCTGAATATGCAACTCTGGTCTTATGTGTGACAGATACATTTCAACAGAGTTCCTATAGAGTGAAACTGCAAGGACAGAGCTGTGAATCTGGCCCTGCCCTTGTGTTTATGGCGTTGCTGTGTGATTTGCCTCACATCGTGTCACCTTGCCCACTAATGGCATCTTGAGAAAGTCGCAAAGTGATGAAAACAAGTTCTGTGTTGTGCTGGAGTAGGAGCTATGTCAATCAGAGACGAGAAATAACCAACTAATTATTGCCTGGCATGTACAGAAAACAGAGCTGGCCGCTGATGGAGCTGCCACAGTTGCTGTAAGCACAGAGGCAGCCTGCTGAAAGCACAGAGAGGGAGTGAAGGGTAGCAAGTTGTGTGAGGGCAGTGGAAGAAAAGTTGATGTCCAGGTGTGTTCTGGACCACTTGTGTCAGTAATTTATTTATGCTAGAAAAGGCTGAAAGAAGACTTCCCTGCAGCAGAGATCCCTACCCAGGCCTGCACAGACAGCCACTAAGTTAATTTCTAAACCTCATCTGTGCTTCAGCACTATCCCCTTCCTGCTGCTGAAGTGACCTGCCATATACTGACTTGGTTTTGTGTTCCTGGCTGACTCCATGACGGCTTTGGTTGGAGGGGGAAGGAAGCACTATTTGATCATGTTCTTTGGCAGCAGCGTATTGTCTCCTTCCCAAGCCTCTCCATATAAACATGCACCTGCCAAACCTGACACTATTACCTCTAAGAGATGTAGCAACATCTTCAGAAGGAAAGCTTGTGTATGGTGTCCAACCAATGGACAAGGAGAGCTGTGCAGTTTCAGTCTGTCTCCTTTCTCCCCACCCAAAAAAACATGTTGGAACCTTAATCCCTCCTGTTTTGGAAGTAGCCATTTGCAGGCAGCCAGCGGAATTCAGCCCAGGGGTGAGGAGGCCCTCAGAGGTCTGATGGCCAGGCTGCACCGTATGCAGGGAGTGAGACACATTCTGAGGGGTTCGCTCTGGGTGACATGAGAGTTTGAGACAGAAAGCAAGAGAATCAGTTCAAGTCTAAACTAGACTCCTGATCTTTTGTGCAAGGCAGACCAGCCTTCATCACCCTTCGTGTCCATAAATTGTGTAGACTGGCTTGATTGCAGTAAATACTTATCATGCAACTGCTTCTGGGGCAGTCTAACCATAAACTTTGACTTGTACTTTCAGGAAACCTCAGAAATGGTCACAGCCATGCCAGAGAGCAAAGGCGACATAAAGACAGGTGGTGCTACAAGCAGAAGAAATGTCATTACTGTGAAAAGCAGATTAAGGAAGGCAGTGGTGGAGATGAATTTCTCATTTCAATTTTTGCCTTCAGATGTGCTCCAGCACTGGCTGCCTTTCTGTCACTAGCTTACAGTCTATAATGCAGATTTATTCTTGGGTTCTATGCTTTTTCTTTATGTGGAGCGTTGCTTCCCCATAGCAGACTGACTTCAAGAGCACGGCTGTTGTTCGAAGGTGTTGGAATTTCACAGGACTGGGAGGCCTGGTAGACAGCATCCAGCAGAGCCCGTGGGGCTGTCACTGAACCACAGGACTGGTGGTGACCCCAGCTTATCTTGAAAGGTACACACCACTGTCCTGAGAGACAAGAGGGGTTCTGGAAACAAGCCCAGGTACATCTGCACGTATAGCAATAAATGCTGTATGTGCAATTAAGTCTGCCTATCATCTTTAATGATTCCAGGAAGAATGCCTCTCTTCTGGTAGAGTGAAAAAGGACACACCTTTCCGCATGGAAATCAACAGGCTCACATAAGCAGTGAGACACCCTGAGCTTCCAAACATGTGTGCATTTGTGAAACTGAGAGCCACTGAGTGTTAAGAAGACTGATTTCACTTCCCAATCCAAACCTGTTTTCAGGTTTGCATTCTAGCTCTTTCATTAAACGTGTGTAATAAACAATGTCACAACTTGCCATGCAGGAATGTACTGGAAAGTAACAATTTTAACTGCTACTCTCACTTTTCCCTCCCATGTATTTAAATACAACAGTGGTTTTTAAAGCTAAATGAAAAAAGGGAAAGGGAAGAATTAGGTATTCTGGGCAACTTGTACAACACGATCCTCTGTGTAGGAATGATATGGAAATTTTAATCTCTTCTACTAGTTTGTTGCTGCTCTGGGAGGAAGCAACAACAACAAAAAACCTGCTTATAAGTACTTGTTGAAATAATGGGCCCATCAAACCAGATGCTGGCCAGATGAGCAGTCTTTTTGTATGTGTTCACATTCCCCTTGCTAATATCTGATTTCTGTGCAAAAATTAAACCTCGCTTAGTGCCTGCCTACAAGCTGGCAAGCCTCCAGATTATTAGGACATTTTAACACTCTTATATTTTAAATGAAAAGATCAAAAGCATTTGCCGTGCCTTTTCTTTCTTTTTTTTTTTTTTTAGGGCTACTTGAGCAAACAGCAGCAACAAAAAATTCAGGGGGCTGATCTTGACTGACTTGGCTGACACAGAATGTTTTGCTGAGGAGAAAGTGCATGTTATACTTAGGTGTGTCACGTAAAGTTATGGCTGTGGGCTCGTGCTCTGCGCCAGAGATGCCCCCTTGAATCAGGTGTTGAGGCACCACTGAACATTGCTGACTTGCTACCAAGCTCATCCATTCAGTGCCTTTCAGTAAAGCATGCCAAGTAAGGGTAAACCTGACTTCTTAGCTCTTGCCAGAGAAACCTAATTCCCACAGAGTAGCACAGAAAACATTTTTACGATGGAGATTTCACAAGTCAAAACACCACTGTTTTTGTGACTCTCGATATCCCAAGGGTAAAAAAATTGAGTGAGTCATTAAGTTCCTGAAAAGCAATAAATTCATGTGGGTTTAAGTAGTTCACAAAACAAGCCTTTTCCTCTGTCACAACTCTTCCCCATTATGAGAAGTTCAGAGTCCTTCTCTGACAGTAAAGCTGCCACTTCTGGAAGATGAACTTAGCAAACATGATGAAGCATCTCCTACTGTCCTTCAAGGCCTTATATGGAATGTGTCTCAGGATGTGTCTCAAAACAACAGGGAAAATTCATCCAAGGTAACATTATATCCCTATAAATATGTTCTGGATGGCATAATTACATGTTGGTGGAAACTGGGGTTCTGAATCATTACATTTATTTACATGAGCATGACTGGGTCGAAGTCAATGGAGTCAATGGTTTAACACTGGTGCATGGCCTTTGGGAGATAACCTTGAGACTGGGGTCTGATTTTTTCCAAATAGTAAGGAACCTTCTGTTCTAGTTATGGTGAATGGAAACTCTGGTGCTTTTGTGTTACTGGAAATTAGGGGCCCTTGGTGTCTCAAACAAAACACCGAAAGAAAAAGTTCCTAAAACATTGAAGAACTAAAGCAACTTCTACTCTTCTGAACATTTTGACATCAAAATAATTGTTGGGCCCAAACCAAAGCCAACACTAGGAAATTCCTAAATGCTGTGAGAGGTTGCGTTTTAAGTCCTATTCAAACAAAGAATTGATCTAGTTTCTTAAAATACGATCATGATGAACTATTCACCACAGTGACATTCTGTGGTGACATTCTGTGGTGACAGAAAGCCACCCAATTTCAGCAGATCTGTGGAGTGTTTGCATCCCAAAGTAAAGTGCCCTTTTATTCTTCATGGCTCAGGATGATGTGGTGATCCCATCAAGTCCTGAGGCTGGCTTAACTGTATGTTTATCTGAAAGCTCACAAATTCTGGCTGTGGCCATTTTCCCTTCCACAGGTCCCTTTGGTACCAAGTGAAGCGTTCAAGTGATATTTGGGATGTTTGATGCAAATAGTAGACTCATACCTGTATGTTGCCATGCTACTTTCCCAAATGAATGACAAAATTTCTGGATTTATCCACTCTGTGTGAAAAACAGTCATTCTCCATGGCCCTACTATATGCTAAATCGTTGCTCCTTAAGGGTTTTGTTTGTAAAGTGGCACAGATTTAATATAGCATGTGTTTTATTTTGAGCAGACTCTACATTATAATGCAGCAATGTAATAGAACTCTTCTGGTTGACAGACACTCTGGTGTAAATGATTTAATTTACTAGCTGAAGCATGAGTCTACATATTATTGTACTGATCAGTCATTGCATACTAAAATCACTCATCCTTAATGTAATGATTTGGTATCCCTACAGAGAATTTGAGTCATCAGAAAGTCATTAGATACAGTAAAAAATGAAAATTACTATTACACAGCAGTAAACACTATTAACTGTTAGTTAAAACAGCATTTAATTTAGCAATGCAACAGTTTACAAATTTCTGCAGTTTACTTAGTTCTCATATAATTGTGACTACAAAGCTAATGCTTGCAGTGCCAATCTCATGACACAGATATGGGGTGGGAGAATATGAACAACTATTTCAGCGCAAAAGAGAGCAACTACACGTCATTACAGAGCATCATGTTAATTTTTATCTAAGTGGTTCAGTCATATGATGCAGAATCCACGACTGATTTTAGAGAAGGCAGAAAAGAACTGTACAGTTCTGTGAGGCATCCAGGCACAGAACTGTCACTCAGCAGTGGGGATGGTGTGATTCTCTTGTGGCAAATGGGAAGTCGGCAAGGAAGTGTAGATGGAAGCAGAACATGGCAGAGTTCAGAGCTCTGTTATGGCATTCAAGCTTAGGGACTATAGTGGCTGAGCACCTTTGGTGAATGGTGCAGATTTCTTCTAAAGAGCCAGGTATCACGCAGCGCTGAAAACCTGGTGGGTGTTTGCCTAGCAAGGAAACACTCTTTTCAAGCATCATAGGTTTTTTTATGCTGGGATAACTGAAGTAGTTTATACAGGAAAACAACATTTGTGCTTCTTTAGGTTCTGTCTTATTGTGCCTGACAAACCTGGTGAGATGTCACGCCTCCAAGAGGCAGTGGAGCTGCTGCAAGGAGACACGTGGCCCAGTGGTGACTCCCACTTCACTGCCTGATTTGCAGCTGAAGGCCCTGAGAGTTCCCACCCATTCAACCAGCAGGTAGCTGTCTTACTCAAGCAAATGGGAATCCCAGGATTTCTAAAGTTAGAGCTGTCCCAACTCTTCAAATAATTTTTTAAAACCAGTGTTATTATTATTATTATTATTTAGTGAAGGCACTTTCCCCTGGTAGAGCTATGCCCATTTCACATTTGGATTTAGATGGAAATTAAAGGGCATTTGTAGCCTGTGCAAAATCACACTTTTCACTGGTAAGGTGTCTTCTTGCAGGCAAGGCCCACAATAAAGGTCTCCCTTTCCTTCTTCTCCTTCTTCTACTCCTTCTCCTTTTCTTTTTCCTTTTCTTTTTCTTTTTCTTTTTTTCTTTTCATATGTGAAACCTGTGGCAAACCTCAGAGTAGAAACCGTATCTCTCAAGTCCAGGATTAGCTCCTTAGCCACAGGAGTGTGGTTCCTTTCATGTTGTTTTCTTTTTGTCACACAGTGTTGTATAAATGTTGGAGGCCAGTTTTATTTCTTCCAACCACAGTCCATAATCCACACAAGTTGCATAAAGGACTGTCTTCTGCTGTCTTGTAATCCAGCTAAAGTGGCTGGTCTAACACCAGGGGTGAATGTATCCCTTTGTGTATGAATGTATATTTTTTGTGGGTTCTATGTATCTAAAAGCCTGGAAAGTATTGATTTTGCAGAGTATCAAATATATGTGCCTAGACTTCACTGATAAGACAGAATTGTGGGATTTCTCTCATTTTCGTATGTTTGAATGAAGAATTGGCTGGAGGGCCATTTTTTGCTGGTATCATATGAATGTCTGGTGATACTTTTGAGTTAGCAATAATTACATTACATCTGCTGTGTACAGAACAGGAAACAAATTCTTCTTATGAAGCTACAGTACATGGATACAGATTTTGAGTTTTGTACTGTTACATTTACTAACCACATAATTGCATATTTAGTTCTATTACAGCAGAACCTGAAATGTTATGGTGCAGGGTATAATTACATCATTTACTCTGGAAGAAACCCTCAAGATACAATATAAATAATAGGATTGCAGATTCATAGAAATTAGAGATGGGAAAAGAGCCTATTAGGTCATCTGCAGCCCAGTGAGAAAAATTATAAACAGTTTGCTGGAGTGCATCTTATCATAGGCATTGATTGCCCTTTCTATCTCGTTGTGTTAGAATTCCCTCAGAACCCTGCAAAAGAGCTGCTTGATGGTGTGGGAGAGGGACTGTGAACCCGTGTCTTTGCACTGGCTGAAAGCTTTGTAGAACCGGTAAAAGCACACCCTTTTCCCCCAGCAGTGCAAAGTCTGCCAGAAATCCAAGTGAAGCTGTCTTCTTTTCACAAGAGGTGTCAGCTCTAGGGGCTTCACTGGTCAGTGGCAGATGTAGGAATGAGGACTGTTGTGTGTCCTGGGCTACGCTCTGAGCAGGACTTGTGCTAAAGTTTCTGCTACCCACATCATTCACCTCACCTGTAATTCAGACCCTGGTCTTCTCCTTCATGTAGTTATCTAATTGGAATGTGAGTAGCAGTTAAAAAGTTGCCACAAATATTAAGAATAGCTCTTATCTGAAATAGCTATCTATCTTTCAGCCCTTTTTTCCTCCATAATGGACAGCAGCCTTCTAAGAGGTCCAGGGACTTGGAGAAGAGATGGCCATGAAGTGATCCAGAAATTGTCCAGATTGCTTCTCAGTTTGGTACCCGTTGTCATCATCAATCTCTGCTCTCTCCTTGTAGGCACAGCTCCCTCCATCCTGTTTTCTCACTTACTGGCTTTCTTCTTTCTTCTCCTTCTCTTCACTTTCACTTGTCACTCTTTGAGAAGTTGGTTCTCCTTTTTCTTCCTTCTCCTCACTTATATGTACAGGAGAGCCCCATGTCAGTGAGAAATTGTGTCGGGAAAGCCACCTTCTGAACCTACTCACTCTTGGCTGAGGCTCACATTTAGATGTGAGTAGAAAGACCAGAAGAGTAATTGGAGCTTTATGGCTTCAGCCGGTTCGCCTTTGTTAGTTCTCACCGCAGGTACACGAGGGAGAAGGGGCTGCCACCATGCCTCCACAGCATGCATACGTGTCTCTAGACAGGCCTCCAGTGACGTGTTTTTCAGTCCCAGGCTGGTTCCCTTAGCTCTCATATTCTGGTAGAGGTTTCCTTGCTTACTTTCTCCCCTTCTGCGTGCGAGCCCCGCAGGGCTCTGAGGCACCTGACCCGATGGAAAGCAGTCCTGCCACGACGCAGCACCCCACCCCAGGGGGATGACTGCAAAGGCCATGCCTTGAGGAAACAAATCCTTTCCCTGGGATAAAACCAGCAGTGCACTGGGAGCTCTCACAGCACCCCCATGCCCACCTCTGCATACTGGGCTGTTGGTGGGCCCATGATGATGCCACTCCCTCTTCATTCATGGTTTCTGGGGGTCAGACCTGACCTCCTGCACAGCCTCATGATTTCATTCACTTTGGGGGATCTCTGCTGGGGATCTGGCCCTTTCTTACTCCTGAACCAGCAGCACAGCATTCCTGAAGGATGACTGCAGTGATGAGGCAATTAATTACAAAGCTGACTTAACTGTGTGCTCAGGTTTAAACAAGTTTGCATCACTAACATTCCCCGTGTAATTGCTTTTAAAGGAGCAGAAGGAGCTGTGAAGCAAAAACCATCTGGGCACACGTGGCTGTGCAAAAGGCCAGGGTGGCAGGGGCAGGAAAAGTCGAGAGCAAGGACTTGCTTCCCCATGAGCAGGGCAGAGCAAAAGAGACTTTATGGTTTTGGGTTTGATGTCAGTAGTTGCACTGTGAGCTGGTGAGCTGACTCTGTGGAGGATGGGCCTGTATGGCAAGCCAGGATGATTCTTCTCGAAATCCCAGCAGACCTGGTATCATACCAATAACTGAGAATAACTGCAAGATGCTTTGGAAAGACTGCTTTTTCCTGATGCCTTCCAGCACAAAGCGCCAGATGACTCTCAAGAGCTCCGTGGAGTCAAGAATCACCACCAGTAATCACGGATGACTACATGCAAATGTGGAGACATACAGGTGCCCTTCACCTGTTGCAGTTTTAATATTATTGACCTGTTTGCTGCCAAAAATAGTTTAGACTGAAATGTGTGTGTGACAGAGTCAGTTAATAATGATCTGTTACAAAAAAAGAAGCAGGAGCAAAATATACTAGCAAGTAAAAAGGCATTTGGAGGCACAGGAAGCATGGGAAATTTCTGCTACTGTCCTTTGGACTTTCTAACTTGTGCTGAAAGTTTGTCTTTGATTAGTGCTCCTATGGAGCCTTTACAACAGCGAGTAAGTCCTCTTTAGCCTGCAAAACTTGATCACTTCACTGTGGTGTCTGTATCTGAACAAAGCCGGGCCCCTGTAAGAAAGAGTAAAAAAAAAATTAATTTGTGCCAACATCTGCCCTAGTGGTTTTCAGAGGTGGACTAAAGAGGGTTGTTGCAGACACCCAAACCTAACAAAGAGCAGGCTAAGTCTGTGCCACCCATTAAGATTAGAATGCACTGCAATTCTGATTTCAGGCTGTGTTTTTATTTAAACCCTATCTATAGATGTATCTAATAAACACTACTGGAAACTAATTTACATTCTAAGATCTATTAATTTAATCATAGTCATTATAAAAGTCAACCAATAAATGGCAAGTAAAGCAAGCAGAGTGAAACAACAAAATGAGATAACCAATCTAACTTAAATAATGACAAGCACTGCAATCTAGAACAAAAAAATCACACAAGTTAACACTTTAACAGCATTTGCATCCCAGTCTATTAGATATTTCATACTTGGTGTGACGAAAGTGTGGGATGAGTAAAAACAAGTCCTTACGGGCAAAATTCAACCACACATGGAAAGCCTGGATAAAATCTTCCCCATCCTTTCAGTCAGTCCTATGAAAGGAGGAACTGGAAGAGCCACTGGGCAGAAAATGTGTGCACAGATAGTGAGGCTCAGACAGGACTGGGGAATCTGGCCTCACTGGAAGAAATTCTGATGGTGGAGTGCCTTGAATGGAGGAATGTCAAGATTTTATAGTTAACACTTACGTATGTTTAAACATCATACCTTTCAAGCACACCAGATTGCTGTTGTCTGCTGCTTTCTCCAGCCCTGCTTCCCAAAGCAGTGGTGACCCCTTTGGCCTCTGTAGGCAACTCCACATCCGTCAGCAGCAGCAGTCAGCTCCATGTGTCACAGACGAGGTACAGTCCATGGTGCCTCCAGTGACGGCTGAGGAACAGACTTTGCTCCCAAGGATTATACAGCCCTTGGACTTCTTTCAAGAGCTGCATCTATGGTTTAGAGAATTTCTCATTATTTCACTCTCTCTCACCAATTTCCTTCTGTTTCCCAAAATCAAACATGTTGTGAGTGCTATGACTCCTCCCCGAGGGAGGAGATTTATTGTTTTGGTGAGAACCACCCACTGGCCAAGTACTTGCATAGGTCAGTTCCTGAGTGGTAAAGCCCACAAAGAAATGAATTTGGAGATTTGGTGATGCCCCTAGGAAATTTTACATCAACACATTTGTGTAAAGGCAGCTCCAGGCCCAGGCCTCTCCTATTTCTTTTATTTTTAGAGACTTATTCCCAAGAACAGAAGACTTCTTTCTTGGGGCCATATTTTTTAAAAGTGGTCCTATCTCTGCATCCAAGTCTGACACTATAATAATAATAATAATAACAACAGCAATAACAACAACAACAGCAGCTAATGATGATGATAAGTGTAATACCTTTCACTTATGTCTTTCTCATTGCTATGATTTGCATTACATCAGAAATGTAAAATAGGGGCTCCCTGCCAAGCAGATAACCAGTGTTGACCTGAAGAAGCTATGCTCCAAGATATAAGCAAGCTCCAAGTAAAAATACACATGCAAAATTATATACACTCACATATATGGCCTCAATCTGATTCATCCAAAGAGATGAAAGCAGTTGGCAAACAGCAATTAACTCATTTTCATGCAACAGATAAGCATCATCTTTCTATCTGATGGATGAGCAAGACAAGTTAAATGACTTGCCCAAGGTTACACAATGCATCAGGGCAGAGCTTGGAAGCAGTATAAAGAAGTCTTCATCCCCTGATCTAACTTTCCTCTTCTTGACTTTCATCTGAATTTTCAGTGTACAGAAGAGCAGACTTCCAGAAATGTGCACACACGTACACATACGCTTGTGAACCTGGAAGATAAAAAGACATTAAGGCTGGGCTCTAACTGCATCTGGTTAACAAACTCCCCTTGAAGACCTGTATGTTCTCCACAGCCTCTTAGCTTGCGCAGTTTAAAGGGCTGCAGCCAATTAGCATTTGATTTTGAGTAACAAATTTTCTTTTCCAACATAAATTAGATCTGTGCCTCTCTTGATGTTATAATTTTCACTTTTAATGTCACTGAATTTTGGCTTTGGTTAAAGAAGCAGCAAGAGTTGCTGGACAACTGCAAAGGGATGCTTTTCTTAACGCCAGAGAGATTGCAACCACTTAAGCTTCCTTTTTTTTTTTTCTTTCTTGTTTTTTGTTGTCTACCTGAGAGAAAAGCACTTACTGTTAATCTCATAGCAGTAAATTGCAGAGAATTTGCTCACTTCCATAATGTTTTCTACTCAAAGATCTTTGGAAATATTATCCACTAATTCAGCATGACAGCACTGCTATAAAGGTATATGGGGCTTCTCCACATTTTAGAGAGGAAAAATTATTAAAAGAAATTTGCAGGTCTGCTTGTTAGCAACAGTGCTGTGTGGATGGCATGGGCAGGTGTAAAGAGCTAGGCATATGAGAGCAATAGTCCACTTACAGAGACAAACTGTAATATGCATATAAGGAAAATTACTGTACTCAATAACTATGAAATTTAATATCACACAAGTAAGTGACTTACCCAAGATCTCAAAGGAAATCTGTGGCAGAATCAGGAAAGTGTCCTGCTCTTGTTCTTAAGCCACAAACCCACTTTTCCCTTTGAACCTCCAATCAGGCTTTTCTTTGATTTAAGGTTGACTGAGATGAGCTGATTAAGTTTCCATGTATCATCTGGAAGCTTCAGAACAGGCTTGTTTTGCTAGACATTCCCATCAGCCCCCATAGTTTCAGGCCTTTTGATTATAAAATGCTTTTTACGTTAGTCTTCATGGAAACTCCCTTTTTCTTTTGTTTTAATCATTTACAAGCTGGAGCTTTGCCAATTTATGTAACATGGTCTCATCCTACTCATTATTTCATCATACTCCTGCCAGATCTTTATTAAATATATTTCTCCCCCCGCTTTAGTAAAAAAGGGATGGGTGCCTGGGAACCTGGATATGCAAAATGAGTGGGAATTCAGATTTTTTTTTTCTTTCTCTGTGCTTTTCACTCTCTTTTATTCAAGACTCAGAAGTATCAGTGAGAAATGTTATCTTCCCCAGTTGTGGGAGAAAAGTGCCTGTGAAGTTTAGGTGGGTTAGTTGAGGGGTGGGATTCTTACTCTCTCCAAACTCCCATTAAGAGGGAGACAAGCCACAGACTTTGAAGTCTTATTAATGGTCATAGCAAAAAAAAACCAGTAAAATTTTCTCTATGGGTCAATGAAGCAGGTTTTTAGCCTTCCTAAATACCTCCCAAGCCTTTTGTACATGCAGTTCAGGTACGCTTGGGTTTCCTATCTCCTTTCACTGCTTTGGTACTTTCCTCCCCATGTCATCTGTTATTTTTAAGGCGTATGCCTTGCTGATTGAAAAAGCTGTACGGCTCTCTGTGAATTTTCGCCACTCACATTCACCTCTCTGAAAGCTGTGAGCACAACATCTACAATGTGACACCGAGAACTGTGACCCAGTGATCTTTGAGGGACATAGTGGTGCTCTTGACTTGGCCGGACAGTTCAGGGAACAAGGGCATCAGAAACAGCTGAATCCTGCTGGTGAAGCTTGGCCATGGTGCTTGTCCATTTGTAAAGAGTTTTTTGAGGACTCTTTCTGCCTTATAAAACCCATCTGGTGAGGATGTACTCACAAGAGGTTGGTCCAGAGCTGTAGGCTGTGCTGTTCTTACTTGATAAAGCCACACTTTTCTTTTTTTTTTTTTAATTTATTTTTTTAGTTTTTTTTTATTTTTAGACTCAAACAAAGCCATCGAGTGATTCCATACTCCTTGCTCCTTGTAGCAACACCTGGACCAGGGCAATTTCCTGATAACCATGTCCTTGAGCAGATGATAGGTCCCAGTCTGTCACTCTCTACTGTGACCCTTGTCCATGGGAGTGTTTCCCCCTCTGTGTTTGCCTCCCATGGGCACAGACTGTTTTGCTTGTTCCCAGGATGAGAAATTTCTGATGTGTTTTGCATATATGTTGAACCATGAGCTTTTGTACAGTTACACAAACTTGTGGTTTCCTATGAGTGCAGGGTTCTCCTCACCCCCAGTGGTTTTCCTAACTTTTATTGGTGATAGCGATCAGCTTTTCGTGGTTTCAAGAGAACAGGGGCTCCCATTATTTAAACTTTCTGCTGTGCTCCAAACACTTTAACAAACAACTTGCACAAACTTTTTTTCCCTAAACCTAATGCACCCCATTTTAGTGTTCACAAGGGGACTTGACACCACAGAATCCAACCATGCCTAATTAGTGTAGGTGTGGACTGCACACTGTACGAGAGCCTCTTCTTGCAAAACATGCTGTGTGTAAATATGATTACACACGATGTTGTGTTGGTGTCACTGGAAATGTGCTGTCATCAGAGATGAGGACCCTGGGTCGGTGTCCCAGGGGGAATTCTCCTCAGGACCCCTGTCCCCCCAACCCTCACACATGGCTTATTGCAGTGTATTTCAAGTACAAACACGACTGCTCTTCTGAAGTACTTTTATGAGCCTTGGGGGTAAGTCATCTCTGGCAGGGATGATTTAGCAGTATGCCTTTGAGAACTCCAGCAGAGGCAGGGAAATCACCCCAAACCTCTCACCAAGGTGGTGGCAGACCTCTTAAAGCAGATCCCAAGGACTTCTCACTCCTCTCCAGCACAGCCTCAGGCAGGACTAGGGGATGCACTTCAGGATTCTACAGCCCACACCATACCAAACACTTATAAAAGTAGTATAAAATGTGTTGCGTGCTAGAGGTAAGTGCCCATCCCTGCCAGTGGAAGGCATCAAAACCTGGATGCTTGGGCTGTATTCAGGAGGATGGGGCAGGTTCATGTTTAGTCTGAACAACAGGAAGGCAATGTGGCAACTGTGCCAAAAAACCACAAATATATGCTCATCTCCTAACAGAAACAGGGATGAAACCATCTCCAAGACCTTTGGCTCCAATAGAGTGTTCTTTGGAGGCAGAAAGTGGTGCAAGCAGGCCAGCGGGAGCTGGGAACAAAACCTCAAATAAAATAAAAATGGGAAACCCATAGGTCTGTGATGAAACACAGGTCAGTTGGCTGGAGGGAGGGGGAATTAATGTAGGGCCCCAATGTTGTCAGAAATTGTGCTGAAATTATAGTTAAACTGCTACCATGTCAGACTTGGCCTCTGTCTCAGCTCAGAAGCAGCTTAACAAATAGCAAAATACATTGGGGTAGCAAAGGTACCATGGCTCTTTCCCAGATTTGTTTTCACTTGCCTTCTACTTGTCCCTATGCTAATTGCTGAATTTGTGCTCCAATTTTTTCTTAATTAATGGAATTAATGGTGTGTAAAATGTGAATTTCTGAGGATATGCAGCAAGGAAGTAACTTTTTCAGGAGCTGCTGTTATTTCAGGGTTATTTGTTTGGCCTGGGCCTGATAGTAATGTTGTTTGAGGCTTTTAACTTAGCAAGTAGGAATCCCAATACTGAATTAAGTGATGAAAATACCTTTCAACAGTCTCAGTGTCTGGGAGGGGAGGAACTTCAAGACTGGCCTCATGGCTTATGTTTTCAAATATGACTTTTACCTTTTGGTGCTCAGCTTTTGGATGCCAAGTTCCCAGACCAGCTCTTGGTCAGTTACTGAGCAACCACAAGTCACTGAGTTTCTGCCAGGATGCCGAGTGTGCTGTCCCAGTACAAACACAGTCCGTTTATTAGAGCTGAATGTCCTCTAAATAAGAGTACTTCATGGAATCTGAGTATTTAAGTCTATATAACTTCTCTATGCTAATGCTGAGAGCCAGCTTTCCTTCCTCATGTGGTCTCACAAGGAGCTGGCAACAAGCCCTAGGAGAGGGACAGTGAGTGGGACAGCTGAACTCAGGGTTCCTAGGGGTGACGAGGAACACGAGATCATGGACAAGCATGGACAGCCCAGTGCGTGGGTAAAAGAGCAGCAGTCACACGGACACAGCTGGCAGCAGGGGGTTTTCCCAGGCCAAGTCTGCATCTGCCAGTTTATCAAACTGCATCACATTGCTTCCAGCACAGCCCTTGGGGAGAAGTGGCTATTTGAATGGGGGCACATGTCAAAGAGAGACCTCAGTACCATGGAGCTTCGCGTGTTTTAGCTGCAGACCCATCCCGGAGCCACAGCTCCGGTTTGTCCTGTCCCCTTTCCTGTTGCATTTCAAAACCTACCATTTCAGTTCAGGCCCGGTTCTTCCCTTTTGGCAAGTGTTAGTCTGCAAAAAATCATCTTGTAATTTTCATACTTACATCTTTGTTTCAGAGTGGGGCTCTAGGGGCTTGCAGCTATCTTTCAGGGGCCTCCAGCTCAAGCTGGAGTTGTTAGTTATGCTATGCAACGGAGCAGCACTCACACAAAACCAACATGGCAGCTGGTGCTGGGGTTTCATGGACACATAACAGCCCAAATGCCAAAAAGACGAGAAGGGGAAAAAAATCTATTTAAGCAATTTTTTCCTCTCTATAGGAACTTAGTCTGTCAGCAGCATAAACACTTGCAATCATGCACTTCCTAGGATGCATGTGCTATCGAAAAGGGAGGTGTTAATTGCTGTGCTAATTACAACATGATTGCTTTGCACTTGTTTTGCACTTGCAGGTGATTAAATTTTTAACGAAGCATATTACTTGGCACTGTTAGCATAGTTAACACATTTCTCTCTCCTCTCTCTCCCTCTCTCTCTTCCTCTCCCCTCCCTTTTTTTTATGCCTTGGGAGAAGTCCTGTGCTGCAGACCCTTCGCTGGCTGCGATGTGCTGTTGTGCTTGGAACGAGCCCCTGTTTAGGCTGTCGGTGGCGGTACCCCGGGTTCCTGCTCGGAAAGAGCAGCAGCCTGTTATCATCAGGCTCAGCGTGGCGGCGCCGGCCAGATGCGAATGCAGAACCCACCAAGGTATTAGCTAAAAATTAGGCAAGGCTGTTGATGCCAATCTCACAGATTTCATTTAAAAACTATGCCAGCTCGAGCCAGTCAGGCGGCAGCGGCGGAGGGTGTGCGGGAAGGTGGAGAAATGACAGCAAGTTCCCCGTGATTTATTTCTGCTTTGCCGAGCGGGTTCCCAGCTGAATGAGAGCAGGGGAAACTTGCATCTGTTCGACGGGCAGGCTCATATCGCTCCAATACGGCGGCAATTACACAGCCCAGTGAGGCTGCGTGACCAAAGGAAAGCGGGGTGAACCGGCCCATTGGATCCATTGGTGGGCGTAGATGGCTTCACCTTTCTGGCTGCTGGTTTTGCAAGTTCCCTGCAAACGCTAATCGATCCCAAATGAACGACGAACTATCTTTTGGTGGATGTTATCCAGACTGGTGTATTGCTTTTGAACTGCTCAACTCTGTGAGCTTTTGCCTTTGGAGACTGTCTGGTCTACTTTTTATGGCACTGTAAACTTTCTGAGGCTCTTGGGGTCAGGCTGCATGAATGGACTGGATGGTTGTTAGTATTATACATAAAAAAGGGGTGTGATCTAGTCCTGAAAAGTGCTCCTCACAAGAGGCCAAAAGGCACCTCCTGCTTCTTTTCAGGGATGATAGAAGTAAAAGGAGAGAAACTGGGTGGACAGTGAGAAATATTGGAAAGGCTAGAAAAGACGATCTCAGCCAAGTTTTTAAATTTCATGACTAAGAGCCACTCAATGAGGAAGCAGAAGAGGAAAAAAGAAGATTTGAAACTGATAAGGAAATATTTTTAGATAACACTTAATTAACCCTGGGAACTTACTGCCACAAAACACCACTGAGTCCAAAAGATTAACTGGATCCAAAACAGACTAGGTAGGCATTTGTGTGGATAAGAAGAATCACATGAGACAAGATGAAAAATATATAAGAGATGTAAAGTCTCATGCTTCATGGCATTGGGGAAACAGCTAACTGGTGAAGAATAAGAAAATACTTCTCCTATGGACAGATCATCCCATGATGGTTTATAGGGGGTTTCTTGCACTGTCCTGTGAGGCAGCTGGTCTGGGTCGCTGGCAGAGATGGGCACTGAGAGTGGCAGAACCATGACCTGATCCAGCACTTGACCATTCCTTTGTTCCCATGCAGCACTGGTCTGCATCCAGGCTAGGCCAGGGATACCTTTTAAAATAGAGAGGGGGAAACCAAAGAGCTTACAAGGAGGCTACACGAATACTCCTGACATAAATCCTTGCTTCTTGCGCACGCACGCCCCCAGTGAATTAATAGGAACAAAGGAAAAAAGTTGCTGCTGGGATTGTTTACATAATATGAATTAAAAAGTGCCTGGGAACATCTTCAGCATGGATTAGCTGAATTTATTTTGACTAAACATTTGCGAACCGTTTTCAGCTGCATGTGCTGAATTTTACTGTGTCCAGGCACACACAAGCATCCCTTGATGAGGAGTGAAATCCTGAAGGATTTGCGATAGCAGGTCTGGTCCCTGGAGAGCTGGGAAATAAGACTGAAGTTTGGTACCCGCAGAAGGCAGACAGCTCTGTGCCCTGTAGATGATTTGGTTTTAGCATTAAGTGCTAAAATAAAAATTGGACTTATATAAATTGCTGTGAGGTGATATCCTCACCACACTGTCATGACTTGGCAAGCTCAGTCAAGAAGTTCATGGACACTGACCCTCACATATTAAATACAGATAATGTAAATAGATTTGCCCACTGGCATCAAGGGGCCAAACTTAAGTACCTTAGCTTCACACTTTTTGTGCCATGTAATTGCTCACATGTCGCTGTTCACATAACTGGAGGACTAAGTGGCCAAGGGGGAGTGAAAATGACAACAGGAATATGTCTTTCTGGAGAGCTGGAGAGTTTGCATTAACAATTTAGAATGCTGGCAAGGCTCTCTTTAATGTTTCATGAATTCTTTTGGCCCACATATCATCACAGGCCTTCACCTTTCCCATCATGTTGGCCATGTGGCCCTGCAGCAGGTCTGTCATGCCGGAGTAAAGGCAAAGGATGGGAGAGGACCCTGCGTGCCCCGGGGCCTGTTCCTGCAGCGACAAAGTGTGTGTGAATGTGTGTGTGTCCCCTCCATGTGGGGGGCTGAAGAGGTGAGGAGCGAGGGGGTGGTGTATGTGAAGTCCTGGGGACTCCAGCAAAACATCTTCAATTGCAGGATTGTTTTTTGCTTGACTTTTCTATGCCAGCCTTAAAAGATGTGAATTGATATCACTTTTAACTGGCAGGTTTCATTATCTGCAATTTCATTAAGAGCAAAATCTGCTGAAGGACCACTGACGGTTTTTTTTATTTTTTACTTGATGGGTTCAATTCTATCTGCAGCAAACCTTGCCATTCCCCACCCTCCAGACTTCACATTCTAGTCTATTACTCACCGTCTGTCTGGCCCCTATTGTACTTTGACTGCAGATGTCATAACAGAAGAGAGATGAACAGGCAGCTCTTACTTCCCGATAAATTAATGTGCTGCAGTCCAATCCATATCCCAAATGATAAAGTTAACAACAGTTTGCAAGCCTGTCACATAATCTAAAAAATTCAGATGGATATTTTTCCCCCTCATGTGGGAGGAAAAATCTGTTTCGGGGATGAACAGTTACTAATACATCTAAGCTCCAGCAGAATGTCATGGAAATGGCACAATTAATTCATCCGCCACCTCAGTCCAGTGGAGAAGCACTTTTACTGGGAGCAACCTGTTTGGCAGGCTGCTGGCCGTGGTGTGCTTCCCAAGGCTGCTGCAGCCCGTCCTCCCTCCTTCATTGCTTGCTCCAGCTGGGCTCGGGCCTCGCTCAGTTGCCAGTCTTCGGGGGCGAGTTTCTGCCGCAGTCTTTGGGGTCAGTCACCTGCAGTTCTCCCACAGTCCCCAGCATGTGGTTACTGGGACGTGGAAACGGGAACTCAGCAAAGCCTTGCTCTAAATCTGCTGTGCCACTCTGGAAACCACGGCGTGTGTCAGCCCCGGCAGCACACGTCCTTTTGCAAGAGGCAAATTGATGTGCAGACCCCAGTGACAGATACCTGCAGATCTGCCACCGTGCCGTAGGTGGGGAAGGATGCTCTTCCCAGCCTCTGCCTCCTGTGTGGTTTCACTGGGGAGAACGGTGTGTAGAGCCTCTCTGTTCACACAGAGCAGCTCAGGTATGTGGAGTGAGCATCCATGGGATGGATCCTGAGCCGAGGAGAACTGGATTAGCTCCTTAAAAATTCGTGGAGTTGACCCAGTTTACACCAGATGACAATAAGGCCCTTCCAGCATAAGTGCCTGTGGGAACTAACTGTGCAAAAAGGGTTTATTTGGGCATGCTCTCCAAAAATGGGAAATCACCCTAATTTCCTGGTCTAGAATTCCTATAAGAGGAATGTTTCCTGTAAGGCTTTCTCTGTGTCTTTCTGCAACTATACCAAATATAACAGATAAAGGCTTTTATCCTAATATTTTTCAGTGATTTTAATGACAATCCAGATTGGCAGAGGAATGAGGGAAAAGGAAAATGCAATAATGAAAACTTTAAAAACATTCTCTGCTGCTAAGTCATCAGCTGAGTTATAAAGCATGAAAAGGGTATGAGGGATGAGAAATATTCATATCAAGGCTAAGTTGCATATTCTTGATTTCAGTACTTTGTTTTGCTCTTCTTGCCAGTTCTACAGGTTGTTTTTTTTTATTTTTTCTGATGGTAGGCACAGGTGACATGATGCTTAGATCTAAAGTTTGCATTGCTGATGCAGCTTTTTTTTTTTACTTCAACCTGCAACCCCACTTGAAATTCTGTGCTAAGCACACATTCAAGCTGCAAATATGTGGTGGGCAAAAAGAAATAGGAGATGGTGGGTGTTGGGATGTTAGCTGTGCTTGTGGATTGAAAAAAACAGAAGAAAACGAGATGTCAGCTTGTTGAAGGATTCGCATGGGAAGCTGGAGGAATACCACAGTGGGCAATAGCTTTTTCAGAGTGCTGTCTGCTGCATGGAGCAGGCTCAGCGTGCTGCAGCCCCCGCAGCTGGGCAGTGGGGGTCAAAACAGCCTCCTCCCAACCTGCTCGGGGTTCTTCCTTTGCTTCAGAGTCACCTTTGAGAAAGGCAAAGCCATGTTCAGGCTCTACCTCTCTCTCTCTCCCATTTGGTCAGGCCTGGCATCAGTGCTACCCTCACACTTCCTCACCAGAGGCTGAGCAAGCATAGATGCAGAAAATATCTTACCACTATGGGACACATACCTAAATCTAATGGAATGAAAACCACAGGTGCTGACTTTAGGAACATTTCCCTCTTTAGGAGACTCTGACAGAGGAAACACGTTGTTCAGGAGTTTAATGGATCCTGTAAGCAGCCCCTTTTCCTCTTGGATGCTTCTGATGCCAAATAGGGGAAGGCAAAGCTTATTCCTGAGGCTGACCTAGTTCTGTGGAGCAGCTGCAAGCCGGGGTAATAATCCACTTATCTGGTGAGAAACCCACAACAGCACCTTACAGACAGGCACTGTCTTGCAGAGCTCTGGTTCTGCAGCCTGTGGGTGGTTGCTGACAGCCTCCCCCAGAGCCCCCTCCTCAGCTGCCCACAGTGCCCCAGAAAAAGGTCAGTCCAAAAGATGGGGTGGTGTGGATTACTGAAACCTTTGCTTGAAGTTATACCTGGTGGTGATGTTTACAGAAAGCCTTACAGAATACTCAGAACTGCCAAATGAGTAAAAACTAGAATCTACAAGAATACTATGAGAAAAATCTGTTATTAAACCATCTTCAGTGAATGACAGTGTCTTCACCAAAGGGTCATCCAAGAGAGCATTTTCCAATGCCTTGTGGTTTGAAGGTAGTAATGGCTGAGGGGTGGGCAGTGTCCCCCAGTTTCACCTTGCAACCTTGGTAGTGTGGAGAATGGTGGAGCACAGGCCAACCCTGGTGTCCAAATGCTGCTGATCAGCTTCAGCAATGTCACCAGGTGTGGTTTCACGCCAGAAGCGAGGTGCTGACACGTGAGATCTCAGCAGCTCCCTAAAAGGCCACGTAAATCTTTGGTCAGCTGCCACCACGCTGTATTGCAGCCTTGGCTGGTTTCCTCACAAGCCTCACATCAGGGCTGCTCCTGAGGTCAGAGCAGGCAACAGTTCTGCCTACTTCAGG
>VYXC01009628.1:441932-459051 GCA_013397175.1 Platysteira castanea | reverse complement strand
GGAGGGTGGGGAGGTGGAGACCCATGGTTTATGTGCTGGGGGAGGCTGCAGTGAGTGAGCCCGTTCCTACTGACCAGGGCATGTGTGCCAGCAAGGAACCTGCTCAAGCCTGCCAAGGTCTTGTTGCTACCACCACATAGCTCATGTCAGTTCCCACTTATTAGAAAATCTTTCCCAGATCAGGAATGAGGTAAGTTTCACTCACCCAGTTAGCTGTGTCTCCCAAGAGCCTTCCAGGCGAAGAGCAAGGTTCTCCCCTGAGCAGGTCTGTGCTATTTGAATACTTTTGCTGAGCTTTCTCTGGCTAAAAATTGCCTTACCCCAGGGCACTCCTGTGCCTGAGGGACTGCAGAGTGTTCTGCTGGGCATGCCAGGTGAGTGCTGGCTGAGGGTTAAAACTAACTCCTCTTGTGGGCTTGGTGATCTACACAGAAAAAAGTGGGTGTATCTGAAAAGAGTGTGGAGCTCATTTTACTGTATATTTCAAGACTTACATTGTGATTTATTCAGGACACGCATTTACCTCTTCCTCATATTTTGTAAAAAATAAGCCCACAATTGATACAGAGTAAGAACATGCCACTGATTCTGGCCATAAACGTGTTACTAAGTATTTTGGGTAAGGATATTCCTGAACTGCCTGGGAATCATCTCACATAGACCATGTGATCTTGTGATAGACCACAATCTTCAGCTTGTCCAGAAAATTCCTTCCAGCACTGTGGGATACCAGAACCTAATAGCCAGGTAAAAACACTCTGCTACCTTTTTCGTTTCTGTATTAGGGCATTTTTCCCTTAGGGAGAGAAGTGGAGTAGGGCACTACAAGGGCAACCTAGGCCATTAGGGCATTACTGTTCTGTGGTATGTTAATTTCCTGTACTTATGCATAATATGGGTTTCATGTTGGATTTATTCATGCTCATATTATCTTGGATTTTCTCTATGATGATAATGCTAATAATAATGATGATGGTGGTAATAATAATAGTAGTAATAATAATGTTTAAAAATACCCTGTTTCCCCTGCATCCCTGCTTGTGGATAGCTTTGCTAATATTTTGTTCAATATTTAGAACAGATCCAATTTTTAGCACTGAAGACAAACAAATCAGAGCTGACTGCTTCAGACAGCTGATGGATTAGGCAAAATTAACAGGCAAAGTTAAAAAGCTACAAGTCTCCAGACTGATGGGAAGGTATTACACATAGGATCCAAAGTTGTTGAATGTGAGTGCATTAAATAATACAACCATCCATCGTGAAGATTTCATAAAGATGTTGCAAAAGAAGGGTTTCTTTGGTGTTCATCTTTTCCATAGAAATCCTTTATGAATAAAAAACCTATTAAACAAATAGTTCCATGAGCACTGGAAGTAGTGAAGCCTGGTTTCACTGAATGGGTGAAGCTGGAAGGGACCACAGTGGATCATCTGGCCCAAGCTCCCTGCAGGGCCATTCTGGAGCATGTTGCACAGGATTGCATCCAGATGGTTCTTCAATATTTCCAATGAGGGAGACTCCAGGGTCCCTCTGTGGGCAATCTGTTCCAGTGCTCAGTCAGTGGCACAGTAAAGTTCTCCTCAAATAGTTTCCCATAGATCCTTTCTGTGTGGATCCTCTGCTGTCTGAGAGAGAGATCATCAGCTTTTCCTTTCACTGGCACTAAGTTCTTGCATCTTTTTGTCCACTTCTTTTCATAAAACTTATAGGGACACTTACTCTACCTCTTGGCTTGGCTGAACCAACGCAGCAGGTTCAAAAGTGACTGTGCAATATGAGGTGACAGATGTGCCTATCCATGGGGTGACCTTATGTGTGTACAGGCAATCAGAGCCGTGCACTAACCACTGCTGGGGGTGTCCTCACCAGACTTTATTGCTGCTGCACCGTGCTGCAGCTCTGCATTCTCCTCTGCCATCCCAGAGCAAACGGGGTGTCCAGTGGTGAGGAAAGCTTACAACGTGCTCCTGTCCTGTTACACGTAAAGTGAACTTGTCTTTGTATACTGATAACATTCATACTGTCGCTATTTCTGAGAAAAGTCCTTGGAGTGGAGGCTAGCCTGGAGATAGGTACCCCTTTAGGTCCCCTTTTCAGGAACATCAGGTGATATTTCCACCCCTTCATCTCCCACTGACCCAGAGCCACTGTGCAGATATAACCCAGGGGGTTCGGCCTGGCTGCCCTTTAGTCTGCAGAAGCCTGTGCAGAAGAACTTTTTTGTAACAAATTCACATCATGCTCCAGCAGAGGAGAAAGTAATGTTCCTGTCTTTCTTGAACCCCAAATAAGTGGCTTGCCTTATACTGTCTTCAGATGACAAATCAGAGAAATGTTATCACTGTGTTCCAGTGGCTGCAAAGAAGATCGAGACTCCCTTCTTACAAGGAGTCACCTGGAAAGATGATAAATTAAAGATGGATATAAATTATTCCTGGGGAGTTCCAATTAGATTCAAGAGGAAAATTTTTTACAATTAGAACGATCAGCCATTGGAATAATCTACCAGAGAAGTGGTGACTTCCCCAACATTGGTTGCTTTAGAGATTCAGCTGAACAGAGTGCTAAGCCATCTTGTGTAGACTGCTTTTGCCGAGAAAGATTGGACCAGATGATCCTCGAGGTCCCTTCCAACTGTGTATTCTATGATTCCATGAAATTAATTTGCAAGGTGTCCACAGTTACTCCTCCAAATGTAGAAGGCTGCTGAGCTGAAGAGGTCCTTCATCTTCAGCAGCCTTGGAGGAGCCCTCAGAGATTCCCTGGGGACTCTGAAGGTTGCCTAGATACCCTAGCATGAGAACTCAGGAAGATAAACCAGCCTCTTAATCTTATTTTTCTTAATTAAGGAGATTGATGACATAAGCTATTCTGATTACCAGTGATGAGTTGTGGGCCAGTAAAAGACTGAACAAATTTGAGTCCCTTATAGCTCAGACATATCTTTCTGGTCTCTGAAACAGTGCACACATTTTTATTTCTCACTTTCTTCAGGAACTCTGGAACACAGGAAGAACAACATGGTGCAACCACATTGTTTCATCAGATGGAAACCTGTGTAATCTCAAGTGATCCACACTGAAGTTTAAACAGACACAGAAGACCACATTTTCATTAACTCGTATACATACACAGATTTTACAATGGTAGTTTGAATTTGGAAGTGCCCATCTGCAAAGTAGGGACATCTTGTTAGCAGATGTTATTTGTCTGAGAGGTTAAACTTTTTCTAATGACAGTACTTTTTTTTTTTTTTTTTTAGAATTTGCAGTACCCTGAAGAAACATAAAGGCACAACTACAACTTTACAAGCAGCAAATTGTTTTCTACTTGAAAAGACTGTATAAAGACAAATTGTTATTTTTACTTTGCAGGCAAACTTGTTCACAAAAGTGTGTGTGGGCAAGGTGAGCCCGTTTATATAAGTAGCTGTTTCCTATTATTCTAGGGAATTCATGAATGCAAAGCACATAGATAAAATCCCGCTCTGTGTGGGTGCATTTGTTGAACAAAGTTGTTAGATGTCTGTTAAAAGGATATAACACTTGTATAGCAGGTTTTCACAGATGCGGTGTGTGAAAATTATTATTAAAGTATTTCTAGGATATTTCCAGCGGAATGAATAGTGTGTGATTTTTGAAATTAAGATTTTGCGGCCAAAACAAAAAGAAAGTCAGAATTTGAATTCATACTTTTATATGGTTTTCCTTGTGTGACACTTCTAGATTGTTCACTGTGAAGAAAAATATTTCAAGATGCTTGTCTTGATAGTTGAATGCACTAATCCAGGGAAGTAAATAACAAAAACCCCAGTGATATAGGACCACTGGGGACTGTCCTCATGGAAACAGGTTGTCTGTTGCCACTTTGCCTTGTCAGGCTAAACCCACCCCTTCTCCCTTTTGGCTCAGGCTGCCAAAACATTTCTTTCCTGTGTCAGATATTTTTTGCTGGGTGAAGGAGACTGCCTATAGGTTGCACCAGAGGCAGGAGTGTTTCAGGAGAACTCTATATGTACTGCCCATCTTTTGTTTCCCAAGGAAACGGGAGATGAACAGGCCATGGGGCTGAAACTCCTGCTCTGATGAACAGCAGCAGTTGGCAATTTTCCTGATTCAAAGCTAAACAAATGGGCTCTTTACACTCATGAAATCTTCCTTCAAACAGGTAATGAATGCACTACTGGCAGAATACGTGTGGAGTTCTTGGGCTGTAATAAGTTTTGTGGGACCTTCTGGGCATGAATCAGGAGAAGTTGTTAAAGCTAGTGTTGCCACCATTCACATATTAAATTCTTGCGGTAGTCAAAGTTTTAATTACCACTCTTATTCATGAAGCTGGGGTTATTGGCTTAAACTTCAGACTTTAGGTTGGTTTTTTTTGTTTTAATTGGATGGCGGAAGGGGACATGTTGGTTTCTACTCCTTTCAGGGGTAAAGAAAGAGCTCTGAAGTTAACCCAAATGCATCCTGAAGATGAAAAGAACAAAGAACACAAAGACTATAGCTTGAAAAAGAACATATTTTTTTTCTTTCTTTCCCCCGCTTTTTTTTTGGAAGCCAGAGTTGTGATTTTGCCCAGATGGATGCTTCTGAATGCTGGAGCCTGGCAAACAGGGACCAATCTGAATAAATATCTAAAATAAATAAATACAGCATCCCTGATTAATACCCAAAGCACTTTTATTCCCAAACATACACATAAACCAGCTCCACCCCGATTAATCAGGTCTGCCTCTACTGTGTAATACTTACCATTTTTTAATTAAAATTGAGAGCTTATACTGTCCAGAGTACTACATGTGTGTTCTCTGAAAAATTACAGCTCAAGAAGAGGCCATTTTTTTTCCTACTCTTGCTACAAATTTCCTACTGAACTTTAAAGGCAATTGCAGGTGCAGCCGAACACTATCTGTTATCCTTGCCTGTACTCCTAACCAGAGCAGCACAATCTGCCTTCAGAAACATTTGTTCTGAATGGCTGCTGTTTCTGAAAGCAGATGCTCTTGAAAATGCAGCTGTCAATAGCTCCACTTACCAGTGTTTTCTTACAAAGAAATATTCCAGTTAAGGTTTGCTTGGATTTAACTACATGCTTATGATCATGCTGGCGAGGTATAATATTTTTGCCTGTGCGCACGGAAGAAATCAATAAGCTGCTTCTTCCTGACCCTGGTTTTGCTTTTGCTCCTGCCCATATAAATCAGGGAGATCTCTGCTCAGATGAGTAGTTACACCTGGATAAAATCGTGGGAGATAAGCCTCAATTCCTTTGTTTGAAGCAGAAACAGGTTTTTGTACAGGGAGGGAATAACCAAGTACTTCATGGTTCCTTTCTCTCTGTGCTCTGTTTTTTCCCCTTTCTTATTGTTTGAACAAATAAGATTTTGCTCATATATTACACCAAACCAATGACTCCATCTAGCTTCCCACAGCGCACTTTTTATAGCTGAGAATACTCCTTTCTTGTCTTGCTGAAGCACATATTTTCACATAATTTGCGCTGATAATATAACTCTGCTGAGTAGCTTGATAGAATATATCACTCTTCACAGTCTAGCAGTCCCCCTCCTTAAATAATGGAAGTGGTAGACTCCTGGTAGTCTTGATTTTAAACATTTTAAATATATATAATGGTTTGCATACTGTGCAGTGATTTGTAAAATGTGAATGCCTACAAAACCATGGTTACCAAGCATAACATTATCTTATTTTTACTTACACAACCAGTAAAACAGCTGGAGGTCTAAAATCATGGCCTGGCATTAAATGCATTACTACATTTTAACCATGCAGGATGAGGCTGTCCTTTCACCGGGGAGATAGGAAGAGAAAAAAAGTGTAGTGATTACTGGAAAATTAACACCTCTCATTTTAATAGACTGACTATACCAAAGGCACTTAAATAGAAACCTTTCAATTGAAATGAATTGGAATTTTATCTATCTATCTAAAGAGTTAGTAAGGCAGAAGTGGCTTTGAGCTACACAAATAGCAGTATCAATCTACAGAGTGGAAATGGAGTATTTTACTAATAGAAATAATGTCTTTTGTTTTAAGACCCACCTGCATGGTACCATTTAAATGTCTTTTTTCTATTCCTGTCCCCGAAAGAGGATCTATAACCACAGTGCTCCCTTAGTTTCTCTTTTTAACATCCATAATTGTAATCAACTAGCAGTGAATAAAGCTGTGAGCCATAAACCCTGGTCATTTCAGCCTGCCCACAAGGTTTAGGACTAGGTTTCCTCCCCTCAGTTAGTGTTACCAAGTCCTACCAGTAAACCTCCACAACAGTGGTGTCGAAGGACACCAATTTTGCTATTGCACACAGTGTCTCATGAATAACACCTTAATTGTTCTTCCAGAAATATGCCTCCATGAGCCTTGTTGAAATGTTCTCCCAGGATGTAGTTTCAGTGGGGGCTTTTGCCTGGTAGGAGGCTGATGGAAGACAACATGCTGAGTCCCTGTGGGGAAAGAGAGTAACCACACTTTTGAAGAAAACCACCAATGAACAGGACATCTGGAATACTGTAGGAGCAGGCAATGTGGCACAGCTTAAAGCAGAAGTTTCTCGTAGTTAAAAATATGTGCCTAAATGCACTTGTTCATGAAAAGTGTCTGGAAACAAACATTCCTCCTTATTTCATCTGTTCTCACACATCATGGTACCTCTTGGCAGTGTCCCCTCTTGGATCCAGAAGAATGTTCCACCAAAACCACCCCAGAAAGTTCCCAAATTTCTCAGGTTTCAGGAGTCTGAGGACTATCAGCAATGTGAAGGGATCACTCTGCACCTGATCAACGTGACTCCGGTATCCGGTCAGCGAAGCAGGTGCAGATTGAAAACTGTCAGCACTTCGTGAACCAGCCCCATGAATCTGCATGCTCTTCTCTTAGGTAGATCTCTTCTGCTACAACTGTGAGCCCATTCATGGCACGTGGTAGCAGCAGTAAGAGTAAATAGCCTTCTGGTGGCTCCTCTAACCCCAAAAAAGGTATAGGGAAGGGTAGACAGGGGCTGATAAAATGCAGTGGGAGATTTGACTAAATGCTTGTGACATTAGGAGACTGAGATCTGATTCATCTGCCTGATAAAGCTTTGAATGAGGTAGTGGGGGAGTAAAAAGCATTTGACTCTTGTCTCACAACACGAGTTTTACATCAGTGGTATTATGGGCTGTGTTTACACAGGCGGCCACACCAGGTCTCAGACTCCACAAAGTCCATTAAAACCAGCTTGTACAACCCCCTGCAGAGCCTCCTACTTTGCTTGCCTGACTCATGCTCAAAGAGCCGTCCTCAGTGCACACTCCTCACCCCGCCATGTGCCAGCAGCCCCCAGGTGCCAGCTCCCAGCACCCAGCTCCCAGGCCTAGGGTCCTTGGTGGAGGGGAGAGCCTGCCCTCTCTCCCAGGCTGACAAACCATAGGTGAGGAGGGATGGAGAGCTGTGGTATTGCCTGCCCCAGCTCCTCCAGTGTTGCCCTGGATGGCAGTCCATCCTCTGCTGTGGACGTGGTCATCCTGGGCACTGAATACCCCACAGTGTGCTTAAGGAGTCAGGGTAGGAGCTTAGCCAGGGTAAACAGCAGTGCTGTGAATCCCCAAGAGCAACACTGAACTACCCCTGCTGAAAAGGATCTCTTCTTGGAGACCCAACAGTGCCTTTCCCTATGGCACAGTTATTGCGAAGGCAAGGTTGTGGTGGTGTTGGCACAGCATCTTGGACTCAAAAATGACTTGTTTACTTTGGAGAAGATCAGAGAAGGACACGGATTATACAACCAAAGGAAAGAATGAGGCTGGTTAATAGAACTGGCAAATAATGGAGGAAAAAAATCTGCACTTTTATTCAAAGAAGAAAATGAGCATTGTAGTAAACATCCAGACAATCCACACCAAACACAAATCTGGTTTCTGTGTGTAAATGTGTGGTCTAGCTGCAATCTTTATGGAAGCTGCTCCAGCTTCAAATGAATGTAGTATTTCTGAAATAGTTGAAATGAATGCTGTCTCTGGAAGGAAACAATGGATGTAGTAAACAAGCAAATATCTTGTCAATAGCTGAGCAACAAGGGTGCTGAAAATCCCATCAGAGGAGAACTAAACATGGGATTTCTGATTTCTACACCTGTCTAGAGGTTGTTCCACGGCTACAGGGACAGAGCAGCTCACAGAGAACATGTCAGCCCTGCACATCCCAAAGTCAGGAGATGGGTGCCTGCTTTTGCAATTCCCAGCCATATCGATGGGACTGTGTTCAAAAGCAGGGATCAGCTGCATGCCTTAAAATTGAAAAGCCTGTGCATTCGAGGTGGTTCAGATGCGGTTTCACATTTCTTGCACCTGGTCCTTTTCCTCAGGATACCTTGCCTCAGAAGGGCATTCTGCATTACAGAAGAGCTTGGTAGGGTGGCCTGCCTTTGCTGTCCTGGCTGTCCCCTTTCAGGTTATGGATACCAGGAGTACTGATGGCACAACACTGGCAGAAAAGCTGCTCTCGCATGGGTCAGCCTGAACTCAGTGCTATCACTGGTGGTACCCAAGTTTTGTGCCATTTCCTCTACTCCAGCTCCCTCAGGCATGGGCTCAGACCCACAGTTGTGGCAAAGTTTAAGCTGCTTTTTACAGCTGAACATTTTTTACTGTTTACAGAGTTTTTGCTCTGCAGTGAGGTACTTTGTGAGGAAGGGGCAGGTGGGAGGGTGGGACAGCATCTTTTTCAGCCTGCTCCACCTGCACTGTTTTTCATGTGGAGGTCGGTGTTTGCTCCTGGGGCATGGGTGGCCATCCAGGTGTAACTGCTGCTCACCTGCTCTCTGTGTCCTGCCAGAGGATTCCGCTGCCCCACCAAGTTCACTGCCAGTAGCCGGAAATCCTGTGGGATAGCACCTTTGCCAGAGCTGCATGGGAGATGAAGCCAGCGCAGTAAGCAAAGCACAGTATTTTCCTTTTAAAAAAGAACCTCCCCACAAACACACACCATGGACTTGCTAATTACTGACTTACAAGCATGGGATTCTTTTTTAGCCTTCACTTTTCACTGGTGTTAGTTTTGTATTTTTTTTTCCTTTTTAGAGTGACAAAGAAGAACCTTATCCTACTGTCTGCTGTCAATCAGCTGCTCAGCCCTTCACCCACAACTGAAAGCTTTGTGTGATGCAGTCCCACAGATGTTGCTAGAGGAACCTCAATAGCTTCTCTCTCCATACCTAGTGGAGATTTACAAACACACTTCAGGGAGTTTAGTCTGAGACCGAGCAGTTGGCTGTATCTAAATACTCTGGTCACTGCTTTGTAAATCCAAAAGATTTCATAAGTTCCTTCTCTTCAAATTTCCACAGAAGAGCCTGTAAGTGCCTTGGACCAAATAGCTGTGCAGTTAATGAACTGTGCACACACAGGCACTATGTCCAGCTATGAATTCACACTTAATAGTTCAACAAAAATGTCTGGTTTCATATGTTTTTCATTCTTTTTGAAATAGTGATAGGCTTGTCAATTAAATCCATCTTTAAAATAGATTTTACCAAATATATGCACTGCCCAGTGAGATTCATTTAATATTATCTTTTCCACATGCATTTCCAAGAGAATTAAAGGACCCAATGTTCTATTGTAATTGGTGATTTTTTTTTCCTTCAACTTCCCTGAATACCAAACATCTGATAGGATACTGCAAAACCCTCTGGAGAAATTTTTCTTTTATGGAGAGACCAGAGTGAAAATTTTCAATCTGAAATGCACATAAGGCTAGATTTTCAAGAACATAGGCTGCTTCCTCCATTTATGTGTTTCAACCCAAGATACTCAAAGTATGATTTTTTCAGGGATGCTGAGCAAACATAACTCCCATGGACTCCAGCCAGAATTTTTCCTGTTTGCCACAGCTGCAAATCAAGGTCTGCTTTACTAAGGGGACCAGAAAGCATTTCTTGAGCACTTTTTACTTCCATTATTTCCTTACTGTGGGAACAGGCTTCAGTGATACTTGATGGCATTCAGTCACAGATGACACAGCTCATAAAGAAAAAAAAAAAAAAAAAAAAAAAAAAAAAAAAAAAAAAAAAGAAGAAGCAAAACTCAGGTGGTGAAAATTTACCTCAGTGTGTGAGAAAGAGGAGGGGGAGAGTGTTTGAGTGAAAGCTTCACTCTTTGAAAAGGAGACAGATGGTTTGCATCTACTGGCATGAATATTACAAGCTTCAGGTGTCCCAAAATGCTGTGAAATGCAACATTAGAAACTGGTGGCAAGTAATATGTCCAGAGTTATCAAGGAAAACAATGGCTTTTGCTTCTGCTGCAGGTAATTTAGGGAAACCTTCCCAGAGTTCCTTTTTATTAGGAAAGAAGTCCTTGCTGAGTATGAGGAGCAGGAAGAGAAGCTGGTTCCATTACAAAATACTATGCATCTGAAAGTATTTTTACTGTTTATTTTCAATATTGCTGGATCATGGCCCCATTAGCACCCCCTCAAACCTACCCCCTCCATTACTTTCTGTAACTTTTAAATCAGATCCTTCATTTCCTCCAAGCCCACAGTCCTTAATTACAATTTACAGACACAGCAATGGGGAAGTGGGAGAGTTTCTACTTTGACGGAGATATTACTGGTGAGGATAATTTTGCAGCCAAATAGATTTTTCCTTCGTTTGTATTAACACAGTGTTTTCTCCTAGCCAGTTTCCAAAGGTACAAGTAGGCAGCATTTCTGCCTAGTCATATAGTGGTTTCTGCTAAGGATTTCTGTATTTTTGATTTTGTGAGCCAATGTTCAAACATGTTCCCTTTTGTATTTTTGAAGATCATAGTGGAACATTTGATACCCAAATATCACCGAAAGGTCTCTGCGAATTCATCTAAATTTACTGGTATATATTATTCTCTGAGATACAGGGCCAAACAAATCACAAAAATAGAAGTTCACAAACCTTAATTTAGACTTTCAAAAAACTTATGCTACCCTGTGACAAAAAAAAATACATTGAGTGTCCTACACACTTGTAAGACAACTTATGGCTGCATTTCACTGTGGTCTTGGTCAGGGTTCCTTGCTCTATCCCTCAGAGTGTTTTTTAAAAGTATTGCTTCTAGCTGACTTGTGGTTAAATGGGCTCTTACGACAGTACAGTCTAGCCAGTCTTGGAAATCTGTTTGACTTTAGCTCAGGCACCAAGCTCGAGGTGGCTTTGGCTTGTGTTTGCTGCCTAGTGAATCTGACCCAGAAAGACATGCAGAGTATGTTTGTAATAGTTTTCCCAGCAAGCAAGGCAAGGTGTGATTACCCTTTCATGCCAGCTTTACTGTGGACCAAGTTCATTTTACTTGCATAGGATTATTTGTTATTTACATGACTACAAGAAGATATACTGCAAGACCCTAGGGGTCTTGGATTCATGAGATTCATAAGACTTCACGAGAGAATGCAGAATTAACTGTTTTTATTGAATCACAGGAGTGTGATTCCTGAGCTAACATTTGCAAAGCCTCCTTTCTTAGCTAAAATGATTTTTTCTCTATGAAATAATTTCCTATAGCACAACTATAATATGTAAAGAAATGTATTTCCTAATTTGTGTTTATTAAAATGTTCTTTTCACATTTCTTTTATGTTTCCGCTATTAGATATTTTATTAGATGTTAATGGATGTTACTCAGTTCTCGAGGGATCTCAGACATTTTTCCTCAAGTGACTTATTGAAATCTCTGAATTCTGCAGATCCTGGTTTGTTCTGATGATGTTCGCTTCTTATTGTTCCTTTTCACTTTTTATCATGTAGCATTGTAAGTACATTAAATTACTAATGAAAAATGAAACCACAGGAGTCCCCTGTATTCTAGATAATGACTGATACATCTTCTCACTTGTCTGTGTTACATTATAGTGTCATAACTTTCCTTTATATCCAATAATATTTTTCATTATTGCACCATCCACAGCACAGAACTGTAGGGGTTTGTTCAGATTCTAACAATATTTTCCTTAAGTAAATCCATATCTAATAACACCATTTATTTTCTCTTTCTTTTTCTTGCTGTGTAGTGGAAGGTAACATGCTGATTTCTCTTAGAAAGTGCTGCTCAGGGGCTACAAGAGCTTTAGCTCTGTGGCCCAGTGTTAAGAGGATTAAATATGAATTTGACAGTAAGGAATGGATGGGGGGCCAGTGTACTTGAGCTGAGATCCTCCCCAGGTGAGGGGGTGGAGGCTGCCCAGCTGACAGACATTGTTGCCTCCAGTTTGCTGCAATCAACTGCTGCAGTTGTGGCAGAACCTTTGGCTACTTAGTGGCTTTTCTTTCCCCTCCCTTTCCTTTTATTTCCACTTCCTTTTCCCCTTGTGGTGCACTTGCTTACATGGGTTGCCTTTTTTTTTTTTTTTTTTTTTTTTTTTGGTTTTTTTTTTTTTTTTTTTTTTTTTTTTTTTTTTTTTTTTTTTTTTTTTGTGGCTTGGAGTTTAGCTTGAGCTAAATTCTAGAGCAGACTCTGTGGTGGCTTTAGGGTGCAGTAATATCCTGACTGAATCATTTGTGGAAGCAGACATGGTCCATATTGTTGACTGCCTGGAGAGACTCTTGCAGTTACTGGAGAGGACAGGAGACCATAAGCTGCTCAGAGCCTTTAAAGTCTCGGTGCTGTCCCGCAGCCATGCACTGGAATGTCTTGTGGTGGAGCACAGGGATGTTCTTCAGAGGTGGGCTTGCTGGAAATTTGAAGCCATGTGGTAAGTAACTTTTAATTTCTTGTGCTGGGTGGCTGCATGGGTGTTCCTGCACAGATAGTGTGTGAAGGCTACATGTTTTCTCTCCTGATGGGATGAACTGGGAGAAATAGAAAGTGTACAGGGAACTTCCTGCCTTCCCCAAAGTGGAGCAGTGGAAAGGATGGATTTCCTTGAGACCTGAAAATGCATTCAGTGGCTGCAGTAACTAAAATAAGTCACTAGCTCAATGTATTGAATGCTGAGTATTTTTATTTCTGGTATTCTCCATTCCTACTTACTTGAATTTTATACTGTGAAGTGGAAAACTCTGGAAGAGCCTTCCAAGGTGTTTCTATGGCCCAGCAATACAGAGGTCCCCTTCAGGGATTCCTTGTGCTCTGGGGCCTGTCTCTTGCTTGCTTGGGGACAACAAAGACTCTGCCATGGAAGTAGGAACTGTGGGCCTTAATGTCTTCGAATGTGGAAGGCACTGAAACCAACTTCCACTCTTAGGTAGTCACCAGGCTACTAAACAGAAGCTTTAAAGAAACCAACCTTCTCTGCCCCCCTTTCCACCAGTATGTAACTCAATGGGCCCCATCCCAGCCCTGCAGCAGCTTCCAGGAGCAGAGTGGTGGGCTGGAAGCAAGGGTGATGTGTATGTGCTGGACTGAGTGGCCTTGGTCCCTGGTCAGTGAGCACAGGAAGCAAACCAGGGGCAGGTCCCAGACAGAGATTCTTGCCTTTGCTCGCTGTACATTGACACCTCTCCTTTTTTTTCCCCCCCTTCCTCTCTCTCTGCCAGTGGTATATTTTGCAAAGGGGGGCCTGGAAGCAGAGGGCAGTTGTTGGTGGCTTAAGACCTCTCTGCTTGTTGTGCAGGGGGGCAAAGACCCGGTTGTAGTTTACATAAGTACCTGCCATTGCCTATGGTTATGTAAAATAGGGATGAATATCTAAACCCGGGATCAGAAGTCTCCTACACATGAATGAGTCCGTTAAGTGGGGAAAGAAAACAAAGCAGAGCCGTGCCAGAGAAGGCATGGATGGCTTCACATTTTCGTTTGTGGAAGAGCTAAAAGTAAAGGCAAACAGTGAAAACATATGGTATTTCTCAACCACCAGATCAGTGGGGAAAGTAATCATGGAAAAAAAAAGATTCCCCCTCCTCCCCTCCATGCATACAGACACCACAGAAAAATCAACTTAACTGCAGGGAGATGCTGGGCAGGATTTTGAGGATGGTTTTAATGAAAGAGAAGGAGGAACAATTGTTTAATGGGCAGTGACTCAAAAGGACTGAGCGCACCACATGTGCTGCAGGCAGCAGCCAAGAAGATGAGTGGTGGGTTATGCCTCTCCTAAGGCAGGCTCGGCCCCAGTCCTGCTGGATGAATGAAAAAGGTGGGTTGATTATTTGAACAGGGAAAAAACATCCGCTTCTGAAAATAATTGCACTTTTGGAATGCCTCCACTGGCTTCAGATGGCTTGGGGGTCAAAACTGCCTTGCTTAGAAAAAAGTTCTCGACTTGTTGCAGTGAGTGTGGGTTCTGTATTTCATCCTGGAGAAGTGGCATGGGGGAGAGCTGACGTGAGGGGCATCTGCTCCTGGCACTTACCAGACCAAGCTTCAGGATGTGTTTTTACTGCACGCAGCTTTTTTCTCCCCCTCCCACAAAGAGGGGTTGCGGGCAATGTCAGCAATTGTGTGCAGCAAAATGCCATCCTTGCTCCACATGGTGTGTCAGTGCCTGACTGTGCTCTGCAACCTGGGTAGTGGCTTCCTGTGTGCCTGGAGGTGACTCTTGTGCATTTGTAGATGGAAAAAATACTGCTGTTGGTGCGCTTGTTTAGAGAGAATGAACACCTGAGTCTTGCATACAGAGGAGGAGCTGTGATCTCAAACAATTCGTTTATGAAAGTTAATGTAGGATGTGCTGGTGTCTTCTCCCAGTGCTGGGTAGCAATGGGTTAGAGTTGAGCTTCCCCAGTGCAGGCAATAGACAGGATCACATAGCAAGAGCTACCACTACATCTTTTCTCACAGCTCTCCTCCCTGACCATCTGCCTTTGCTCCCCAACCCCACTTACACCTTCATCTCCTCCATGAGTTACCATCTTATGCAAAACTCCACCCAAAACACTTTTCTTTCTGTACCTTCCCTGAGGAGCTTCACCTCACATTGCTATGAGAATGATAGGATTTCTCTTTTTGCTGTGAGGGCCAGAAACTATCCAGATTATTAAACTTTCCAATACGGCTCTCTACTAGCATTTATACCCAGTGGAATTCCTTATTACAGATGAGGATTTTAATTCTAAGCTTAGCTTGATAGAATGTAATTTAAAGCCATTAAGGATGGCTTAGCCTTCAAAGCAAATTCAAGATTGTTTAATTAGTCATGCAAGCCACTGAACACTACCCATAACACAAAACAGCTAAAGTATTTATTAGTTTTAGAGCTAAGCTAAGCCTTGCTTGTTCTACATTTTCAATAAAGTGCAGCAAGCGTTAAGCACATCTTGCTTTTTTCCTGATCTTCCAATGCTCAGTAAATTTTATTTCTGAATAAAAGCATAGCCCAAGTGTTGCAAGATGTAGAATGAAAACAAAATTGAATCAGTTCTTATAAGCTTTAGAGAAAATAGAGGCAGTAATGGTGCTTGGGATGTTCCAAAAATTTTTGTGCGTTTGTGTGTTGGATTTTTTTTGCAACTGTTTTCAAAACAAACGCAAGCCAGTTTAGACTTTGTCTTTTTTTTTTTCTATTTCCTAAACTTTCTGAAACAAGGCCCCAGTAGGTAGCTCTGTAGAAAGTGCAAAATGCAGCAAGAAATTGTGAATAATTTTGTGTGGATCAGAAAGCAAATGATCTCTCTTCATTGTTTCTTTTTAGGAGGCACTGGCACAGGCAATGCCAGAATTTCAGGATTTAAACTGGAACCATTTCTGATTGGGTCAGTAGAGAGATGGTTTGATGTTTTGGAGTTTCTTATTGCTTGTTTGTATTATTTGGATCATGAATGTCTGACTGGCATCAGGATTATTGCTTAGTTAACCCCAGTCGATATAAACTACATCCCAGCCCTCTGACTTGGGGGGCTGGGACAGCAACTGATTTGTGCATGAAGAAGTGTTTGTGTTGGGATTGATCTGGGGTTTCAGTATCTGTAGTGGAGTACTGTCCGGAGAGTTGTCTGGGCAAAGTTGAATTTAGTTTTTGTGTGTCTGTTTGAGCTGTAAAATGCTGGTCTTGCTGCCATAATATGTTTCCGAACTTGTTTTTATTGAGAGAAATCTCTCCTTCCAATTCAAGGGAAATCTTAGCAGTACTGGGGACAAAGTCTTGTGGACACAACCTCTATTCTGGGCTGCCTCAAATTAACTGGTGAGATTAAATTGTTGCCATAATGCTTTTCTAACATTCTGTGACTTGTGGGGGGGGAAAAAAAAAAGAAAAGGGGTTCCTTCTCTTACTAACTACTTTTGATTCTCTTCAATGCCTTTGACACTTTCTTGGTCCCAGCACTCAGCTTTAACAGGTGAATTGTTTCCTTGATTCTGTAGATGTTTACACTGAATTGTGTTCCCACCACCAGTAATAACAACAGGAAAGGCATTACTCTGCTTAATGAAAATCAAGCCTGAAAAAAAAAAAATCCCATAAAAAATTAGCTGCATCATTGAGAGTGAATTTATGTGTTTGGAAGCAGGATTTTTGATGTTACGACTTTTTTCAGGATAGTGATAATATGGGACCTTGAGACAACTGTTGCAGTATTTGTTCCCTGCTTTCCTAACTGTCCTACTCTAATTCTTCTTCCTTCTGTAACTAAAAGAATTTCTTGTTGGTCCATGGAAAGACAGGGTATAAAAGTGTTTTTGTAGAAGAAACTAATATTATATAAAGAACAATTCTATGAGAAGAAACAAGTGCAGCCTCAAGCAGCAAAGTTTTTTCAGAAACAGTGTTCTTGTGACACTCGTGCAAAATACACAAACAAGGTAATTGGCTCACTGGGCTGCTCGTACTGCTTTTTTCTGGTCATGATTTGGGCATTGCTAAAAGCTCAGTACTGTTGCTGGCTTTAGGGGCACGCAGGGTGTGACTGCTCTGCTTTAGGGACTTTCAGAGCCTCTGGGTTGTGAAATAATCCCTGTTTCAAGTAAGACCCGGCAGGTAAAGTTCCCTGAGGCTCTGGCAGCTCAAAACGCCTGCCCATGGAGCATCCTGCCCAGGAAAAGAGGGCTCTGCTAAGACCATGCCTGTGACTGAGCAGAGTTTGCTCAAACCTGTGATTTCTTATGGAAATGGTCAGATCTGATGAGATGGCATTTTCCAACACAAGTGTTCAGAAAATCTGCAGTTGTCTCTGCCTTGGAAAGGTAACTTCAAAAAAGAAAAAA
>VYXC01009628.1:429428-441916 GCA_013397175.1 Platysteira castanea | reverse complement strand
GGAGGCATTTTGGTGTCTTTTGAGAAGACACTCCTACATAAGAGCAAAATGTTATGACTCTATTGCTTGTTGATTTCCTGTCATGTGAAAAGTCAGTTTCTGTGGTGAATGGGAGAAACTCTTACACATTATCAGTCTTTAAGTTACTTTGCCCTAAGGCTTTGGTAATTTAACTTCATCCCCTTTCAAAGTTGGTTTTTTTGGTTTTTCTTCTCCTTGTTTTTTTTTTTTAAACTTGAAACTTAAGGGGGGAAAAAAACCCCAAACCTTTCAAAATCTGCCCCCACTCCCTCAGGTGATGCTCTTCTGAAACGCAAATGCTCAATTATGCAAAGATAAGAACATGAGAAACTTTGGAAAGCAAAGAAAGGTTACCTTGATTAATGACTAAAGTTGTGTTAATACTGGATTTTTAGTCTCCTGGCCAAACCAAAGAAGCACTGGGGGAAGGGAAATAATCCAATCCAACTGAAAGTGGCACTTGCGTAAAGCCAGAAGTAACACCAGGGACAGAAGGGAAATGCAGGTGGCTGGGAAGCTTCCTCCTATTTACTCTCTCCCTTCTGGTTTCTTCCCATCTTTCTTGTGGCAAGAGGGATTTGGTCATAACAGACTCATGCAAGGATGTGGTGAAACTGCTTTCTGGATAGGGAAATCCTGCCAGGAAATGCAGAGGCTTCTCTTCCTCTAGGAGCTGCAGCCAATTTCTCTGCCAAATACCCTACACAGCGTTAGGCTGAGCTGTGCCTGTGTTGTTCCAGACAATGCATGCTGCAACCTGCATTTTGCCTAGTGAAGGTGCTAAAAGGGAATATTTTTGGAAGGTGTTATCTAGGACACAAAAGAAGTGAGGAAGAGCTAATGTGGTCTCACTAATTTTGGCTCTTCTGTGCCATCCACCACACTCTACAAGGATACATGTGTAGGCATGCCCCAGAAACGTGTGTGTGTAAAAAAATGAAATGTGACCAGCTTGACCACTTCTGGCTGCCTCTGAGGCTGTAGGGTTACTCTAACCACTTATTTTTAAACATTTTTTCTAATCAGTTTTTTTTTCCCTTTCATTTTATTTAGCATGATCTAAATTCTGTTATTGACCAGATACTGGAATTAAACATACTTTTCAATACAATATTACCCAGAAGTTGCTAGATAAGCCTGGTAGGTATGATGGCTTCAGCCATGAAAAGCAGTTATTTCTTTAGAGGAAGCTTGTTTAGGGAGTTTTTGTAGTTTAGAGAACACAAATGATGTTCAGCATGCTGGTATGAGATACTTTTGGAGTCTGGTGTTTGAGCTGGTACCACCTATCATGGGTCAGCTTCAAGTCTGAGCAGATCAGGTGTGTAGTACAATGCAGGGACACTAAGGCTGGAGAAGTTTCCTCCTGGGATCGCAACAAGAATTTCTATGTTACAGGTGTTAAGTGTCTCCTCCCTCCCTGACTACACTTTATACACAGATTTTACTGTCTGCTGCATTTCTCATCCTTACTTGTCCTTCTGTCTTTCAGTGTTACTTTTCAGATTATAGTTTTTTTCTTAGATCATGTCGCAGGGTGTATTAACATCTCCTTTTATTTGTCTCTGTCTTATAACTCACTTCCTGCATGGTTTTGTGTTTTGATGTAGTTTGTCCCACGTAAGTTAGGCTTTGTTTGCCAGATGTCACTGGTGAAGGAGATTAAATTGCAGAAATACCATAATGTTCCTTTTTGAACCACAAATATCTTCAAGTGCCTGGCTTTTTATGGCCAACTCATTATTTATCAACTCATTGTTTATCAACTCATTATTAGCACAGTGTTTTTTCATTAAGAGAATCATTTTAATTAAAGTGGACATAAGATTTTCTAAGCTTTAGGAAACTGCATCCATTATCCCTATGTAAAGCCACCTACTAAGGAGGCCTGTGTTAAGGATACTTTCCTTGTGTCCGTTTCAGCCACTGTAGCCTAACAACTCTCAGTTTAATACATGAACTGTTCAAAATGCCCGTGCATCCCTCGATGTGTGCCTGTTGCAGACCCCACCATCCTACAGCCGGTTCTTTGTTCTGTGGGATCCCTATTGCCGGCTTTTGCAGGTTGGAAATCCCTTGAGAGAAAATTGCCCTATGTCAGAGTTTTAATTGATTTTTAAATCAGTCTCTTGATGTGCGCAAGCTAACCACTCACTTCTCCAGGCAAAGGACCTGATGGTTATCACTTACTCAATTATGTATCCGTGAGACTACACTCGGTTAAGTGAAGTTGATTTTGATTCTTAGGCCCAGAGAAACAAAGATAATTGTACCTTGTAGCAGCCTGTTGATAATAATGCTCAGAGACTTGTCTAGTTTCAAAAATCTGCACTGGACTGTAATTTCCTCTAGATGCTGCAGTGACAGAGACCAGGGGATGGAATCTGTCTGAAAGCACTGAAGAGCTCAGAGCTCTACAAATAATATTGACTTGTCTCCATCCCCAAGTAATTCTCAAGAGAGCTGAAGTGCCAAAGGGCTATTTAAATGCCTGATATTTTGGGATGTTTAACAACTGAACTTACTGTTCTGAGAATGGTTTTTGAGGTGTTTTGGGAGCTTTGAAAATTGTTGCCCTCCAAGCCTAGAGGTACTTGTGTTGGAGGGGTCCTGGCTGAGCCCTGCGATCATCTGTTCCTGGTATTTCCCCACCTCTTCCAATAACTGACACCTCCTTGCTGCCTTTGGATCCTGCATGGAGGAACCCAGTGGGCTCTATGAAATGCGGCTCAGTTTTATTTGTGCTTGAGCGCTTTGTGTGTGCTCGGGTCCCTGGGACAGCTGTGTGTGGAGCTGCCTTGCAGCAGCAAGGGTTTGAAGCCTGCTATTTGTCCTAGCATGAAGAATAATAATAATAATAATAAACCTAAATAATACATAGGTGTCAACATACTTTCTTTTATTAGCCAAGGTACAGTTGTCTTATATGATTTCATATAAAGAGCACTCACAAAACATTCAGTAGGGGAGACTCTAATGGACTTTTATTGCTCTGCAAGGAGGGAACATAAAATCACAAAGGAGAAGTTTTGAAATGCTTAAAAATAATTGAACTAAAGTGAAGTTTTCAGCGTTTACTGAGCTTCAGACTGAAAAAACAAAAGCCCCCCCAACCCTGCAATGTCTTCTGAGTTTTCTGTGAATTCAAAATAGTGCAGTAACTCTGGAAGTATCTTTCAGTGGCAAGAGAAAATGAAGTTAAAATGTTATATGGAAGGAGCTTGTCACATCAGAGCAATGGGAGTGAAGTTTAGAATCAAGTAAATGCTTTCATCTATTCAAGTAATTTGAATAATGCATAGCCCCCTGAATTAATAGGCAGGAAGTCAATCAAATTATTCTGTTAACTTTATAAACCTCAGAAAGCCATGGCTTGGGTGGATAAAGAATGTCAGCAGAGCTTGAGTGGCATTTAGCACTAGACAATTAATTTGGAAATGGGTGTTTAAAGGGCAGTAAATTTACTGCATGCAACACAGTTCGCTTTCCTGAAGGAGGTTTGTCTCTTCGGAAGAGATGTAAAGCTGAAGTAGTGAGTAGTGGTAGTACTGCTTGGGCCTCCCCTGTGATACCATTTGGGATCTGCCAGTATTTTTAGGGTAATGTCTGCTGGTTAAGACATTCTTCACGTTGATCACTTGCCGAGGTGCAGCAACAGTTTAATAGAGATGTAGGGTTTACGTGTGATTTCACAAGCACCCAGGCTCCTGGAGATACGTGGTGCTATTTGGATTCCCAAAGTGGCTGGTTATTAACTGTAATTATTTAATGAATTAAGTGGTAGTCACCGGAAGTACTGAAATGGAGGTTGATCAACAATATTGTAATGGTGGACAAAAAAGTGAGCACAGTTTAAGATCGCATGAAGAATGATCTCATAGATAGCAGGCCACTGAAATTCAGCTCATTTGCTTATCTCCTGCAGTAAGATTTTTAATTTTCTCATGCCCTTTTGTCATGTCTGATACTGTCTTGAAAGAAGGACTCAGATGTGGCCTGACTGGTAAAGCAGTGCTATTGATCTCTTTCTTCTCTCAAACACTTGGGTATGTTTCTGGCAACCTGAGGCATTGAGTAACTTTCAGTATCTGTACAACTTTTGGTTCTCTGATAACTTTTTTTAGTATCATGCACTTATATTCATACAACCTCTAGAGAAAATGCATTTTTTTCCCCCCAGGAGTAATTTTAGGTAACAACGAATGCTAACTTACCAAATGTTAGCCCTCAAAACTGTTTATAGGTTAAGTGCTTGGTCATGAAGTCCTTGTCCAAGTATTATCTTCTGGATAGCAACAAGAGACCTCTTTGGAACCCAACTGCATGTAGTGATTTGTCAAGCAAACCAGAAAATAAATTTCTTTTGAAAGTGTGTTCAAAATGGACCTTAGCCTGAAATGCCAGGGAAGACCTCAGTGAACTGAATGTCTCTCGAAGAAATATCTGGGCACTGTGAATACAACAGATTAGCTCTCTAAATGTCAGCTGGGCGGTAGGAAAGTCCATTTTGCTGTATTCACCTGAATGGTGGTGGCCAAGCTGGAAAAGGTCTGTCTTGTACCATGCAGTTGCTTTTCCATAGTGAAAGGAAACAAAATGCATGCCTGGGATACCTAGTTGCATGACACTGCATCCTACTCTGTGCCATCCCATTTAATAGGTCTCATTTTTTCCTGCTTATGGCACGTAGATCTTGAGCAAAACCATTACACTGGAATTTACCAATGGAGTTATGGAAGTCTAATTTTTTTTTTAATTAAACTGTGTTTTTTTAATATAATTGTTGCACTTTGGGAGACTGACTGGAGCAAAACAGGACTGAATCGACTTCATGTAATGGACTGGCTTGAAAAACAAATTAATTGGATTCTTTAAGAAAACACTGTTGCGCTTTGGCTGGGGTTGCAACGACACACGTTGTAAACTCAGCAGCACTTCTGAACAAAGCGCAGAAGTAAATGTTTTCTTAGCTCTAACAATCACTGAGGCTATCTTTGGTTGTCACATTCTCTGTTCATATATTATTTTTATGCTCCCAGCATACAGAAACAGCAGCTAGGGGAAGTTTTTATTTTGCATTTGACAAGCTGCATTTTGCAATTTTTCAACTTGCCTTTTTCCCCTCTTGCTGTGAGGAATTATGTCTGGGGTTTAGAAACTACAACTGTTGTTTAGATATGTTTAGAATTTCAACTTTATTTCTGCAACTTCTGTATTGCTGTCATTTTATTGTTTAGGTATTGGTTCCACTTCAGTTTAAATCCCTTACTTGGGGGCTTTACAGCTTGTGTTGTTTCTAACCAAATTTTAGATGAGAATACATTTTTTTAAATTGAGATTACAAAGTGGTTTACCTTCTCCAGGAGAAGCAATTTAAGGAGGAAAAAAAAGTAGTTATTAAAAACAAAAATTAACTAAACTTGGCAGTTACTTGCTTCTTCCTTCCAAAGTACCTGAAATAAATGCTTAAAAATTAATGTTGAAAATTAATCACTTGATACACCATATGCTTTGCTATCTTTCCAGTCAGTTGTATTGGATCAGCTTTTCTCTACCTCTGAATTGGGCTGTGATCCAAACTGCATTATAACACGGGAAAAATGCAGGGGATACAGCTGTTTCACGTAGTTTTGGTTATTTATTACACTGGAATTTGTTCAGACCTTATCTAAGGCAGCGTGATTAGACCTTAGCAGCAGAACTTTTGAATTGCTGCCTTCATGGTAGCACAGAAATGACTATGGAAAACGGGGGAAAAAGCAGGATTCTCGAGGTATTCACTGCTGTTACAGGTTGGACTGCAGACTATTGTAGAGAGGACAGGAGAACAATGTAAAAATTAACAGCAATATTAAAGGATATATTTATATGCTATACATATATTATATAACGATTATCACTGCTGGACTATTGTGCTTCAAAGAAGAACATTTGCACATAGAAAGACTGATAGTGCTACCTATGGCTTGGTCACTCTGCAGCACTTATTACAAATTTACTCACTGATGGTATTATTTTTCTTCCCCAACTCTGTGGATAGCTTAAAGCAGTATGAAAATCAGCCAACCTTTGTGTAAAGACTGGGAAGGTGCTCTCCAGGCCACAGGTGGGCCTGATATGTTGCAGCAGGCAGATGGAGGAGGAAGGGGTTGGCCAGCTCCTGCGCTGCGTAGGTGCTCCTTCAGTGTGTACTTACGTAACCTTCCCAAAAAATCAGGCCCTGACAGCTCCAGAGAAACTTGGCTCGTTGGACTGCACGTATGCCACCTGAATTCAGAGGAGCCATTATCTGCAATCTGGCACCTCTTGCAGGGCAGTTATGTGAGCAGTGGTAAAAGACAGGCCCTGGGTGAAGGCAGTACTTCTGCCAGGGCTGCTGCCCGGGTCCCAGTACCCTGGGATGAGGCTGCACATGGTGGAAGGGGCTTGTGGTCCCCTCCAGCCTTGTAGAAGCCTTGTCTTCCTGGGAAGAAAAAAATGTCAGTCTGTCTTGGGATCTCTTAGAGTTGTTTGTTGTTTGATTTCTTTTTTTTTTTTTAATTGACCAAATCACTTGGTACTACTTCTGTAGTCTCTATTTGTCAGACCTGTTGGACCTTTTCTCCCAAATTCTCTTAGCTGAAGGTAAACACATAAAAGAGTGTCCTCTACTTGCAATCTGCGGCACCCAGAGCCAGATCTGCAGGGTGATGTAGCTCTTTCTGGCCTGAGTAGGTGCCTGAGAACATTGCTAAACTGCCTTGGGGTCAGGCACCTTGCTCTGTTGACTTCAGGAAGGATTACATGCCCTACCTGCTTAGGTGCTTTGAAAGAGACATCTGACATGTCTGAATGTCTAAGCAGCTTTGAAAATCCTGATCTCCCTCTTTTAATCTTTAGCGTCTCAGTATTCCAACGGTCTGGAAATTCTAATTGTTCTGAATATACTCCAGGCTTGCTAAACATCTAGTAACTCTTCTTCTGCTGGTTGTACATATGTCCTTACAAAGAGAGTGATGGCACAACCCTTTATCATAAACCATAAACACAAATAATTTCTGTAAGAGTCCTACATATTTTCTGCAGTTCCCATCTCTTCCACAAACTGTAGAAAATGCATCAGTGTAAATGAATGATATCACCTCAATCCCAGCTGCTTTAAGATGGCCCCTGGGGCTGCAATCTCCATTTTGCAATGCTTTTGCTTCTGTTTGCTCTTGGGCAGCTTCTAACTCCTGAACTACCCATCCTTCTGCTCTTCTCCTTACTTGTTCACCTTTGGCCTGCTACTTCCAATACCATCCTCCAAGAAGTTACTTACTTAAGTCATTTTCAGTGGTCCATTTGATCACAATTGGCTTCCCAGTTGCCTCCTTTTGATTTCAACTCATGTGAGCCATGACTAGAATTTTCCTGAAGTAGGGTGGACTTTGCTTGATGTTTGTACTGAACTGCTTTTCCTTCATTTGAAAGCCACTCCTCATTTGGTTTTTCTTCAGAGATATAACTTCAGTATACTGTAGAACTGAAAACTGTTAATTTGATTTAGAAAGAAAACAAGTTTTTCAGTCTTTACATGAAAAAAATGTGTTTAATACTATATAGTAAGAAAACAAGCACAAAAAAAATCCCTGAAGAGCAACTTTTCTGTGAAAAATCTTGTGCTAATTTTTTTAAATTGAGAAGTTTGGCCCGAAGTAGACATCTTTGTTTCTTAGTTAAAGACAACCTCCCTGCCCCTCCAGGTAATTACTGGAAATCTCTGCAGAAATTTTACACAAAATGGGTTTTTACTGTCAGATTCCTGCCATTGCTTCCTACGGTTTTCTCTTCATATCTCTTCAAAACTGAAGCACAGATTTACTAACCAGGCTGAGCTGCATGTCCCTGGGTATCTACAGCTCCTTCCTGAAGGTGGTTGCAAATATCCTTTCCAAATGCCTGGTCTTTGGCTTTCCCAGGGACTGGGATGCAGCCACCGTGAGCCCTTAGCAGGAACCCGGGGGCTTGCCTTTATCCCTGGGCAGGACTCAGGAGAAGGGAGGCAGTCACCTGGCAGCGGTGTGCCTGTGGATAGGACAGGGAGCCAAATCGGCTTGCTCCCTCTTTCCATTGCTGGTAAAACAGAGGTGTTGTCACTTGTCCTCAAAGTGGATCTTTAAGGGACCTGATGTCCCTTTCCCTGTGTGTGAAGCAGGGTGTGGAGAGAACTGCTGCTTTGGGTGCTGTCTCACTCCCTGCTCTTTTACCATTCTGATATTTATTAGCCGTAGATAATTTCCTTATCCCTTATACTGTGGCCACATCTATGTAAATCCCTCAGCAGCCTGGTCTTGCAAATGTTTCACATCAGGAGATTATACAGACTCACATGTTGTGTGTTGCAGGGAGGGGTAGGCAAGTCCACATATATGTTGTTATTTGGGATTTCCTTTTCCTCCCCGTTGTAGTTACAGCTTTCCATTTTCATCTAAAAATCTCAAAGCACCCACTACCCTTGCAGGAGGCTACTGTTTCCACTTCTGTTCATTTTGTGTTTAGAAGACTTATAAAAAGAAATTCTCTATGAAGTGTAAAAATGATCTGATTTTTTCCCCATTGACATTGATAATTAATTGGAGAGAAAAAAAATTTCTCATGGAAACATGGCTATCAAAAGTTAGGGAGGAGGTTTTCCCCTGATGTTTAAATGAGCTTCTATAGCAGCCAGAGGACTGTAAAAGTGTAAGTTTGGATGTAAGCAAAGTTAAATGAAGATGTACCAGAAGGTAGATTCTTGTGCTGGCAAAATGCCTGGAACTTTTGAGGGATATTGAGAAATAGCCTAAGGCCCCAAACCTTGTGGCTTTCAAGGTTTGCTCCTCTCTGCCTTATACCATTTGTTTGTCTTTAGTTTTTTAAGAAAGTCTTTCAAGTAAAGTTCCGACTTGAGACCAGTACTTCTGGAAAGGTTAACTCAGCCATGGGGTTTGTTTGCTCAGCTTGGGGCGGCTTGCCAGCATGGGTGCTTTGTTTTATTTTTATTTTCTTTTTCCTTTTGGTGAAGCAACATTATATCTTTGTCCAGTCATCCATACCATGTATATATGAGTGCATTTTCCCTTTCTTCTGTGCTTCCCATTCCAAAGCAGGCTTTTAGCTTCACGTACCTGCAAAAACCCGGGTGGTGTTCCATGCTGTGGATGGAGGAGATGAGGTGTGAAATCTGGTAGAGTAATGAGTAGGACTTACCCCCTCCCCCTGCTCCTCCCTGGACGTGACTGTGAGGTGGGAACTGAGGCAGCAGGGGCTGCACAGGGGCTTCACTGCCGTGTGCCCCGGTTCAGTGATGCCGATAGAGATACTGCAGGCAGCGCACTTGGTCTTGGTCTGGTGTCTGTGTAACTCCGGCTGCTGTGGTTTGTGGAGGCCTAAAAGGAGTTTCAAGAGCTTGGGTAGCCTTGGTATAGGGCAGAATGTGTTGGAATGGTGTTTTCAGTAATTTAAGGCCTAGGTTATGGTTTGACTTTTTTTTTTTTTAAATTGGGCTCTAAAAGGTTGATTAAGGTTCGGGTTTGGGGAGGACATGGGAGAGCAGTGCAGTGTGCATTAACACGCCTTATCTGCATGTGTGAAAATACCCTTTTGTACAAAGGGTTGCTGCTTGTTTCCCACATTTGTGGGGAAAAAAGGTGTGAAATTTGGAGCATGTTCCAGGAAAAAACAGTTGGCTCCTTTTACCTCAAGGCAATGCGAGGCTGGCCCCTTGCCATGCTTTGGACACTTTGCTCCCGTTTGCAGAGTGAGGCCAATGCTCCAAAAGAATGAGGGTGAGAGGGCTGGAGGAAGAAGCAGTACAGAAGGCAGGGCAGGCAGCTGCACTGCAAGGCGGCCACTGAGTTGGGTACAGGGCTGTGACCTGGCCTGGGCTGCACGCCAAGCTGAGACACGGAGCAGCCAGGAATGCTCCTCGAAGCTCCTGCCCTGCCATGCTGGGTGTGCAGGCGTTTTGAAAGAGGCAGGCTTGAGCATGCATGGAGGCCTCTTCCAGCTTTTATGATCGGTGCAGCTTGCAAGGAGAAGCTGTCATTTTTTCCCAGGGCGTGTAGAACCAGTTTCGCTGGTCCAGCGTGTGCCGCAGCGGAGGAGCCAAGGCCTGTCGTGAACGGGGCTGTGACAGACCTGCCTGCTGCTGCTCCTGGTCTGTGGGAAGGGTGCAGACACAGAGCTGGGAGCCGGCACTGACTGTCTTGGCCATCTGCAGAAACCCCTGTTTTTCTCAAAAGGCCATCACCGTGCAGTGTTGCAGGGTTATCCGCCACCCACCAAGCACTGTTTCAAGTGGTGATCATGGAGTTGTTAGCCAAGCGTGTCTTCCTTTAAGGGAGACTTTTCATTTCGCTTTTATTTTTCTTCCATTTATGTTGTCAAATTTGCTACTTCTAATGTCCCTGCTTCTCCAGGAAATTTCTCAGGGTGGTATTGCCAGCTTTCTGGATTTTTATTGTGTCTTGGGGCATTTAGTGTGTTGTTTGATTTTTTTTTTTTTTTTCTTTTTCTTTTCCTTGACTTTCAAGGTGCTGGCACCTTCTGAATTCGGGAATTTTGAATTGCACAAAATATAGTTCTCATTCTGGTGATGAATAGCTTAAATTTACCAATGCAAAAAAAATTATAAATAAAAGAAATTTCATTTTCCACTCTTGTTTTTCCTAAATCTTTTCCTTGAATCAGTGGCTTATAATTACTTAAAATAATTGGCATTGGAAGTGCTGCAGTAGCCACTGCAAAAGCCACTTTCAAAATGGTTCCACCAGAAACTAGTTAAGTTGTGTAACCTCCTCCTCGCTGTGATGTTGTGTGGGCAACGCTGGTGGATTCTCTGGGCTCTGCTTCTGCAGACATTTCCTTCATGATGGTTCTGTGCATGCCAGTGCACAAAGGAAACCCGCACATGTTTTGGCAGGATTCTGTCCTGCAAATTAAGTCACCCTTGGAAATGTGCACTGAACTACTTACTTAGGGCCTTGATCTTGACAAACCTTTGCTTGCAAATGGTTTTCACTTAACCAATCTTCCTAAAAAAAAAAAAAAAAGAAAGAAAGAAAAATGTTTTGAAAGCTCAGGACTTCAGTGTAGTCAAGTAAAGTCTAGATCACAGGTTTGGTTTAGTAAGTTTGCTGGCCACACAGCTTCTGGGAAATAGTTTCTTCACCACTCTACTATCCACTTCCTCTTTTCACTCCCTTCAGTTATTGCTAGCTTGCCAAGTTTGCTAAGAGGAGTTAATAGATACAGACTCAACCCCGAAACTGAAGGGGGTGGCAGGAACCACCTTAGCTTGATTCATAAGCAGCATGTTATACTCTGTGAACAGCATTTGTCCTGTTTTTTAAAAAAATTATTCACCTTTATTAGGATTGTTAAAAATATCTGAAGACTTTGTGACAGGGTTTTTTTGTTTGGTTGGTTTTTTTTGTTTGTTTGTTTGTTTTAAATAAGAAATGGAGATGTGTCTGGAGCTAGTGGAAGCAGTTCAGATTCAGGACAAAGCTGGAATGTTGTGTTCCACTTAAATTCACCATCTCTTGGCTAGAAAATCTGAGCATGTCAAAATCCTTAATTCTAAAATTCTCATGAAATGGACAAAATCTTTGTGGAAGACAGAAAAATGTGTTTCCCAGTCCTATAGAGAAAATGGCTTTTTCATTGATATTTGCTAAAAAAAACCCCCTCAAAACAATAAAAAAATTGACAGGGGTGTTCTGTGACTGTTTGTGTGTGAAAAGTGTGGAGCACTCTGCTCGTGCACATACAGTTGCACAAACGCATGCCTGCAGGTTTGTATCATTTATCACAGAGCTAAATAACTAATAGTTTAGGCTGCATATTTCACAACTTTTGTGCGGCTCTGTGGATCCAACTGAAAGGTACAGCAGGAACAGCTTGAGAGGCATATGTGGGTTTATTCCCTCTCACTACCTCTGTTCTCATCAGACATATTTCTACCAGTCAATTGGACTTCGCATGGTAAGGATGTCATTAAAATAGAGTGAAATCAATGGAAGAACCAAGCTTTTTTTTTTTGCCATATGAACACTGCACTAAAAATCTGTTTGTTTCTGCCCTAATGTGATGAAACAAATACTGCCCTGTACTGATGGGTTGTTTAAAACCATCAGAAGGCATGAAACACACTTGTTTTTCTATCACAAGTAATTTTCTCCAGATAAGCGCATTTCACAACGGTGTGCAGTCCACCCCTGGAGCCCCCAGGCTGTGCTCCTGGTTTTAGTCACAAGCGCACGCACAGGCTGTGGCAGGGGATAACAGCACGGTCCGAGTGCCGTATTTGAAAATACCTCATCATCAGCACCGCAATCAGCCTTGCTGCAGGTTTTACCTTACGAATGTTTGTTTGAGGAGAGGTTGTCGGGGCTTCCAGGGTCTTCCACTGTTCCCCTAGGGCAGTGTGGCTCTGCTGGGCTGTGGCAGGTTGCATGCTGCTC